>BLKR01001998.1:0-231424 GCA_011170035.1 Teleogryllus occipitalis
TACATCTGTAATGTTTACCCGCATGTCCCCCGCGTGATCACCAACAGGTTCACCCTCAACTTCACCCTATCTTCATCCGTAATGTTTACCCGCATGTTCCCTCCGCGTGATCACTCGCATGTCCGCTCACATCCCCGCCTATACCTCACATCTCCTGCTTCCCCCACATGTCTCAGGCGCGTGACCTATCCGCATGTCCCACCTACATACCCACCTGCATGCCCCACCCTCATGACCCCCCACATGCACCTCCCAGTTGCCCCGCTTGTTCCCCTACCCGAATCCCGCATTCCCCCTCGTGTGATCACCCACAGGCTTACTAGCATGTTTTTACTTTCTCGCTCTTTTGAAATGTTCTTTGTAAGAAGAGGAAGTTATATAATCGTGCGCCGAAAAATGGCGAATTTTCGGCAGAAGAAAAACCATATTGCGGGAAAATGTGGATAAAATCCTGGTGTAAAAAATTGATATTACTCAATCGATCTAACTGATGCCATGGCTCCTTGAATTTCAAACCGATATTTTAATTTTGGAGGGTACTTTACATGAAGCCCCTGAGTCATGTACAATTTTTTTGGAAAGAAGTTGAAGAAAATTTGAATCCATTTGGCATAATTTTGCGTGATAGTACGGGTGAGAAAGTACGTGCTTTTATAACACTACTTTCTCTACTATTTTTAGTCTTAAATCAGTTTCATGCAGGCCGAGAGGACGGGGTTATTCCCTGTCCAGTAGTAACACTTACGGACGGAATTTTGGGTTGAGAGTTTCAATTAAATACTACATTTCCTTATATAGAGATGATTGATAAAACAAAAGGTACTATTGTTGTAGGCAGATCAAACATTACAACACACAGTATAATCTCTGGTAGAGTTAATTTTTTGATGAAAATTTCAATTTTACAACACAAATTTTTAATTACAATGTACAAAGTTGTCTACTAGTTGAGCATTTAGAGTTTTGGTAGTATTCGGAAATAATTCGCTTGAGACTTGCTAAGAAAGGCGCAGTCGGCATTGTGTACTAACACTATGTCATTTCGTTTTATGATTACTCGTAAATCACTCGAAAGGTTATTGTCTGAAGCACATATTTCACGAAGGAAAGCTATCAAAAACACATGTTCAAAATGTCTCTAAAGTTATTTTAATATTAATCATTTTTTACTTGTTCTGGAAATCCTTTAGATGACTATTTGATTGCCTATTGATTTACATTTCGTTTTCATGTGAGTTAGAGAAAGCAAAATCGATTCTGAAAAAGTTATTGCGCAAACGCGAATTTAAAGACAATTTTCTGACTAATGCAAAAGAAAAATGTACAAAATTATTTTTTATGACTTCTCCTTTTCTTGCGCTCTTTATAGTTTTTTCCTCGTCTTTATTTCCGACTCACGTATGTTTTCAAATATTTTCTCCATTCTTCCTTCCCTCTTTCGTTCTTCCTTCCCTCTTTCTGTTTTCACCTTTCTTTCTGCATTCCCCCTTTCTTTCTGCCTTACCTCTTTCTTTCTGCCTTCCTCCTTTGTTTCTGCCTTCCTTCCATCCTTCTTTCTTTCTTTCTTTCTTTCTTTCTGCCTTCCTCCTTTCTGGCTTCCTTCCATCCTTTCTTTTTGGTTCAGTCGTCCTCCTTTCTTTCAGTCTTCTCTTTTTTTCTACCTTCTTTCTTTCTCTTCCCTTACTCTCTCTCTCTCTCTATCTTCTCTTTTTCTTTCTGCCTTGTCTCTTTCTTTCTGTTTTGTTTCTTTTTTTCTACCTTCTCTCTTTCTTCTGCTTCCTTTCTTTCTGTCTTCACTCTTTATTTCTTCCTTCAAACTTTCCTGCTTTCTGTCTTTTCTTTGATCATCTTTCTTTCTACCCTCTCTCTTTCTTTCTGCTTTCTCTCTTCCTTATTTCCTTCCTGTTCACTCCGTCCCCAATCTCCCCTCCCCTCTCACCATCCTTTTCCTCCCGCCGCCTCTTTCCCTATCTCCCCATCATCTTTCTGTAGTCTTCCGAAGTTTCGCTCTCCTCCCGTGCTCTGTGTGTCGCTACACTTCCGTCCGTTGGGCTGCGCGCCGCCGCCTCCGCCTCGCGATTCCGGTCGGGGCCGCAGGGTGGGGGGAGGGGGAGGCGCCGAGGGCCCAATTAGCTTGATGGGCGTCGTAACAGCTGTTGGACGCCGCCGCCGCCGCCGCCGCCGCCGCTGACGAGCTGTGTCCCGGGCGCCGAGTGGTCGATCACGCGCGCCCAAGGCCGGGGAAGGGAGGGGGGAGGTGTCATGTTGTGGCCGCTGGTTCGGTTCGCGAAAAGTTTATTGGCGGTCGGACGATTGATGGGAAAGGATGCCGCAATCGAAGTTCAGAATGTACGGGAAATGGGAAGCTTTTGCAGTGCGGTTTATCTGACGTAATGTGATCTTTAACATATTTTTAATTGCCAAAGTGGATACTCTAATGTATAAAAATGTTTGTTTGTATTTTATGCGCTGCCGTACCATTTATTTGATTGCAATAAAACTTTGTCAACTTATTCCTTGAAGATGCGCGAAGAATATAGGATAAATAAGAATATAGTACAATGGGAATGTGTGTATGTCTGTCGCACATAGACGCGCGTTGATGATGATTTTATTCGTTTACGCTGAGTCAAGGCGCCCCTGAACAGAAGCTCTACGCAACCTGCCGCACCGTCAAGTATTAAGCGCATCTTCGTTGCACGTATGCCCCTGGTATTGTGAAATATCGGTCGGAATTATTTCTTGAACGTTATCTCGGACAAGTAAGTCAATTTTTTTCAAAATAGTCATTGCAAATGCACGCTCAAACTTACGGGAGAACGTTTTAACGATAGGAAACTTGACAACCATGTCCAGATCAGAACATCGAACAAACCCATATTCGCGAGAAAGTCTATCATCTGTTAATTTTTTTCCATAATTTAGGGTAAAACGGGGTAAACAATCATATGACCAACAGCGTGTGACGAGTAATAGGGTAATAGGGAAGTATTTCCGGGTCCACTTTAAACTCAAACTCAACGAAACAATTTTCATAATAAAAATTATTAAAACAATTTTGTAAAAATCTATTATGTTAACTACCATTATCGTCAGCCTGACTTCTTTCTCAGAACAAACTGTTAAATTTAAACGAAACTAATTGTACACTGAAATGTTTACAAAGTTGATAAAATGAACTTTATTCGTATCGTAATATTTATTACAATACTCGATTGGTTATCAAACTCTAACGACCTAGTTTCATAATTCTTCTAACTTGTAATAAGATGGCTTATGATATTGTTCGTAAATAACTAGGTGCAAGATCGTAAAATTATGTTTTATTTACACATGGGGCAGATTGAATATCGAATCCACGGTGGGAGCCGAGGGATTTAAATCTTTTGCGAGTGGCCAAATAGTTTAATGTAAAATGTCATTTTTCTTTCGTCTATTTCATATCTTTAAATCAAACAGAAAAAATTTAAAGAATACATCTAAACATTACATGTATTATCAAACAATGAATCATCCATTGTTTCAATGGGATTGTTGTAACGGAGGTGTAAACAAACTGAAGCATTTAGAGGTATGAAAATTACATTAGTAATAAAATAAAATTATCTGCTGTATTTTTTTAATTCACTGGGAAATAAAACCATTGTTTCGTTTGTCAAGTCAAAATAAATACGTCTACTTTACATAGCCGTAAAGAATAAAGTACGTTTTTAGACAGCTACAAGTACAAGCTGTTCTTTCAGGGCATGAATAGCGTACTTTTTAGCTGTTATGCTAAAAGTTAGATGGTTCTCAATTGTTGTGATGTGAATTCAGCAAAGAAAGCAAAATACTTTCGTCTGATTGCATCAGATACTATTGCATGCATCATTGATTGGTGCACTTCAATTCAAATAAAATGAAAGTTAGTAAGGCTGTCTAAAAATTGTGTATGACTCACGTGGAAAAATTGATTTTAATTTTCTCATAATATTGCGCCAATCAGCCTCGTGTCGAAACATTTCCTACTAGCAAAATAAAATGTCACTTTTGCCGATCGTACCGTAAATAAGTATTTTCGCACCCTTCTCTCTCAAATTAAATTTCACGGATCATTTATATTGCCTAAAGTTTCACTTTTGCAGCGCATGTCATAACATTTTAGGGCCTAGACTGTGAAATAAACCATTTAATGTCAACATAATAGAAACACTAAATAAAACAAAGTACTTTATTTAACCGTTTTGTATTCGAAATCAATGAAATAACCAAAGACTGTAAAATTTACTTTTAAACATTAATATTGGAAATACAATTTGTAATAATATTAAGCTAAAGTCCGGGACGGGAACTGAAACTGAATACTGCTTCTACTGCAATTGTCCTCCAATGGATGTTTTGACTTCGATTTCTTCTATTTTATTTTGTGATGGCACTTGTGTTACTTCATTATTAACAATCGTACAGGGAACTTTATTTTTGTTCGGTGTACAATCTTTTAAATATTTTTCGGGACTGATGAATTCTCCCAACCTCCATATCTTTTGAGATTTATTAAACTGCTTCCCGTGACAGCTAATAAATTGGAAGTAATGCCCAGTTTACTGCTCTGGACTAGAGAGATGTAAACACTTTGCCAATGTTGTTGGTGTTTTTTCTATTAGATGTAAGCTGACAGGGTGATTGCTACAAGAATTGTTTTTATAATAAAGTAATAATTTGCAGGAGGAATGTGCGTATGGTGCAACGAAACATATTTTTGTTGCAAATCTAATGGTTTTCCAACCTTCCCATTGGATATTAAAGTAAATACTGTAAGAGTATCTGTTTTTGTTTGATAAAGAGCAACAATGAGAAGACAACCTTCGTCATTAACACTTTTTGGACATTTCCTCTGTAGTTCTCTACGACACACTCTTGTTGCGCCAATAATAAGCACAACTTTAATCAGCAAAAATCAGTTTATAGCATACTAACAAAATACGCGGCGTTTCCTGGACAATCTTCATATCCAATACCTGTCAAAGAGGGAAAGATCAATCTATTAGTATATATAAATAAAAGGAAATCCATGTACTATTCGCGCAACTTTTCTTGAACGATGGAATGAAGAAATGCGGTCGGAAAGGGGGTTTTAGTTACAAAGTTGGCCACTAGAGTATTTACAGTAATGCCAACCTCCGCCAAATCAAAGTCAAACCTGCTACGTGTGTGGCCAAGTCATCGCTCTGGGTAGGCAATAGTAGGAACAGTAGATAGGAGTTTTAGGTGCCTCTCTTGAAGGACCTGGACCTGCCATTTCTTTAGATAATGGTAATAAAGCTGAACAGAAGTTCTCGACTAGGAAAGCAACTAGCTTTGACTAGCTTCTGTTTCGCGCCAACGAAGTTTTAATGCTTGGAATGTTGTCATCAGCGCTCGCTGCGAGCTTTTGCCTTCAACTGTTTCTTGCTCAAGGGAGGGGCAAGCAAGGTCATCGTTCAAGAAAAGTTGCGCAAGTAGTATGTCTGTCGCATATAGATGTACAAACTACTCGACCGATCTCGCTGAAATTCACACTTTGTTCATATTAGTGTCGGAAGTGTTTAAAGAGTGGTTTAAACTAAATCGGACATGTGGGGGCGTTGTTAACAATGACTCGAGTTTATGATGACTCGCTCAGTCTTCTCATGTGCCCCTGAACAGAAGCCCCGTCATGTATTAAGCGCGTTTTTGGCTGCATATTCTGCCCCTGCGATTGTGAAATATCGGCCGGAAATTAACACTCGATATTACTTGAACGATATCTCGATCTAGTCAAATTTCTTCGCGACCGTAAGATACCGAACGCATGCCCAAATTTGAAGGAGAACGTTTGAACAATAGGATTCTTGACAACCATGTTTAATTCGCTAAGCAAATGATTATCAACCATGTTTAATGATTTTAACAATTCGTTATTGAGAATTGACTTTATTTAATACACTACAATAGCAAAGCATTGCAAGGACCGGTAGTTTCATATAAACCACGGAGTTTAATATTATTATTTTTAATATAATTGGTTCAGGTTTTAATAAAATACCATAATTTTCTTTCATTTTATTTTACAGTACATTGCTATTAGATTAAACACGTTTTCTTACGCACTGCTACTGGTCTCAGAGTTAGGATTTTACTGAACTGCTAAAGAACTATTAACACTAAAGAACTATCAGCGTTCTACTGCGCTGCTACTGGCCTCTGGTGGAATATATGAGGAAACAATCTGCTCTTAGCGTCAGGTGAAAAATAATAATCGTAGTGCATCTACCGAAATATTATTTAAATTATTTATTTTCATTTGTGTTGCATTAATCTTTACCAAAATTTTCATGATCACTGCGAGAAATCTGATGAAGAGACTGTAATAATTTCGTGTCTATTCATACTCTAAATTTTAAATAATTAATTGTGTGTTAAAGTCTAGAATTGTTCAACGTTTGTGTATTATGACTGAATTCTAGCTTGTGGCACAATGTTTCTCTATTAAACTTCTCAAGTATTTGAAAGATATGTGCGTCAATAATTTGCCGAATGTGCTTCTATCGTCGTAATAACTCAAACGAGCTTTTATATCCGAAAGAAAACCTGCTTAATTTTCCTTTAACCAAGGTTTCATAATTTAATGTAATTTCACGCAATAGGTTGACATTTAATGTAATATTTTATATTTTTACTTCGTCAACCTCCAGTTCTCATGGTTTTCACAATTATTTCTTTCAGTTTGTGACTTAAAAAGGTTCTTTAACCCTAAATATACTGAAGAAGAGACAACCAGACAAGAGGGCGGACAGCTAAGCGCATTTTTCATTTTCTTTGCAGACAGCAGAACAATGAGAATGGCGGTGGCGTTGACCTTTATGAGTCTCTTGCGTGGTGTAGCAATTGTTTTGTCCGCCTCTCTTTTTTTCTAAAGAGAATGACGCATGCATGTTGTTTTGGGAATATTAAATTAGTTAATTATTACCCTCGTTATAAACAATGTTTTTTGTATATTTTGCCTCTCTTTTATCAGTTTCTGCATTTTCGTAGTTATTTAAACTTTATTTTTCATTTCGAGATAGTCATTTTGAAAGAAAGGATACTAAGTTTAAAAATGTGTCATTTGATACGTATGCAAATGAATACCCTGAATGGTCTAAATAAAGGTATTTTTATCATTAATGTTTATTACTCGTATGATATTTAGGAAATATAAAATTAGAATTTTAAAGCTCTTGTAACATTCTCAATTTCTTTTTTTCTTTTCTTCACTTGCTTCCGTTACGTACTATTCTCTCATTTCTTCTATTTTGTGTCTGAATCATTTTCTGTTCATTTCCCTTTGCTGATTATGATTCTTCCTACCATTGTAATTATTTTTCAACTTACTTTAGTTGTCTTGTACCTGAATTTCTATATGTCTCACTCCTTCAGTAATTATCTTTCAGTGTTTCTATCTTTCCTCCTTTTCTAAACCGACTTCCCGATCTCGTTTTCTTCCTGTTGGTTTCATAACTTGCTGTTGCTTTCATAACAGTATTTCTCAATATTTTCTCCACCACAAATTCTACTTTTAATTTTTTCCCAATTTACTTTCTCTTTTATCTTTTTTTTATTTTCTCACGTACGATCATATTCTGCCTTTCTTTCTGTTTTTCTCGTTCTAACGTAAGAATCATTAAGTGTTGAATAAATTGTCAGTGTTACCTGTCTGGGCGAAAACGAAATCGTTTTCTCACGGAATTCGTGCGTGTGACTAAGACTACGCGCCAACCATGCTGTTTTCACGAATCATACAGGTCTCGAGTTGCAACGCCAACCTCACGCAATTGAATTGACTATCATTGACATTGACTCAATGCATACGCGTGCATTACCAGCTTTTTACACGAGCGAGGCGAGTCAACCATGAAACTGCTCGACTTCTCTGGTTTTCAAAAAATGTGATTCCATCGCGTCTTAAGTGGAAAGAGTCAGGATTCCCTAGAAATTTTGGACAATTTCCTGGCGCAGTGGATCTGGTCCGTGGCCCGTTCTCACGGTCAGCGTTGGAAGCAGTTCAAGCAACTGAAACACGCGAAATGAATTTCTTCGCTTTATAAGGTAGCCGGCGGTTTTGAGAGAAAAAATCACTATCTCCAGGGCGGGACGTTTAAAATGTTTACCTTTTGCTGTTAATTCATCCCAAGGACTGGTTATAATTGATTGTATTCCGTGTACGGCGCCAAATTTGAATTAATTTGACCGCCTACGCCAACACATTCATTTTGCTTCCCTTCCTTTGCTGGAGACTTTGTGTTGTGCATATCATTTGCGCCTAAACCGAACACCGCATTTTTACCAAAATATATATTTTCTGGTCGATTTGGATGATGTCCTGCCCCTTATAATTGGAAACGAATCTTTTACTGTTGGGGGAGTATTTTAAATGAAGTTCCTAGAACGTTTTCGTAATTCTCGTTTATTTGTTCAATTTTTTGTTCTCTAATACAGAGAACAATGCACGCTTATACAAATTGAGCAGGTCTTATCTTCTCAAAGATATTTGATTTTTTTTTAATTGAGAAAGTTAAGGTTTTTCAACTCTCTCCTATAACTACAACATTAACGGTTGAAATTATTTTTAACAATATATGTTCTTAAAAATAAGATCTGCAAATAATAGTATACATTTTTTAAATAAGAGTAGTTTTTGCATTATTTTCAAATGAAATTTATGTATTTAAAAAATTCATTAACAAGATTTTCTAAAAACATGCTCCAATTTTTCATAATTTTTTTCTTTTTTTTGCTTGAGTAGAATAAAATTCACTCATTAATACGGCATTCACCATTGTAGAAATCACGACCGTTAATAAGTATTAGGATAATGGATCACGGGATCCGTCAATTAATGAATTACATTAGTTTGCCAACGTTTCGGAATATTTAATTCCTTCATCAGGGCTAACAAACAAAACACAATCACAATAAATAAGGACAAACTCTTCTGAACAACAACATAAAAAAAATGAATGAACATACATGTAGAAAAATAAATACACAGGTAACTAAATAAATACATTATATACTGTATATCTAAGTCAAGGTCATATAAAGGATACACACCTTACTAATACATGTACTGGTCAAACATAATGTTCCTCCGCAGCAAAACTCCAATACAGAGTTGCTGAAGCACACACGTCCATAGCAGGTCCGACCATGGCCACGGCCCGAAAGAAAGTGAATGAAAAACCAGTGTATTGTCAGGACCACGTGCTAAGCAACTCCATGCCGGAACCATGCGTATCCGGTTTCATTATCGTTATTCATTTATTTATTTATTTACCCTTTTTTAAAAATTGTGTATCTTTTCCTCCGAACACGTGTTACGGAAAAACAATCGTTAACAATTATTTGTATTACAATATTATTAATAAGGTACCCTTGTTTTTTTTACCTCCCTTATCCTTATACGGCATTCGTTCGATTTTTTAGTATATCCCTGAAATTCTGCATCTTAAAACATTCAAATTTATTTTGACGTGTTAGAAGCATTGCTAGAGTGTTAAAAGCAGGGTAAAGATTTTGCGGGTCTGAAACACTTCTACGTGTTCAACTAGTATCATTATATTACGTAAACTTTGACAAATGTTATGAGAAAACTTGTGCAGTTAGCAGGAGAAAACTAGCAACACTAGTTTTATTTGTGATGGTTTTATTATTTTTTTCTGCTCCTCTTCCTCTACAACATTCATAAACGCCCCTTCCTTCTCTCGACCTTTACCATCCCATGTTCGCAATTTCGTTATTAAAAATAGTTCTAATATTTCTTTGGCTTACACAAGCAGTGGAGCAGTTTGCTTCATGCGAAAACTTTCTTCCTTATATTACTTTCTTTTTTCCTTCTTTTCTCTTTTCCCCAGGGCTTTTTTCTAGCCGAAAGCCAGTTACCTTTTATGGCCTTGATGGGGGGTCATATTCGACCATACACTAGACACCAACACACTTGCGGGGTCCTCTGACCTGGGCTCAGCACAAGGCGAGACCTCCGCGACAACACATACATGAGAGACAAGGGACAAATAACCATGCCCAAGGCGGGACTCGAACCGGCGACTGTTCGGACCGAAACGTTGAGTCGGTACACGCTCTTAGCCATCTCTACCATCCAGGTCAGTATATCACTTTCATTTTTTCCCTAGGGCTTTTATCCAGCCGATAGCCCTTTACGTCCCGAAGGGACGCATACGCGACCGTACACTAGACAAACACTTGCGGGCTCCTCTGATCTGGGGTCAGCAGAACGCGAGGCCCTCCGCGACAACACACACACAAAGTCAAGGGACAAACAGCCATGCCCAAGGTGGGACTCGAACCCGCGACCCTTCGGACCGAAGCGCTGAGTATATCACTTTCATACTCTTCCCAATTTAATTTATCTTATCATTTTCACTTTTACCTATTTTACGAGTACTATAGGAGTTTTCAGATACTTTTGTTTCTTTTGTTCCTCATTGCGACATCCAAACTTCTCCTTCACCCTTTTCGACATTGTTCGATTGCGCGCAAACGTATCGTCGAAGTACTTAGTGCTTGCTCAATTCACGTAGAAGGAACATGCAACCCCCTTTGAGTTTGTAAGGGTTCCACCCTCTTTCAATCCCCTCTCCACTTCCTGTCACTTTCGCAGTCACTTCCGGGCGAACGAGCGTAGTGTCATTAAAGTCGTAGGTCGCCTATTTTAAAAGCGGACGTCCCGTATTTTCCGTCCATTAGCCTGCAACATGGCTGCTCATTTTCACATCTTAGGTCTTCGATGTCCCCTAAACCGGCATTTTCATGGCGCCGGCCTTTTTCTCTTCAATGTATTGTCAGTGGTGTGCTATGGAAATTGATGATGTGTATCGTGGTGTTGAAGTATTTTATTTATTTACATAAATATTGTTAACGGCGAAAACTGTTATTCATCTGATGAGTATTGGGGGAGTAAAAGAACATAAATGTTCAGAAACAAAGCGAAGGACCATCTCAGAATTTGGTCAATGAATCAAGAGATGGTACTAAATGAAAACCGGAACGTGATATTTGAACAGATTACATCTATAACCGATCACTCACTGTTCTTCATGCCGGGTCTCATGGCGGAGAACAGTATAGTAGAAAGCGGTTCATTGCCTCTTAGGGTATCTTTATTACGTTAAAAGAGGCCATGTGATTCTCCTAAATCGTGACTTATCGATCTATTATCGTCATTTGGCCAATTCCAAGTTGATTGTAAGAGTATAGTTCGAATGGTGGAAATGAATAACTCATGAATGATGAACAACTACCTCATTTGAGATTTAATGTGTTAAGAGATTGTTTGTCGTGAATTTCCAAACCCGAGTTGGGAAATGACATGTTTCTTACGTGGAGCATTATGTATAAAATTCAATTTGCTTTTGTATTTAATTTATATTCTTTTAAAAAGTAATTACATTAATGAGGAAAATAAATTTAAAAGATAGTGCTGTGATAATAATATTTCATTACTTTCTTTATATCTTTGTGCTATTTGCATGAAATGTTCGTAAATTCTGTATTCGGAGTCACTAACAACTTACTTAATTTTCCCTATAATTATTCGGTATCAGAAATTAAATTCAAAATGTAGTTGTAAAAAAGCGTGTTTGAGATTAAATTTTTATACAGTTTTCCATTGCAATTTTCGTTAATGCGTTGAACGTGTAGATAGGCACTTTCACTCCATCGCGTGAGACACGGTTCCATACATTGGTGTACAAAGTAAATTTCAAAGTTTCAGCGGCATATTTCTAAGCAGACTACATTTGCATGTCAAGCATCTCCTATACAGGAGGTCGCAACATTTTAGCATGAAATCCGCATAGTAAAAGAATGCAGTAGTGCCAGGAAGAAAGCACATGAGCGTACGAATTATAAAATATGCCCCTGGCAAGTACGGTCTACTGCATTCCGAAAGTTCTGTGGGTTGCGTGTTTAAACCAACATTCGTGATGTTCGTTAAACTTCACTTGTAACGTTGTTTGGTTCTCTTACGTGATTAATGAGACATTAAATGTCGAATTACTCTCTAATGCAACCACTTTAGTACCGCAAAAATTGTTTCTTGTTCAGTAGTGATATTAGTAGGCTAGGGTGAAAGTATTGCTTTTATTTTTTCAGCTTGTTCCTTTTATATTTTTTTGCATGTTTCCTAAATAATGACAGTAAAAATAAAATTGTAAGTGCTAATGAATAGCAAATGAAATATGTAATTTGATGTTGTAATTTTGAATTGTATGTTTGGAAAACCACGTTTGTTGTTATTATTGAAAAATACGTTAAATTTCTATAATATATCTGATGTAATAAATGTGAAACCGTGATTGTGACAGAACATAAGGGGATGCAATTTATATTACAGAACTCATTAAAACAGAATAACTAATAACCAAAACGATTTACTTGAATTTTATCAAGGAACTAGTTCTAATTTCCCCAATATTCATCTTTTGTAAACATCGGTTTGTATAGTTTTCTTCCATATTTGGGATCTAAGGTTGTGCTGACTGAGCGCAAAAATGTAGAATGGGATACAACATTACACGGGTCCTCGACAGTTGTCTTTGATGTGATGCAATTTAAATCAACTCCATGAATCTGTGTATTATAAATCAATAGTTATCAAATGCTAATACAACACATGTTAAAAATGTGAACAAAATATTGCAAACTGTCATTAATTTTAGTAAATGCTAATGAATGTCTTCTATTGTCATAATTATAACAGTATAATAAAATTGAAAATAAAATTACAAACTTCTGTGGTCTCTACAAAAAAATACTTTGAATTCACAAATTTCCGAGTGCAACGCTTCCAACAATTTCTTTCTCACATTCCTTCATACAAAGTGGTAGAAAACTGGTGCAAATACCATGTTGTGACAAGGACCACGTCTAAGATGTAAGGATGAGGGCGAGAGCGAAAGAGAGCGTAAGAGCGAATCAGGTCGAGATCGCGAGTAAAGGCGATGACGGAGAGGAGGGAGAGCAAAAGTTAGATTGAGGACATAATCGACAATGGGGGCGAGAGCAAGGGTGGAGATGAAGGCGAAGAAGAAAGCGAAAGCGAGGACGAGAGTGAGAGCGAAAATGAAAGAGAAAACTATGCAGCCAGCAAGGGAGGCGGCGAGGCCGAGTTTAAGGGCGAACTCGAAGGTGAGAGCAAGGGCCAGGGCAAGCGCGAGGGCTACGGCTAGCGCGAATGCAAGGATTAGGAAAATAGTGACGGACGAAAGGGAGGGACGAAAGGGAGGGACGAAAGGAAGAGGGACGAAAGGAAGAGGGACGAAAGGAAGAGGGACGAAAGGAAGAGGGACGAAAGGAAGAGGGACGAAAGGAAGAGGGACGAAAGGAAGAGGGACGAAAGGAAGAGGGACGAAAGGAAGAGGGACGAAAGGAAGAGGGACGAAAGGAAGAGGGAGGAAAGGAAGAGGGACGAAAGGAAGAGGGACGAAAGGAAGAGGGACGAAAGGAAGAGGGACGAAAGGAAGAGGGACGAAAGGAAGAGGGACGAAAGGAAGCGGGACGAAAGGAAGCGGGACGAAAGGAAGAGGGACGAAAGGAAGAGGGACGAAAGGAAGAGGGACGAAAGGAAGAGGGACGAAAGGAAGAGGGACGAAAGGAAGAGGGACGAAAGGAAGAGGGACGAAAGGAAGAGGGACGAAAGGAAAGAAGGGACAGAAAGGAAAGAGGGGACGAAAGGGAGAGGGACGAAAGGAAGAGGGACGAAAGGGAGAGGGACGAAAGGAAGAGGGACGAAAGGAAGAGGGACGAAAGGAAGAGGGACGAAAGGAAGAGGGACGAAAGGAAGAGGGACGAAAGGAAGAGGGACGAAAGGAAGAGGGACGAAAGGAAGAGGGACGAAAGGAAGAGGGACGAAAGGAAGAGGGACGAAAGGAAGGGGGACGAAAGGAAGAGGGACGAAAGGAAGAGGCGAAAGGAAGAGGCGAAAGGGAAAGGCGAAAGGGAAAGGGAAAGGCGAAAGGGAAAGGCGAAAGGCGAAAGGGAGGGGCCGAAGGGAGAGGCCGAAGGGAGAGACCGAAGGAAGGGGCCGAAGCGAGGGGCCGAAGCGAGGGGCCGAAGCGAGGGGCCGAAGCGAGGGGCCGAAGCGAGGGGCCGAAGCGAGGGGCCAGCGAGGGGCCAAGCAGGGGCTGAAGCGAGGGGCAAAGCGAGGCAAAAGCGAGGGGCAAGCGACGGGCAAAAGCGACGAAAGGAGCAAAAGCGAGGGCAAAAGCGAGGGAGCCAAGCGGGAGGCAAGCGAGGGCAAAGCGAGGGCAAGCGAGGGCAAAAGCGAGGGGCAAAAGCGAGGGGCAAAAAAGCGAGGAGCAAAGCGGGGGCAAAGCGAGGGGCAAAAGCGAGGGCAAAAGCGAGGGGCAAAAGCAGGGGGCAAGAGCAGGGAGCAAAAAGCAGGGGCAAAAGCAGGGAGGCAAACGAGGGGCAAAAGCCGAGGGCAAGCGAGGGGCAAAAGCAGGGGCAGCGAGGGGGCAAAGCGAGGGGGGCAAAAGCGAGGGGCAAAAGCGAGGGGGCCAAAGCGGGGGCAAAAGCGAGGGGCAAAAGCGAGGGGCAAAAGCGAGGGGCAAAAGCGAGGGGCAAAAGCGAGGGGCAAAGGCGAGGGGCAAAAGTAAACTATTGTGATGACGGTGGCGGCGACGGTGACGACCACAGGCGGAGGGTGGGGTGAGCGCGGCGTGTGTTCCCCAGTCGCCTGGTAACCGAGGGCGAGCGCGGCCGCTCACCCGGGCGTTCGATAGCGCGGCCTTGAGATCGAAAGTGACCGCCCCGCCCCCGCCCCCGCGCCTAGGCCGTCTTCACGCGGGTCGCACTCAAGACAAAGGTCCTGTGGCACTTTTGTTTTCGAATATCGTCACATTTAGATCGCTACATACATTACGCACAGAAGAGGTAAATGCAACTGACAATATACATCTTCGGAAGAGGAATTACTAGCGTTTAAAATATGGGGAAAAGCGGTGTAAAATAGTGATAAAAATATCGCAAACAAGTCGTCATGATTGTGGCTTGAAAATGTCTGAAATTTTAGGACACGCGCGTGATCTTTAATATAGAGCAGAATACATTGAAAAGTTTTATAAAGAAGACCCTCAAAAAGTATATACCCAACGTTTCCAAACAACATCTAAATCATCAAAGGTTACCATCATAAAATCTCACCTGCATTTGTCTCCACACAGGAATCAGTTTTAGAAGAAAATAAACCATATTTTTATTCTAGTAGTAATAGTGTCAAATAGAGAAGGAATAGAACACATGTACTAGTGGCGAGCAGGAACAGAAGTCCAGCAAAGAAACACAAAATGTTTTTCCAAAAAGTGGCTTGCAGATAGCTTAATAACAACAAACAAAATACTCTCTTATAATACTACTATAAATTACACTAACAGCTTTCAGAAATACTGCCGTATCAAAGTATATATAGTACATACTAGTAAAACAAAAGTTCTTTACTACCAAAAATATCTGCTGTAACATATGTTGCCAGATACTGCAGTAGAAAAGTATATACAATACATGAAACAAAGGTTCTTTATTACCAAGAATATCGCGAAATATTGTATGTTTTAAAATGAATTGTGTTCATTTGAAGTATATACATGTTTTAGATAATAATATAGCTTCTTTGTTCCACTACTGATGAAATTGAGCCGACAATTAGTTTGGTGTAGTAGGTGTTAAATACCTTATATGAACATTATACATTTTGGATTATATCACCTCTAATCATTGATCTGTAATATTACAAAAGTTGCTTTTTCATAATGCAACACGTGAATGGCGAACAGTCTCTTCCTTGCAGCCGTGCTATCGAGTGACGTCTACTATATCACTAGCAATGACGCAATATGAGAATTCAGTCTGTAAGTGCAGTATAAGAAAAATAAATAACAATGAAGTATTTTAAAAGTTTCACTATGTTTGAATTTTTCCCCGAGTTCATCTGTATCCATCAAACCCCTACCCCTGTGCATCTAATTGACATCTCTCAGAATGTGTGAGGCTAGCTAGTTTACTTCAATTTCTGCGTGCATTGAAAATAATATACAGATATAGATGTTTTTTGGCTTTTTACGAGTTCCTGTGTAACTAAGAAATCTACACACATCTCTCAAAATACGGAAGTCTGCAATATTCTTCAATTCCGCATTAGTAACTAGTAATAGAGTATATTACGTCTACGAACCTTCAAAGTCTGTTAAAGCCACTCGCTGATGCGTACGCGTTTTTGTGTGTGGGTGTTGTTTTACGAGCAAAAAAGTAGTAATATTGAGCAACTTGTTTATAACTGGTTATCATCTTTTCCTCCTGCTTCTTTTTACTTTTTCTTTCCCGAGATGTGAAAAAATAATCCGGTTGTGTGCTGCAGTTTTGTTATTTTCCCCTTTTTTCGGTCTTTTGTGCTCTCTTTTTCCTGGTGGCTAACACCTCTTTCAGATTCTGTTATTAATGTTTATTAATTTTTAACGTATATAATATATTTCTATAATCGTTAGTTATTGTTTCGGTAACTTTGTTTTCACAGTTTTGCAAGTTTCCCTCTGCTTTCACTGTGTATCGAACATTTTAAAAATATGAGCCCAGTATTCCAGAGATTTTGAGATTAGCGTCCGTGTTTGGGAGGATTTGTTAATAATTGCTCCGTTCTGTTTAAAAGTCAGACATTCCTTAATTTGCAGTTACTTCTTGATTCTTCCATAGAATCGTTTAATAGTTGAATACCAGTAGAGATAAACGACGGAAACCAGTGTATTTTTTCTACATTTCTTTAGGTAAGGATTAGTTTCGTCGTGTAGGACTTTAAGTATATAACCTTTCATAATATAATATATCCTTATACCTATAACCTTTCATAACTAGGTATAACTCGGCCACTGGAGGACACCTACAGTGGATGGTTGCTCTGATCTGGAGTTTTCTGTGGTTTCTCCGATCAATATCAGGCCACAGTAGTTCCCTAACACAGAGATCACGGACCTCACGCGATCATTCTTTCTCCTTTGTCCTCTTCTCTCCCCTTACAGACACACTTACATGCACTACATTACCTCACGTATAGAGCGATTTTTATAAAAAAAATTATTGTTTTGACAGCTAGTGCTGGCAACATAATTAATGAAGTTTCTGTGGTCGTTGTGTCCATTAGACTCTCCTTCCTCCATTCGTTTGTTTGCAGTTGGCTAAATTGTACATGGGTTCGACGCTTCCTTTTGTGATGTCCTCGTCCGAAGAAAATATAGTGTGCAACGATAAAAAATTGAAATTATGAAGTACAGATCTATGTGTCCGTCTGTAAAAATTCTTTTTTCTTTATATATTACATTGAATTTAATTTTTATGTGATAAGTATTATGTTTATTTTAAAACCGAGTCTTGAATGTGAGATGCGTAGTGGTTCACGTGTTTCCGGCGCCTGTGCTGGAAGGCGGCGAGCTGTAATTACATTCGTGGCAGTTTTATTTTACTAAATATGACAACGTGTTAAGAGATTCTTCCACATACGTAATTAAATTTCAAAATTTCTCGGACTCGCGTACGTGCATATACCTCAGCAAAACCTTTCAACTTCTTCATAGTGATGTCTTTACGGGAGCTACAACCGAGCGCTGTACGAATAGGCATGTCTGAACAGCTGTCGCGGAGGAGGGATACTTTTCTGAATTAATGTGATGTTCACTTGTTTAGCGAACTGTCATTTTGGCTCGTTCTTAGGCGGATTCTTCTATAACGAGAGACCCGTCGGGAGCTAAGAGCGTGTTCCAGACGGAGCGGTGCCTACGCGGGCGAAAATATCTAGAGGATGGAAGCTCCACTATCCGACGTGTAGGTTGACATGGGATTTCATCTTCCAGCGGTGGAAGAGGAACACAACAAATTCTTTCATTTTACTTTGCAGTGCATTGCTATTACATTAAAAATCTTACGCACTGCTACTGCCCTTTAGCGAATCCATTAGATAGTACCAGCGCTCCCGCACCGCTGCTGACCTCTGGCGGAATATATTAGGAACCATTCTGCTCTTAGTCATGGATGAACAATAATGGTAGTAGAGCATCTACCATCACATTATATAAATTATTTATTTTCTGCATTTGTGTCATATTAATCTTTGCCAAATTTTGCAAGAACTCTGCAACAATACTGAAGAAGAGCCTACAAAAATTTCGTATCGATTCATGTACTACTCATGGTGGAAATACATGGGTGGGTTTCTCCGGCGCACCGATTTTTGCTCGTTCGGCGCACCACCAGGTTGTGTCACGAACCACGTGACCACAACACTGACCCTTCGTTTGAAGAGCCAGACAGACACTGGCCGCCATGTTGCAAGGAGAGCGAAGAGTGTTGAGAAACATTTTCAAAGCGGTACAAGGGGCAATTTCCAACGGTAACCATCCCAGAATAACACGATGAAGGTGAACAAGATATAATATTTGAAAGGTTGATTGATTGATTGATTTTTTCGTGTTTCCTGGCGCGTCAACTGCTTTGGTTATTAGTCCCGTTAGTGCAGTCCATGCTTTTTCTCGGGAGATGGCGGTGATCTTCCCCCGCTGGATGGCGAGATCCGGCGCCGACCTACCGTCGGGTAGTGGGGTTTCCCCCTAACCAGGACTCTCCCACCAGCGGGGCACCGCCCCAGCCGGGACAAGCTCTAAGCTCCCGACCGGTCTCCCGGAATATGTGGTAGTGTAGTGCATGTTAGTGTAAGTGTGAGTGTAATGGGAGAGGATGGGACAAGGAAGAGGAAGGAAAGATCGCGCGCGGTCCGTGGCCCGTTTGGTAGGGTACTGCTCCGGCATTCGCCTGGTGTTGATCGGAGAAACCACGGCAAACTAACGATCAGAGCAGCCACCCGCTAGAATTCTCCTCCAGGCAGCGACTGAATTCGACCTAGCTGAAAAGCTAGTGTCGAAAATCCTGCCGCCGTCAGGACTCAAACCTAGGACCTCCCGGTCAGAGACGCTGATATTTGAAAGAAAGAAATGCTTTATAAATCTGTATCAATGTCTTATAACGAGGTGATAATTTCGGTATTTGGCTGCATTTAAAATTCCATTTTAAATCTAATATTGTGACGCAAACTGGTGTCTGAAGCTCATTGGCTGAGGTCGGATACGATGCGCAAGAGCCCCCCCTCTTGATACCACTTGTGTGGTATGGATGTGGGATGTATATCGTTGAATTCACGTTTATCATTACAAATTTACCGGATGGGTTGTGGCCGCAGACGACGGTCGTGTTTGCCGGACGGGTTGAACGGAACAGGCCAAGCTGTTTCTTATCCCGAGGGTGCGCGGAGCTCTTCCCTGAGTTGTAGGCTCCACCCTCTTCCGCCCTTTTCCCTCGGGTCGACTGTCCCTCCGGACACGCAATCACGCCACAAGCTGACCCTCCCCCGGGCAAGGCGCTTGCGAGATAGAATTTTGACGCAACGCGTTGGAACCGTCTATCTACCTGAACTACAAGTCTCTCGAGAAAATCCGGCTCTTCGAAACGGACGTTACACAAGGATCAGATAAACGAAAATCTTGAAATAGGTTGAGCTTGAAATGTATTTAATAAAAAGCGAATACAATGGCACTATTGTGGCTAATATCGTACCCCTCATTCAATAGGGCCACAACTTCAAAATCACTCATTTCTCAAGAGAACCTTTCAAAAGTTTCTTCGAGGGTATTTAAATACATGAATTGGATGTAAATTGAATTGCTATTACTTGGCTATAAATGAAACAGAAAACCGCGTTGTTGTATATCACGTAATGGAAAATGAGGCATCTAACAATGGGTATATCTCAATTTTCAATTTTTCGGGGATGTGGCCCTCTTGCATTAGGGATGTGATATTTTCGCGTTAAAAAGTTGTTGGATTTTGTGTTTGCTGGTTTGTAATAATAGATTTTAAACGTATTACATTTTTCCTGGTATATTTTCGAGCATTGAAAGTTACATTATAAAGTATCTACTATTAAATTATAGTTTAAATATTTGTTTCTTGATAAAATGAGATTTAGATATCGTTAATCTCGAATGACGATGCCTATAAATGCTCTAAAGAGAGTATAGTAGTTAGGACCTATTCACCTATGTGCTCGTAGGTACTTTGAAACTATCATATCGATTTGTGTTGTCAAAAGGAAATGAATGGGCCATTGATTGCCTCTGTAGTACCGTAAGTCACCCAAAACACTTAATTGCTCAAAAACTTTAAAAAACATTTTATTAGAACTTTTTCAGAATTTTCTGAATGAATATAGAAAAAAATTGTCAGTACCGCACTAAAAGACACAGACGCGTTTAGACATTTGTTCGCTATTTGGGGACCGGAATGGTCCTAAACGTGAGTAACGAACGTAGGTTTTACTCAATTATAATCATATATTTTGTACATGAATCAGGATACGAATTGGTAATTTTCTCCACTCACAGAGTCGCTGTCTGGAGAAGAATTGTGGCGGACTGCTGCTCTGATCGGTAGTTTTCCGTGGTTTCTCCGATCAACATCAGGCGAATGCCGGAGCAGTACCCTAACAAACGGGCCACGGACCGCGCACGATCTTTCCTTCCTCTTCCTTGTCCTATCCTCTCCCCTTACACACACACACACACACACACACACACACTAACATGCACTACACTACCACATATTCCGGGAGACCGGTCGGGAGCTTAGAGCTTGTCCCGGCTGGGCAGTGCCCCGCTGGTGGGAGAGTCCTGGTTAGGGGGAAACCCCACTAGCCGACGGTAGGTCGGCGCCGGATCTCGCCATCCAGCGGGGGAAGAACACCGCCATCTCCCGAAAAAAAACATGCACTACACTAACGGGACTAATGGCCAAAGCAGTTGACAGGCCCGGCAACACGAAAAAATCAATCAATCAATCAATTGAGAGGGGGGCCAAGTCGACAAATAGACGAATGTTTTGATGACCTTCTGCGTTTTCACAGCATTGTCTGAATATTTCTAATAAAGCGTCACAGTTTTTTTCACTTCCATGATTTGAATTCCTTGATATGAAAATTTAATATCTGGAAATCGTAAATGAGTTTCCTATAAATGAAGTAATTGGTTTGCGAGAGGAACAAATTAATACTTTTGCAGCAGGAGACATCAAAGTATGTAAGAAGGCGATCTCCAACATCTTTACGTTTATTTTTACCCTGGCGTACTCTTTCGTGTGTAACACAATTATTGCAATGATAGAATAATTAACATTGACGTATAAACGTTTATACAGCAATCTACTAATGAGTTGTCTCACTTTTACAATGTTAGTAGACAGACCTTATGATCTGAGTCTGATCATTCAATTAAGGATGTTTTATATTATTATAATAATAATAATAATAATAATAATAATAATAATAATAATAATAATAATAATAATAATTATTATTATTATTATTATTATTATTATTATTATTATTATTATTATTATGTTATTCCTCTAATTCACGACTAAAGATGTTATGAGTCGATTTCGTTATAAAATCTACTCTGTGCCTCTACAATACTTTGCGCAAAATGAAGGCTGTTCCCAATAAAGCAATGTCTTGCACTTCCCAGTCTTTTGAATGACCTGGGAGTTTAACCAAGTTCATGCACAAATTTTGTGGAAGAAACCCCAGAGTTTCGATAACTATCTAGACGACCTGTGCTTCTCACCTGCACTCCACTTTCGGCTGATCTCGATTTCCAAACTCTGGTGTTTGTAAACTCTGCCTCCTTGGTTACGACGTTTTGATGGCATAGCCCAAAAACATCTACAAATAGACACTATTCTCTCTCTTTATTATTATTATTATTATTATTATTATTATTATTATTATTATTATTATTATTATTATTATTAATGTTATTATTAATATTAATAATATGAATATTAATATTATTGCAAAAATAAAATTAAATCTCTCAATAATATTTTCCCTAATCCTACGTGATATCTCTCACTTCTGTACTAATATATTGAGAACATTCTGAAAGTATGCATTACGTTGTTTTGTTTTGTATATCCACTCCGGAGAGGTGAAACAACTTTCTTGCATCAGTGGCTGCTGCGACCCTTGATCCATTCATGTCGCTCTTTCGCTCATAAATTTCAATATAAGTAGTTTGGCTGCTAACGAGCACTCCCTTCAAAGCCATAAATATGTTCCTGGTAGTAAACAGATCCCAACGGATACGATGCTTTCAAGCTCAAAGATGTATTTTACGGTCAGTATTAAATATTGTACAGATATTCATCTGTATCTTGATGTTTAAAATTTATGTATTTACAAATAATAAACGTAATACTTACTATAATGGTTTAATAGGTCTCCTACTGTGAACTTCTCATCTTCAGAGAACTTATGCTGTGACCTGCGAACTCATAACGAGAACTTCAAAATTCATCTTCATAACATATTTTGTAAAATTCCAAAACATATTGTCCTTTTCTTTTATGCACATATATTTTTTGAGTGTCCATTCAACTTGCACGTAGAAATCTTACATAATATATCTTGAAATTTCCTGTCAAATAACGCCCTCACAGCTTTATCCATTTTTTCGATCTTCTAACATGTTTATTGGCACTGCAATTTTTTGTATAACAATATAATGAGACTCGTGATATCAATACCGCATTTTGGAAGTTGCAGCTAAAATTCACTTTCAAAATGAATACTTTTCCACAAGCGCTTCCTGAATCAAATTATTTAAGCCAGTGGGAAAATAAACATCATCTTGAACTCTCCTTACTCCGCATTGAAATACATTTCGATAAACTTTTTATTGAAAAATACATCAAATTCTAAAGGACTTCAAATTTTGCCTCGATCAAAATCTATCTGATTGAGAAATACTTCCCTGAAATTGACCCAGGCCAATCATTGACTTCTCTTAGATGAGATATAATTTTCATTGCTTACATAATCTACATTAATGTCATGGCAAGTCTGTTTCTGCAACATTTCTGAGGCTGTTTCTTGGTCTTTAGCTTAGTCCTTCGTGCAAAAGTACACGGTTATTTGAATTTGCTAAATGGATTGCAATTCTGGCTCTTCTTCACTTACATAAAGGTATATTCTACCAATATATTTTAAAATATTATTTTATATTCCTATCGCATAAATATATCTTTTAAATGTATTTGCAAAAAATTGAATTTTTTTTAGTATACCAGAATGAATCTGTTCTTAGGGACACACTCGTTGTGTAATGCTACAATATATTTAGTAATGAAATAATTTTTCAATTTCCTAAAAATCTCTTTTATATTATGTTCAACAAAAAGCTTAAGATCAATTTGGTAGATAAGGACTTATACGTTTTTGAACATAAAGACATTTTTGTACACCAAACCTTACTGAAAACACACTACATGTCCCTCTATACTCCATTCAAACTCTCTCGCAGTACTTTCCCTACTTTAGTGTGCTCAGACACCCTTCCTGAAACACTGATAATATTCCAAAGTGCATGCATCGTGTTATCTACGATCCTGCACCACAGGCGTCTTTCACATTCAACTCGTCGCCTTCTGCTTTCAACGTCCTGCAGCTCCCTGCAAGCCTCAGTAACGTGGGGAGGGGGTGACAACAACTACATGGGGCCCACGTGTCAAGGACACTTAGGGGTGAATTAATACGTAAGCAGTTTAAGCTCGTGTATAAGGCTCCCGTCGGACAAGAGCCCTCAATATTTTGTTTTAACATTTTTCTATAGATTTCGTAAGCATTTAAAAATAGTGTTAACTATTTTTATTATGTGAAATGAATGTAACTCCAAGAAATCAATAACTGATTGCTCCATAAAATAGAATGCACGCTTTGTTATTATTTCTGCGATGTTTTATAAAAGGAAATGCTAAGCAAAATATATTTTAAAGTTATGTATATTGAAATGAATTTTTAAGAAACTCGTGTGAAAGTAGTTAAGACGCTACGAAGATACCCTCTTCGTTTTGTAAACGGAATGAAACGTATCTAAAATATTCTAAAACCATTCTGAATCGAATCTTTAATAGTGATGAATAATTTTTTAAATTTCAATTTCAATTTCATGTAGCATATGACTTAGTGTAGGGATCACAGAATTTTGAAAATGTGCACAGAATTCACTTTTCCTCATAGCACGTCATACGCAGTTTCAACTGTTTTTTGACGTAAAATAAATAAATAAATAAATAATCTTTATACGCCTACGTGAGCTGATTATAATTCCTACTAAACATACCACTGTTATCAGATAGTTAACGCGGCTATTTCCAAACGTGCAAAACTATATTAATTCTCGTATAAAGCATTAACCTCCATGAAGAAACGTCATGTTTTGATTTGAGCATTTGCCTTTGAAATACATAAGCTTTATTCTCAAGTTCAACTTTGAATTGAATAGGGCCAGTTTTTTTATATTCTTTTGGCTTGTTATTAATTATGAGATTGACATAATCAGTTCCTTCATTTAATTACATTTGATTGATTAATGATTCCGGACACGTCAATTGCAATGTTTATTCGCCCCGTTAAGGTAGTGAATGTTTTATCGCGGGATATGGCGGTGTTCCTCTCCGCCGGATGTTGAGATCCGATGGCGACCTACATATCAGCTTGGGGGATTTCCCACTCTAGATATTCCCACACTAGGGCACTGCCCCATCCGCGAGAAGTTCTGAGCTTTCGATGTGTGTGGTAGTGTAGTGCACGCAAATGTTAGTGTAAGTAAGGGGTGAGGAGAAGACAAGGAAAGGGAAGGAAAAACCGCGCGGTCTGTGGCTCGTTTGTTAAGGTACTTCTCCGGCAATAGCCTGGTCTTGATCGGAGAAACCACGGAAAACTACCTATCAGCCTCTAGAATAACTACATTTGTTGTTATAAGTACTTTCAATTAAGGATTTTATAATAACAAATTGAACTCTTATTATTCAATTTGATGATGTTCTGTGATTGAATAATTTATATATCATTCAATTGTAAATGAAGGTTAAAATTATAGTAAATTGAATGGTTAAAAATTCGTGAATTTTAATGAAATGCAACGAAGTAAGCCAAGAATTAAAAACTATTAATGACAAATACATTATAAACACAAAAAATGACTCTGGTGATTGTTTAATTGTAACATCGATAAATAATACTATCATAAGAAAGAATGATACCAATTTTGTTCAATAGTAACGTAAGTGAATTATATGTGATTCTTCACCCTTATGATTTGTCATAATTATATTCGTGATTATATTTATTGAATCATTCTCATGTGACAACTACCGCTATTTCACGGAACTTAAATATTTAACCTCAATGAAAACATTTCTTAATAAAAATAGAAATTACGCTTTGAGGTAAGTTTATCATGTAATTTGATTCACATGGCGTAAATCAATATTGTTTTCCCTACACATTTCTCTTTTAGCGTCATTCCAACACAACTCCTTCATTACTTTTAAACTACTCTGAAAGTACCATGCCACGAGGACATCTATAATCTACGCCATCACTTCTACGTTCATCGATCGCAAGCATGAGAAATAGATGTGGATGCACTCCCTACAACATCACAGTGTACTTCTAGATGGACCTCGCTGCTCATCAGAAACCACTTGCACGTTCCCCATCCCACCCCACCCCCGCCTCTCTTGTCTCCGTCTGACCCTTCAGCCTGCGACGTCGCCGCAATCACCCCCCCACACACACACACACACAGGCACCACCACACCCTTCTGCAGGCACGCAAGTCATCGATCGCAATAATCGAGTAACCGTATCTACCGTATCAACCGTATCTGTATTCGTGCCGTACCGTATCAACCGTATCTGCTGGACTCTGGCGGTTCAGTAGTTGAGACTAATAAGGTGCCGCTCGAATTGATTTGATTTGATTTTTCGTGTTTCTAGGCACGTCAACTGTTTTGGTCATTAGTCCCGTTAGTGTAGTGCATGTTTTTTCTCGGGATATGCGCGGTGATCTTTTCCCGCTGGATGGCGAGATTCGGCGCCGACCTACCGTCGGCTAGTGGGGTTTACCCCTAACCAGGACTCTCCCATCAGCGGAGCACCGTCCCAGCCGGGACAAGTTCTAAGCTTCCGACCGGTCTCCCGGAATATGTGGTAGTTTAGTGCATGTTAGTGTAAGTGAGTGTGTGTAAGGGGGGAAAGGGGGAGGATAGGACAAGGAAGAGGAAGGACTGATCGCGCGCGGTCCGTGGCCCGTTTGGTATGGTACTGCTCCGGCATTCGCCTGGTGTTGATCGGAGAAACCATGGAAAACTATCGATCAGAGCAGCCGGCCGCTAGAATTCTCCTCCAGATAGCGACTGAATTCGACCTAGCTGAAAAGCAAGTATCGAAAATCCTGCCGCCGTCAGGACTCGAACCTAGGACCTCCCAGTCAGAGGTGCTGCAGTGACATCAGTTGATGCCCTGAGCCACCGCTCCCGGTTGCCACTCGAAGCATCTGGGTCTCCTGCAGGAAAAGTTACCACTTTTTTTCGGACTGTTGCACAACATTTTTAAAGTGTAATGGAATCAACGCATGTTTTTAGGATTTTAAAGATCTAAAACTCTTTCCGGATGCTTGAAGGGTCCTACAATGGTTATTATTAGTTCACTTCATTCCTCATGACAAGAAAGAAAATGTTTCAAATAGTTTTTATCGATTTTTTTCATGTAACTTCTATGATCGAGAAGGGGAAGTCAGACAACAGAATTATATTTAAAACTTATTTTATAATGAATAAACAAAGATTAATATTTAAGCACCCTGGCGGAGGCTAGCGAGCTAGCTATTCATGCCGCGACTCGTGTTCAATTTCCGGATGTCACGGTTCGTATAGCTGTGTGACAATGTGAAAGCTACTTGCAGGCAGAGGACGCCGAATCGATTGCGACCTGCTTGCCACAGGTCTCCCGGCAATATCAAAATTGGGAACCAAATAATCCCCTCCTCTTTTCTTGCAAAATTTCTTCATAATTCTATATGTAAATTGGGGACCAAATAATCTCCTCTTTTCTCGCAAAACGTACTTTCTAATTCTACATGTAAATTGGGGACCAAATATTCCCCTCCTCTTCTCTCGCAAAATTTCTTTCGAATTCTGCAAGTAAATTGGAGACCAAATAATCCCCTCCTCTTTTCTTGCGAAACTTCTTTCTAATTCTACATGTAAATTGGGGACCAAATAATTCCTTCATCTTTTCTCGTAAAACTTACTTTCTAATTTTACATGTAAATTGGGGACCAAATAATTCCTTCATCTTTTCTCGTAAAACTTACTTTCTAATTTTACATGTAAATTGGGAACCAAATAATCCCCTCCTCTTTTCTCGCAAAATTTCTTTCGAATTCTGTAAGTAAATTGGAGACCAAATAATCCCCCCTCTTTTCTTGCGAAACTTCTTTCTAATTCTACATGTAAATTGGGGACCAAATAATGTCCTCTTTTGTCGCAAAACGTACTTTCTAATTCTACATGTAAATTGGGGACCAAATAATCCTCTCCTCTTTTCTCGCAAAATTTCTTTCGAATTCTGCAAGTAAATTGGAGACCAAATAATCCCCTCCTCTTTTCTTGCGAAACTTCTTTCTAATTCTACATGTAAATTGGGGACCAAATAATTCCTTTATCTTTTCTCGTAAAACTTACTTTCTAATTTTACATGTAAATTGGGGACCAAATAATTCCTTCATCTTTTCTCGTAAAACTTACTTTCTAATTTTACATGTAAATTGGGAACCAAACAATCCCTTCATCTTTTCTCGCGAAACTTACTTTCTAATTCTACATGCAAATTGGAGACCAAACCATTCCAGATAAGGAAAAGGTCTGATTGAACAGGTAAAAGCGTAAAGGGGGCCGCCGCCACGCTGCTGTCCAGCTATTCTTTGTGCCCTATTGAAAATCTTCCATACTCGCTCCTACATCAAAATGAAAAGCAAAGACTAGAAGCACTAGATGAGTGTCCAGATTTCATGTTCATCGTAATAGAATATTATCTGAGTGAAAGTAAGAATATAAAAGTGGCAAGATAAACAGAATTCATTCAACCAACGAAGGATTCAATTGAATGAAAACCAATTTAAACTAAACCACATTTCGAAAGAAAAATACCAGTCTTATTTCTGGAAAATGGGTGCGTTGTGTTATAAAAACAATGGCAATGATAATTTTCTTCGAAACTAAACTGTCACCTTCTGCTTTTACCTGGAAGGTTGAAGAGATAGTAGGCCCCCAATTTACGTATGCCTTTTATGTCTGTCCCCAATTTACATCTGCGTCAAACTGTTCGTTTTTTCTGGTCACCAATTTATGTACGCCGCGTCTCTCGATCCCATAGATGTCAGGTTGGGAACCCATTGTGTCAAAAGATTATAGTGCATACAAGAAAAATATTTAACCAATAGATACCAAAGGCGCTATGCTAAGTTAGTAGCAATACTTCTCGTGATAAAATTAATCTGCCTCGAGCATTATTTTACATTCCATGAGGCAAACTAGTTTCTACTCAAATAAATGCAACTGTGAAACTTGCCACGGCTCTAAAATAAAAATTTACTCAGATATAAAAGGGGGAAATTAATTGTTTAGAAGGTTGATTAGGAAGCATGTTCAACGATTTGGTGCAAGGTCCGCGAGTTCGAATTTTTCGTGTTTGCCTGGTGCGATTCGTGTGCGTGCGATTCGTGTGCAAACCGGCAAGTGTACGTGTATCTTGACTATATAAGTGCAAATGTAAATGTACGAGTACCTATAGTGCGTTTCCCCCATCAAGATTTGTCTTTAAAAATGAGTAGAAGAAGAAGATTAAAGAAAAGAAGAGTAAAAATATTACACACTGAACTCGCCACGATTACATGTCGCATGAATATTATTAGACCCCATATAGACCAATTTAAAGGCCAGTTTTCTAGCATCAGGCCACTCTGCCAGTGGATGATATCGATCATATTCACGACCCTATGACCACCATCAGAGCAATAAATGGTTAAAGGGGCACCTCCTAAACCGTGGCTCTATCCACAACCACAATATAGCGTGTTTTGGCACAGTATCCAGTATTTAAAGTATTATCAGGACATTGTATGAGGAGTTTAAGGATATTATCGACATCTCCATGGTTGTGTGAACATCTACCAGGCAACTACAGATTACTATCAGAGCACTATCGACTAGAATTAGGGCATTACCCACACTGTTCTCATTATGGCGCACCATCTGTTCCTTCTGTAATGTACAGTGGGCTAAAAAAGTCTCTCCGCACTGAATCAGGGTGCGATGTTAAAAATTGCATTCATGTTGGTACCAACCAGATTTCAGGAAAACAAGTCAAGATGACAACACTTGCAACATCTATTAGTATGATTGAGGGGAATACTCAATTAACGTGTTCAAGCTGCAACTCTTGTTACCAACATAATTTCTGTTGCAAGCACTCTCACCAGCAAGGTACCACTGCGGAGAGATTTTCCTGGCGCGCTATTTTATATACATATTTCTGTACTACCCTCCTGACACTCCTACCTCTAACCATTATTATTTCCAATTTGAAACCGGGAGCGGTAGCTCAGTGCATCAACTGATGTCACTGCAGCGCCTCTGACCAGGAGGTCCTAGGTTCCCACTCCCCACGGCGGCAGGATTTTCGACACTAGCTATTCAGCTAGGTCGAATTTAGTCGCTGTCTGGAGGAGAATTCTAGCGGCCGGCTGCTCTAATCGGTAGTTTTCCGTGGTTTCTCCGATCAACACGAGGCGAATGCCGGAGCAGTACCTTAATAAACGGACCACGGACCGCGAGCGATCTTTCCTTCCTCTTTCTTTTCCTATCCTCTCCCCTTGCACACACACACACTTACACTAACATGCACTATACTACCACATATTCCGGGAGACCGGTCGGGAGCTTAGAGCTTGTCTCGATTGTGGCGGTGCCCCGCTGGTGGGAGAGTCCTGGTTAGAGGGAAACCCCACTAACTGACAGTAGATCGGCGCCGGATCTCGCCATCTAGCGGGGGAAGATCACCGCCATCTCCCGAGGAAGAAAAATGCACTACACTTACGGGCCTAATGACCTAAGCTGTTGACGCGCCTGGAATCACCAACCAATCCAACTTGAACATCATTTGCTCATTCCACACTGCTGCAAGGGCAAGTTAAGTACTCGTTCGTATGCCACAGCACTGCCTCCTTTTTCAGCCGTGCCGCATTTCCTCATGCGGTTTGATCGTTTATGCCGCCGCCACCGTCGGCACCTCCACCACATCCGCCGCTTCTGTAGCCACCATCGCCGTTACTTCCGCTTTTACTGCCATCGCCGCCCAAGGCGACTCGACACCCGGATCCAAACCGACACTGACACCGACAAAGACAACACGGTGTGACCTCGAAATATACACAACATTGATAGAGGTGTCTGGATTAGAATTCTCGCGGCCGGTTGTTTTGATCAGTAGTTTTCCGTGGTTTCGCAGATCAACACCAGGCAAATGCCGGAGCAGTACCCTGCCAAACGGGCCACGAACCGCGCGCGATCTTTCCTTCCTCTTCCTTGCCCTCTCCTCTCCCTTTACACACACACTTATACTAACATGCACTACACTACCACACATCCTGGGAAACCGGTCGGGGACTTAGAACTTGTCCCGACTGGGCAGTGCACCCCTGCACTGGTGGGAGATACCTGGTTAGAAAAAATCCCACTAGCCGACGGCAGGTCGGTGTCGGATCTGGCCATCAAGCGGGAGGAAACCACCGGCACCTCCCGAGCAAAAACACGCACTACACTTACGGCACTATTGACCATAGTAGTTGACGCGCTCGGAATCACTATACATCAATCAATGATACTGGGTGTGACCCACGTGACACCGACTTCGGGTGTGACCCCAACTGACTGACACCGACGACGGATGTAACTCTAAGGATTATCGACACTGACTTTGGGTGTGACTCCAAGTGACACCGAAGCCAGGTGTAACTCCCATGACATATACACCGACATCGCGTGTAAAGCCAAGTGACACCAATACCGAGTGTGACACGGCCATGCTATCGACACCGACAGCAAGTGCAACTCGACATAGACACCTCCGTGTGAAATTTGATATCCCTCCGACACCGAATGTAATTCGACAACATCATCGATACCGAATGTAACTCGAAGTCTTTTCCGACACAGAATGTAACCTAATATCCATATTAACATCATCATAGACACCACGGCCAACACCACCACAGACTAGCGATGGCAAATTTTAGCAGATCATTGATACATCAATACATGATATCATTGACACATCACCAGAAGGTTTAGAATATCAATAATCCTTCCAAACGAACATCCTTTCGAAAAAAATTCTTCCAAAACAAATCGATGTTTAAATTATCCAGGTTTTAAATGTGAAGAAACATATGTGTTTTTTCATCCTCTTTCGATTTGTAAATGCAATACTTAATTGAATAAGTTATATTTTGTTGTAACACACTTATAAGAAATATGTTAATAATAATGTTTATCGAATGTGAAGAAGGAAATAAAAAATAAAGGAAATTGTGTTTTGCTATTTTTCCACTTTCATTCTTCACTTTTCCACCCATTTCTTCACTTTCATTCATAAATCATCAAAGTAAAATGTCCTCGTTCTAGTGAGGCATATAACACGTCAATATTAGTTTTCAGTGTATTGTCTTAAATTTGACTGCCATCATTATTTTGTAATCAGTGTTCTATGTAGTCAAGTTTCAAAATGCTGTTTAACGATGTTACCACGTACAAAATAATCAGAGAATGTAACAACACTGGAGAGAGGATGCGAATAGCAAACGGTTTTGTGTCACCTGGGTAATAACAATAGTGACAGTTGTCAGTGGCCATTGATTGCAAGCGATCCACAAAAAAAATAGGTACTGGGAAGTTTGTGTATATCATTTTCATAATATTGTTTATATCATTCGGTGTTTTAATCGTTTTTTTTAAACCTCTATGTCTCTGAATAAGTAAATCGATCTGAAGATAACATCGAAAGGAAAATATCGATGTTAATATATTGATGTTTCTGCTCGATTGTTGATTGATTGATGATTCCGGGCGTGTCAACTTCTAAGGTCGTTACTACCGTAAGTGTAGTGGATGTTTTTTCGCGGGGAGGAGGTGATGGTGGTGATCATCCCCCGATGGATGGTGAGAACCAGCGCCGAGACACCGTCGGCTGGTGGAGATATTCCCTAACCAGGTATCTCCCACCAGCGGAGCGTCACCCTAGCCAGGACAAGCTCCAAGGCATGTGTGGTAGTGTACAGCATGTTAGTGTAAATATGTGTAAGGGGTGAGGATGGGATAAAGAAGAGGAAGGGAATATCGCGTACGGTCCGTAGCCTGTTTGTTAGAGTACTGCTCCGAATTTCGCCTGGTGTTGATCGGAGAAACCACGGAAAGCTATCGATCAGAGCAGCCGGCCGCTAGAATTCCCCTCCGGACAGCGACTGAACTCGACCTAGCTGACAAGCTAGTGTCGAAAATCCTGCCACTGTCGGGACTCGAACCTAGAACATCTCGGTCAGAGGCATTACAGTGACATCAGTCTCTGAGCCATCTCTCCCGATACCGCTCGAAAATTATCGACGTTTTAAAAACATCGATATTTCCTTGCCATTCCACAGACACCTTCTGTGCTTCTGTCGCCACCGTTGCCATCCCGCCACTGCCTGTCTGGCAGGCGCGCCACGCACCGCCTTCGCAGTAACACGCTCGACACGGTTGTCCCGCGTTGCGTAACTGCGTGGCAGGGCGACCCCTGGCAGGTCGATGGCTGGCGCCGCTGCGGGCCGCACAAATTTACACCGGGCGAGTCGTCCCTTACACGAAAACGTCTCTCCAAGTGAACAGAACGGGGAGCGCAACAATTTTGTGAACGGCAACAAGTTCACATTGTGGGATTACTTACGGAGCACTAAGCCTCTGAGGTATCAGAAGTTAAGATGAACAAATTTTAATAAGTTCTCGATCTTATCCCTCTATAAAGTATTGTAATCCTGCACCGGAAATTGGCAGTTTTTCAACAGGAAACCTCTCATTGCCCCTGAAACGTAAAAGTCCATTGGAGAAAATCTCCCGCTAGTGAGAGATACCTGGTTGGGGAAAAACTTGTTTGTAACTAGCATCAGATCACTTATTACATTTTAGCAACAACAACCAATATAAGAGCCGAATTCGACTGCTACCATAGCAATCTTGGTTAGGTAGTAGGGTATATTACTACAAACAGGTTCATCGGTCTAATATTAAGGGTGTGTGTGATAATTGTCAAGACACTTTCAACACTATCACAAAACCTTTTCATTTTTATTAAGAGTACTTCAGTTCTATGAGAACACTAGTGTAACCCCCGCACGACATTAAATTATGTCATCTGATACACGTGGCGCTGGCATAATACAGTCACCTTTCACCTTTCTGAAACATCATTTGCTCATCCATCATTTTGACGGCCTCAAAGCCATGCTTGATCGCCCCAACACCCGATTTTCCTCTTCCTGCCATATCGACCTCTATTGGAGTCGACAGGCAGGGCATTATCTGTCGACTGTAAATGCGCTATTCGGTGAAAGTCAATGCACATACCTGTCGACTGTCGATTGATTGCTTATTGATTCCGGGCGCGTCAACTTCTATGGTTAATAATCCCATAAGGTTAGTACATGTTTTATCGCGGGAGGTGGCGGTGATCTTCCCCCGTTGGATGGCGACATCCGGCGCCGCTTCTTGGCAGGATGAGGAGATTTTTTTCTCAACCAGGTATCACCCACCATCGGGGCACCGCCCCATTCGGGACAAGTTCTAAGCTCCCGACCGGTCACTCGGCATGTGTGGTAGTATAGTGCATGTTTCTGTAAGTGTGTGTGTGTAAGGGGAGAGGATGGGACAAGGAAGAGGAAGGAAAGATCGCGCGCGGTCCGTGGCTGGTTTGTTAGGGTACTACTCCGGCTATTACATGATGTTCATCGAAGAAACCACAGGAAACTACCGACCAGCACTCAATCGCCAGAACTCTACTCCATTCAGTGGCTGAACTAGACAAAGCTATGAAAATAGTGTCGAAAATCCTACCACCGCCTGGTCTCGAACCCTAGGACCTCCCGGTCAGAGGCACTGTTGTGACCAGTTGATGCCTGAGCCATCTATACCAATGACTGTCGGAGCACTGTCTGCCGACTGTCGGAGCACTGTCTGCCGACTGTCGGAGCACTGTCTGCCGACTGTCGGAGCACTGTCTGCCGACTGTCGGAGCACTGTCTGCCGACTGTCGGAGCACTGTCTGCCGACTGTCGGAGCACTGTCTGACGACTGTCGGAGCACTGTCTGCCGACTGTCGGAGCACTGTCTGACGACTGTCGGAGCACTGTCTGACGACTGTCGGAGCACTGTCTGACGACTGTCGGAGCACTGTCTGACGACTGTCGGAGCACTGTCCTGACGACTGTCGGAGCACTGCATCTGACGAGGTATCCGGAGCACTGTCTGCCGACTGTCGGAGCACTGTCTGACGACTGTCGGAGCACTGTCTGACGACTGTCGGAGCACTGTCTGACGACTGTCGGAGCACTGTCTGACGACTGTCGGAGCACTGTCTGACGACTGTCGGAGCACTGTCTGACGACTGTCGGAGCACTGTCTGCCGACTGTCGGAGCACTGTCTGCCGACTGTCGGAGCACTGTCTGCCGACTGTCGGAGCACTGTCTGCCGACTGTCGGAGCACTCTCTGACGACTGTCGGAGCACTCTCTGACGACTGTCGGAGCACTATCCGGTGACTGTCTCAGGACCATCTGACGACTTGTTGCAGCACTATTCGGCGACTCACTACCGTGTTCGCCGCCAGTTAGCGCACTGCTCGTCGCAGTGCATTACATACCTAACCAGAACCTGAAGTTATCTGCAATATTCCTCAAACACCGTCGGCCCCCATCCATCACCGAAGCGGCGTGCAAAGAGCCCGCGCCGCCGAGCCGCAACCCCCCACCCTTCCTTTTCCTGTTCCGCCGTGCGGCGGTGGTGGCGACGGCGGCGGCGGCGGCGAGCGCCTCGTGGCAACCCGTCAGTCCGCCGCCGACCGCACGCCCGCCGCCAGCCACCACTCCCCACGCCACGCCCCTTCGCCGTTTCTCCTCCGCCCCCCGCCCCGCCCCGAGGCGCCCTCCCTAAGGGCGCACGCACCGCAGTCGCTCACGCGTTGGAGGCGCGCGTGCTTCGATGCGAAGCCGCGCGCACGCCGGTTCGATACCCGACGCTACCGCGCGGCGTTCGTAAAAAACACCACGTGCACCGTTACAAGTGAGGAGTGGCAATGGAGTGGGTGCATATCTGAAGTGTGTATATTGCTGCCTGGAGGCATTCGCTGCGTTTGAGGTGGGCGTTTAACGTAACAGTGAGTACGCCAGTTCGATTCCCGACGCTACCTCGCGGTGTTCGTAAAAAACACCACGTGCACCGTTACAAGTGAGGAGTGGAAATGGAGTGGGTGGATGTCTGAAGTGCGTATTTTGCTTTCTGGAGGCATTTGCTGCGTTTGAGGTTGGCGTATGACGTAACAGTGAGTACGCTAGTTCGATTCCCGACGCTACCGCGCGGCGTTTGTAAAAAAAACATCACGTGCGCCGTTACAAGTGACGACTGGAACTGGAATGGATTGATGTCTGACGTGCTTATTTTGCTGCCTGCAGGCATTTGCTGCGTTTGAGGTGGGCGTATGACGTGACAGTGAGTACGCCAGTTCGATTCTTGTCGCCACGTCGCGGCGTTCGTAAAAAAACACCACGTGAGTCATTATAAATGCGATTACATTATAACAAGTGGAATAGGGTGCTGTTTACAGTGCTGATTTTGCTGTCTAGAAGTGTCTACTTCGTTTAAGGTGGGCGTGTGACGTAACTACAAGTATGCCAGTTCGATTTCCGACGCCACGACGCGGCGTTGAACCGGGACGAGTGGAAATGGAATAGGCTGCTGCTTGAAGTGCTGATTTTGCTGTCTGAAAGCATTTTGCTCCTTATAAGGAAGGCATGTGACGTAACAGCGAGTACGCCAGTTCGATTCTCGACGCCCCTGCCCGGCGTCCGTAAAAACACCACGTGCGCCGTTACAAGGGGAAATGGAATAGGCTGCTATTTCAAGTGCTTATTTCGCTGTCTGGGCGCATTCATTCCATTTAAGGACGTGTGACGTAACAGCGAGTAGGCCAATTAGATTCCCAGTGCCTAAGTTGCATCCCTGACCCCCTTTTTCTGTTCTGAAGCAGTGAACGAACTAAAGTCATCTGAGAGGCACGTGGCTTTTTCTGGTCTGAGACAATCTTCTCAGCTGGGTTTTGTAATTGCCTGCTCTCCTGGGCACGATCTCTGACGCCGCTGCATAACGTTTAGAAACACTCCACGTGCGCTGTTTCAACTGAAACGAGGGGAAGTGTAATAACTATCTGCTTTAAGTGCTGATTTTGCTGCCTGCAGGTATTCATTCCGTTAAAGTCCGACGTGCGATGTAACCGGAGTATGCATGTTCGATTTCTGACACTTTGGCGCGGTGTTCCAAAAAGAGCCACATGCGTCGTTGTAACTGCGAAGATGAAACAGTTTGCAACGATTAGTTGAATGTAATGAGTTGTTGTCTGAAGTGCTGATATCGCTGCAGGTGTTCATTCGCTGCAGGTGTTCGCTGCAGGTGTTCATTGATGTGGACGTCTGAAAAGTAACCGCAAGCACGCCAGTTCCATCCTTGACCCCACGTCATCACACAATCACCATTTAACCGCTAAGAAACGTTTAACGAACTGTGGTGGTCTGAGGGACATGCGATTTCTGATGGTCTGATATAACAGTGTTCGGTGGCTGGGTTGTGCCACCGCTCTCTAGTTCCCAGTGCTATTCCCACATCCAAAACTGCCCAGTTTGATTCTCGACTTCTCGACGCATTTGATATCGAGCCACGAGCTTCGTTGCAACTACGATTGAACAAGAAATTTTGGAGTTGGCGAGGAAGAAAACAGTAATAAATTGCTGTTTCCAGTGGTTATTTCCGTTTCTGTCGCTGCTGAAGATACTCACTCCTTGGAGACAATTTTTCCAGCGTCGACGCCTTGCTCTACGTTCAAACTTTCATCACTCCCATTCTTCCAACTACGAACATTTCTCCTATTTTTTAAATTGTGTCCGTTTGTTTCTGTGTGTGTTTTTTATATAGTTGCGTTCGACTTGTTATTGGATGCTCACCCAGTTTAGTTCCTGACGTCAAGACAAGCCGTTTGATGTAGTGTCGAACTCAGCAGCAACGCAATTAGTCTTGTCAGATCTTCCAACGGGATGGTAGCAAGACTCAGTGAACAAAAGTGCTCATCTGTTTAATCGTTTACGCCGAAGTCGCTTTTGGCATCATCTCTACCATAAAGATTCACGAAAACTTCGCGAATGCGAGTGTAACAAAATGATAGTTTCAAGTTTTGGATTCCGTTTCTAAAACTTTGACGTCTATGATACTACCTGACATGAAAATTGTGTTTAACAAATGTGTTGGCATCGGCTTGTTAATGTGTGGAGTGTCAGTTTGATACTTGATACAACCGCGCGACATTCAACACCGTAATCGTGACGTTACTTCAACGAAATTTTTCGATGAATGAGAATGTTACAATATATCCATTTAGTATTAGATCCCGTGGATTGTTGTAGACTCTAACACATTCTTTCACATGCTTTGTACTGTTTGCTTACCTTTTATAAACGTTTATCGTCTTTGAAGCATGCTGTCATGCTGTTCGTGTTTTTCTGAAAGCATTGTGTTCGAGTGCTCAAGAAATTCGATCAATACTTTGGTGGTATATCATGACAACGCTCGGAGCTGGAGACGATTGAAAAAACAGTTGGCAAAACATTTCGAACCAAAGTTAAGCCTTCATTCCGCTGATCATCTGTAAGATCATACATACACAATTTTAATGAATGTGAATGTGACAAGTCTGAAATTCGTTTTAATTGTGCGTCGTCTTAAGACATTGTGCCTCGTAAATTGTATTGGTCTGAAATATGCGTGTTCAATGAATTTGCGGCAAAACCACGTGCTGTTCTCACACCCATCAGTCACTTTTCAAAGACACTACAGATCGATCAAAGTCCTACCACCACCAACAAAAACAAAGTTTTTTCTCTGTTTGAACCAAGAAAGAAAATAACGTTTTGAAATAGAGACAAATATTAATCGTTTGCTGTCACAGACACGCCATTTCGATCCCCACGCAGTCATGACATCACCTGCACCATCATGTGTGGAATTTCGTTTCTAGAAAGTTATCCATAACAGAAGCATGCATACGTGTGGTCTGTGTTGTTCTAAGAATGTGTTATTGCATCAGAATGACGCCGTATCAGTATGTAGGTCGTGTTAGATGAACTTCTGCTTATTGTTCTTTATCATATTTGTGCAATGATCAGGAAATAAACTAGATGATCTGTGAATACCATGTCAAGTACTACTTTTTAACGGTGTTCATCGTTGCATAGTATAGAGAAGAATATAGCGTTGTGAAAGGAGCATAGCCGTTTGCAATGTATATAAAATCAATGCTCATCCGATAATTGATGTGAGCCAAGAATTTCAATGTGATTGATTCTCACTTTCTGATTATTTGTTGTCAGATCTGTTTCAGCAAATGCTATTGTGAGTATTCAGTGAATAGTCAATTAGTGTGGGGTTAAAAAAATTAAAAGAAGAAATCAAGTAATTGTGCTAGTTCATCACTTTTGCTTTCCACGTTGGTGCTGCTTCTTAAATGAGCCGAATGATAAGCCAGTGTACCAATAGAAAAACACTAATCGGCGTCTCGTCAATGATGACAATTCATTTCCTCATGCTGAAACATCACATTTTGCCTCGTTTTTGGCACACTGATTCATTTTGTTTCGTTATTCATTCTCTCTGAGAACATAATAGCAAGCAAATGTTTCCAACATTAAAAAAGACGTACAAAGTCAAATTTAAATGTTAGGAACTGAATGTTCAGAAAGACACTTTACAGTAACAAACGTAGATTAAATAGTTTTGTCGATCGTTATGTATTAAATCTGTCAACATCTGAGCATTCCCGAGTGAAATTCAAAAATATAGAGAATTCCAGAGACATGGGGGCAACTTTTTTCTCCGTTGAGTATTTTACTGAAACTATTGTAGCTTCGCAGAAAGTGCTTTAAAAGTGGAGAAAATAAATCGTTGAAATAAACGTTTAAATTGAACTTGAATGCATTGCTTATCAATACCGTCAAAACGAAGACACGCTGATTAGATAATTGAGAACAAATGAAATCGTAAAATAGATCATATTTCAACGGTTTCCGGAGTATCACATTTATATGAGTGCTCAAATTAAGTTGTCAGTTAAAAAAGGTGTTATTCTACATTAAAGCATGCGACTTTGATGCGTGCCGTACCAAAACTCATCTTGTGTCTGTTAATAGCTGTAGGTCGCGTGCAGTGTTATAATTTCGTGTTATGTTCTCATGTGGCGATAACAAATCCACCCCTATACTTTACTTTGATTTAAGAGAAAAAAAACATAATTAAAGGGACAATAGTCATCAAATCCCTTCGCCAAAGGAACTCAGACCTTATTTAGGTTAGCTGGTGTCTTTCTGTAAACTTTTACTTTGATTACCTACCCACACGCAAAGTGTTTGTTCTGTAATCATTACGTAAAGGGGTCTCATCTTGAAAGAAACTTTGAGGGTTGACTTTTCGATAATTGCGACTCATTTATGTTAAATGCCTACACAATTACGAGATTACCCATTTGTGGATTCCATAGAACTTCGTATCCTAATTTTTTTTTAAAAAGCAGGAATTTTCTTCGAATTGATTAAAAAACAAAAGCTAATTGTTTTTCAAAGTAAAAAATTGAAAAACTTCGATTGTTGAAGATTTCTTTTGTCTTCATATTATTAGCAAAAGCCGTGACTGGAAAATAGGAAAGGATTCGTCCGTTTATGCTTTTGCCATCGACTGCGTAATTTGCATTTTATGTGCATGCTGCCGTGACAGAAATAGAATAGCAGTCCGTCCTCTTGCATCTTAAATTCCCCAACAAACGCAACTGTTTATAACGATTCGCCGCAATCCTTTCGTTTTGAGATTTTGACTCGAATTGAGAACATCCAGTCGCTTTTGCACTGAATTAGCTAGAAAACAAAGGACATGGGATTGAAGAAAGTTATTGCTCGAATTGAGAATAACGGCCTTTTATAAACGTTTGTAGCACAACGTGTGGAATTAAAAAAACTTGATTTATCCATCTGTTGCTCCCCACGAATTACGGTCCACTATTTCGTGAACGGATATTCCGTTGAATTCGTCCTGACGTTTATCGGCGACCTCTGTTGAGCTAATGGAGATGTGAATCATTAGTCTCTCGAGATAGCGTCCGTTCATCGGCTTAACTGGGTGTGTTCTCGCTTCGATTAGCACGTCAACGCACAGGTAAAGGAAATTAGTGAATGTGGCGACTTTATAAATGGTAATTTACCAAATGTGGATATATCTCTTTAAATGTTGAATCTCGGAGAATTATTTAGAAATGCAGATCTCATTTATTTTTAGTGTAGTCGGATAGTTACTTAAGTAGATAAATATTTGTTTTTTAAATTATCGTTTACGTTCCAATCGAATATAACGATACGAAACAATCGGAAACGAAAGTCATTTAGTTTGTGATTGCGAAGTAAGAATTAATATCAAATAATTAACACACTGCCATGATTAAATAATTGTAAATTTTATTATGTAATTTGAACTTAGTGTTCCCGTCCACATAGTCTATGTTCACATAACGCATTATACGAAATCGATATCGTGCGAATGATAGGAAATACGGCGTTATATTCCAGTTGGCAATGTGCTAAAAACATTTCATTATCTGGTTGAATTCCACCACATTTAACATCGGTGACCTGGAAAGAGAAAAAATATCGATCGGCTTTCTATTGTCAATCCGTTTGCCAAACCGGGATCACAATTGTCACACGTTTCCACCACCCTTGGAATCTCCTGTCAAATGTGATAACTATTCCTATATTTGTTGCCCATTTTAATGCTCGTCGTTTCTCGTTTGTTCAATCTTTTGGGAAAAGCCTTTGAAACAGTGTCGCTGGGGGGCTTTCATTGAAATCTGTAGTAACAGATGCTCCCAGGCTTTAGTTTATTGAGAGTGTGAGTCAAGTTTCTATCAGATGTTCACGTTCGATAAGATAACTAAGAAAGGCTGATAGCCATTGTCCACGTTTACTCTCTGGATTTGAATGAAAGTATATTTCATACTTTTAGACTGAAGAGTTCGGAATTACATATCCCAATCTATATAAAACTAACATTTTGTACTTCTCTTGTTACGGCGATTGATCTTAATGAGGTAGGACAAATTTTTCGTTGTCCATAATATTTCGTTAATAATTTTGTCGTAAACGTATTCTTAAAATTGTTTTTGACATTCGTATCACATATAAGAATATTTTGAATACGTGTCAACAAATTGTGACAAAATTCACTTTAAAATATCCAGAACAGTTGTCATCCATATACTATTTAGAAAGGAATTGTTAGTTTTCAAATTGACATTTCCCTCATCCAATGATTTTAATCTTTTATCTGTTAATAATGGAAACTGCTATATAATTTTCTTTCAACTTGAAAAGTGTGTAGTTTGATATTTTTCTATTACTAATAACGCGCTTCGGGAGTTAAAGAAAGTCCCAAGAGGATTTTTATGTTCTCAGTGTCACTTTAAAGTCTTTCCACATCACAGAGACCTCATTACGGTATTTTATGTCCTTTCCTTGATTGCCTTTGCTGTCAATTGCAATTGATCAGTGTCTTGCCATTATCTTTCTCTGATCGTAAACGCAGTGTGGCAGAATTATTGAGGAAAGAAGGCTCGTAGAGTCTTCAAGGGTGATCTGTAGAGCTTTTGGGTCTGAGCTTTTGGGTCACGAAGAATTCGTTTGCTCAACTGAGTCCTTGCAGCACTAGTTCGTACTGCACCAGACTTCTGAAATTTGACTGACGAAGAGGGATTGCTGCTTCTTAAAGGTGCCTTTCTCAAAATGAAACATTGCATCTAAATGAACTATTGCGTGACTAAAAGTCTTTCGACACTTTTTCATCTACTGTTCAATCCGCGATAGCTGAAAAGAAGTTCTCAGTGACGTACTTCCGTTTCTTCTCGCCACTGAGAAACGAGCGTTTGTGCGTTTTGCGATACATTCATGAATTTTATTCAATCATTCATATTTAATTTGTGATAAAGTAGATAATTTGTGAGTTTATTATTATGATTTGAAAGGTAATATTTGTTTTGAATCAGGGGCAATTAGTAAATTGCAATCACTGTTATCTCACGAAAAATTAAATTAAATATATTTTATACTAAATAGTACTGAACTGCAATCACGAATTTCGTAACTGGAATAAAATAACAGTTACGTTGATTGGCCTCAAAATTTAACATGGTAACAAAAATGGTAACACGAAGACTTCTTGTAAGAACATAATATAGTGCATTTGGAAACATGTGTTGAAAAGCGAAATTCAAGAGAAAGTATCCATATACGATCATGAAGCACATGTTAATTAAAGAACACTGAACCTGTTTACACAACTTCAGTTTAATTCCTAATACTGGACGTGTTCTACCATAAGCAGAGCAAGACTACCCTCGTAAGATTGTACGACGTCGGGAAAATCACGACCGACACATGTATGATTTGTACGCGTGCTTTCAGGACCGTCGCCTCACATGTACACACACACACACGAACCCATAAGGTTGTGTTCCTCGTCCACAGCGAGATTGCAGTCCTAACCAATCGCCTCTCCCGATCCATCCCACACTGTCATCCCGTGGTGCCTGCAGGGATACGACGTCGAGTGGGAGGGAGGGAGGGAGAGAGGGATAAAGCCGGTAGAGGGGGAGGAAGCGAGAGAGGGGGTGGGTGAGGACTGTCGGTCTCGCTAGTTCATTCGTCCGCGTCGCCTCCGGCCTGGTCGTCGATCTACGTCTCCCCACACCAGGTGGCGTGCCGCACGTGCTGCTTCGTTGGCCATCCGCCAGGGGCGCTGCCGGCGGCGGGGCGGTCTCCAAGCGACGTCCGAGTGTCGGCGGTCGTGTGGCGGTGGGGTTTCAACAGGTAGTTCGTGATCCGCACCGGGACACGTGAAGACCAATCGCTGGCAAGACGTTGCGTGATAAGCAACACTGCGGTATTTCTGACGAGTTCCTACTTCCGAGATTTCGGGGTCGGGCGGAAATTTTGTCCGCGCCCGAATCTCGCCGCGTCGATCTTTTTTTTTTTTATTTTTGAAAGTCGACTATCGCATTAGGTTGTTGCGTGCTTCGGAGGCGTTCTTACAACACGAAGAGCGTACAGCAGAATCGGAACTACCCGACGAAGAAACCTGAAATTGCCTAGCCTGGTGCTGAAAACCGTTATCAAACCTCTTGTTCGTCGTCCAAACCCGACCTCCTTTTTGCTGAGAAAACGGGCGTTGACTCTTTTCGTTTGAATCGGAGTTTGCGTGGGTGCAGCCATGACTCCGTCCAAGTTGCACTTTTCGTGTTTAGGAATGTGGCACGTTATGATGAAGATTATTGTCGTGTGGGCCCGATGAAAGGAACGCGGTCAGTTTTCTCCAAACTTCTCTCTGGCGTATTATATTCCGTAGTGACCGCGCCTCTGGTTTGCAGTTAGTCTCAAGAGAACATTTGTAGCGACTGTACGAAAGAGAAGACGGCAGTGTGATTGTGCGGGTGTGTTTAGTGGGGACGGGAGGTAGTGCCAAGGGAACGATTCGAAGTTTGCGTGTGCTGAAGATTTGAACAACATTCATTCACTCGTGTTGTGTGCTACAGTGTCATTTCGCAATTTGCTTAATATCCTCAAGATATCTTTCTGTTCGTGATTCCGTACTGCTTTATGAAGGGGTGTTGTGTTTTATTGCGTGTGCGTGAATAACTGGATTGGGTGTTGGCAACTATTTTTTATTGGTGGTGAGAAATTTCGTTTGTCAAGGATAAAGCGCTATCTTTCCGATTCCAATGACAATAAAATAAAACGTTCTAAGAACTTTGAGTTCACGGAGATTTTTTAAAAAAATTCGATCAAAGTAATTTAAATCATCTTAATGAGGTTCTAGAACACATTGATGCCTACGCCAAAATTATACATCGTTTATTGAGAACATTATTTATTAACATTAAAAAAGTCAATACTCTGAATTCATAATGTTTTAGAATTTTTTCGCAAACTTTTTATCCCGGTATAATTCCTATAGAGACCCTGAGGGAAACAATCCACTCATAATTTTCAAATCTCTTTTAAGTTTCCTGTAAATAACTCCAACGCATTTTTCTTTAATATTTAGAAAAAATAGCCTTTTTTTACTTTTGGTGGGTTATGGACTACGATTAAGCACCATATGTTTTGATTTTAAATGGCGAGAAAGTTCCTGTGTAACACAATTTTATACTCCGACTGAATTACAAAATGAACGCTAATTAGGAGAACATTGCAAATAAACGTTAATAGATACATTTATTTTCTGAAAATCTAGAAAAGAACCCAAGCTTCTAATAGTGTGACTGTAACAAAAATGTGTATCACTAAACGTCTGATTAAGTGCCTAAAGTGAATGCATGAGTGAAATTTTGTGAACGCACAAGAAAACCTCAACAACTATAGAACAAGTGCCTAAAACCCTAAAATAAAATAAATTCGACGAAGTATTAAGTAGCGATAAATTATATATGATTTGCGACAGTAATAAATGGACATTCGTGACCTTCTTAAGGAGATATCGAGATATTTGAGAAATTAATAATTTTCTTGATAATAAAACCGATTTCAAGCCATAAAAAGCATAATAACTAGAAAGTGAGAACTCTGAATGAAAGATCACACCATCAAAGTGATATGAAGGCAGCATTGGTACTTTGTGATCTTCAGAACCATCAATATTGAAGTGATTTTGAATCATCTCTTTTCAAAACCCCAGTCGGTTGAAATTCCCAGCTCCAATTCAACAAAAACGATCGAAGCAGCCAAAGAATTCTCGAGATATCTCAAACAATTTATCAGTCTACAATCTCGATAGCAGTTCATCCGTCAAAACGCTTCGTCGACGAGCTCAGCGAATCGAACAACGCGCCTCGTGCGGCTTATCACTCCCCGACCAGGAGCATCTGCCTCTGTTAGCCCGTCCCGAAGACGCGACGAAGATCTCGTTCCGACGAGTCGCCGACGAACATTCCAAAACGCACAAACACGAGGCCTGCGCCCACCTCGGCAGATCCCCGGATCGCGGTAAGAAACTACTCGTCGTCAAACGAAACGGTGAAAATTTGACGTACGCCACCTTCGGCAGCTACCGAAGCTTCTCGCTGTCCGGCCTGCCCGTGAAGGACAGTTCAAAAATCGACCGCAGGCGGCGCACCACGTCGCAGGAATCGTCTGATATCGAGCTGCGGAGCTACAAGAGCACCTCGTCGTTGGGACGAGCCGGGGAGCAGGCGGCGGCGGGGGCGGGGGGCGGGGCGGGGGCGGGGCCGCGCGGCGACCAGAAGCAGGTGATCGCCGCGGATGCGCCGTCGCCGGGGGCCCACGCCCGCCGCGGGGCCCTGCTCAGCGCCATGTGCGCTCGGCAGTGGTGCCTCCGCCCGCGGAGGGAGGCGGAACCCTCCTCCCCCGCCCCGCCGCCCCCGCGCCGCGGCACGCCGCCCCCGCCGCCGCCCCGCCGCGCCGCGCCCGCCCAAGAGGAGCCCCGGCCCGGGCCGTCCAGCGCGCCCGACCCCGCCCCCGCCCCCGCCCCCGGACCCGGCACCGCACCCGCCAACCAGAAACCCAAGGACTTCACGGACCTCTCGCTTCACCGGTCGCTGGGCGTGCAGGAGGCCCGGCCCGAGGCGAAGTTGTCGGCGAGGGAGGCGTCCGTGGGATGGGCCAGCCTCATACACCTGCTCACGTTCCGGTGGAGCAGGTCGGACTCCCGCAACGAAAGGTACCGCCTTTGTACAGGATGCCTCTGACTAAACGTGACAAACTTCTAGGGCATGTAAAGATATCGAAGATTATCACTTTGATGATGAACATTTGGTGTGAAATTTCATATAACAAAGTTTCACTTATGGCATTTGACCCTGAATATTACGCAAATCCTGTGCAGGTACAAAAAATCTCTTCGTCTCAGAACGTGACCTGCTGAACACTAGTGCAAGAGGAGTTGCCTAAGAATCAGAGACAAACGTCATATGTCAAACTTTGTTATATGAAACTTTCCACTACTTCATTGTCAAAAAGTGATCTTATTTGATCATTGTACATGCCTTAAAAGTTAGTGACATTTATTCTTTGACGGCCTGTGATCTCTGAGTAACTTGTTCGGTACGCTTTCTGTTGTTTCTATACGTCCTTTACAATTATATTTCAAGGTCAGACTCACACTACGAAATGTAGCTCTTTTTTTTCAAGGTACCTCAGACGAAACGTTACAAACTTCTAAGACATGTGGAGGGATCGAAAATGATCACTGCTTGATAATAAACATGTGCCGGTAAATTTCGAATAAAAATCTACTAGAGTGCCTGCATCGTAGGCACAGCGGCCGTGAGACGCCGCGTCCTAGGCACAGCGGCCGAAATGTTGACATCTGTGCCTAGAACGACGTGTCGTCCGAACAGCCAAGTAGATACTGATTCTGACCGCTGAAGCATACGCTTTCATACAACATACACTTATGGAATTTGTCCGTGATTGTTAGACAAATCCTCTGCGGATAAACAAAATGTCTTCTACTTGGAACGTGACCTGTCAAACACTAGTGCAAGAAGAGTTGCCTAAGTATCAGGGGCCAAGGTTACATGTGCGACTACATGTGCGACATGTAATTTTCTATCAGTTGTTCATTGACCAAAAAACATCTTTGATCACCTTACATGGCATAGAAGATTGTAACATTTATTCTTTGACTTTCTGTAATCTCAGAGTAACGTTTTTGGTATACTTTCTGTGGTTTTATGTTCATTTTTCAATTATATTTCTAAGAACCTGTGTGACTGTAATTTATTTCGGGAAACTAAGTTCGTTTATATCTGCAATTATTCAAGCTTTGACAGGAAAACTTGGACTCCCGAAAGATAGCCCTATCGCGATATCTGCGTACTTTCTGTACTGTTCTTTCTGTGGTTGTTTTACTTGTGATTGTTAATTATATTTTCACCTGTGACGAGTAAAATACAGTGGTTTGAATAAATTGTTTTATCATGAATCAAGCTTCAATGGGCAGATTAGATCCTCGCAGATACACATAGGCCTTTTATAATCCCATTTACACGCCTTGTTTTCAAGAAGGATTTCAAGAGTTTTAATTATCGCGCGCATGCGCAGTGTGTCATCTGCGCATGCGCTCTTTCGTGGCATCTCCGAAATCGTCCGTCAAAAGGAGGCGTGTGAATCGGGACTTAGACCAGCTGAGGTGGCGCAAGGCCCAAACTCATGTCACTGCAATGCCTCAGATAGGGAGGCCCTAGGGTTCGAGAACAGACTGTCGCGGGATTTTCGGCACTAGCTAGATAGCTATCTCGTATTCCGCAGCAGTCTGGACGAGGCATCTGCTGAAAAGAGCAGCTCTTTTTGGTAGTTTTTCTTGCTTTCTTGGATCAACGCCCGAGCAGTACCCTCACTTGTGTAAGTAAGGGTTGAGGGAAGGAGACGGAAGAGGAAGAGGAAGGAAAGATCGCACATGCTCCGTGGCCCGTTTGTTAGGGTACTGCTCCGGCATTCGCCTGGTGTTCATCGAAGAAACCACGGAATACTACCGAACAGAGCAGCCGGCCGCTAGAATTCTCCTTCTGACAGCGGCTGAATTCGGCTTAGCTATACATCCGCCTACTGACGAGATTCCAGTCCTAGAGCCTTCCGGAGAGATTCGCTGTAGTGTTAGCGATAATGCTGGCTCAGAGATAAAATTAGCGAGTAGTAAATATTTTCATAATAAGTTCTGAAGTTTACACATAACGTTTGTTTATTAAACTGTTTAGTCGCAATCTTAAGAAATTGTTAAGTAAACACTAAATTTCGTCATTGATTCTTTAAAGTATCTGTATCACATTAAATAGCAATTTAATAAGCTATGTATTTTCAACAACAAGATGATTTGCGATTAACTTCGTATCGTCAACTACCCGATATTTTGCTGCCTTTCAATCACACATACAAATGTTACATATTTCCTGATTACATTTCTGAATGTTCGCTCTCTCAAGCCAGTTATTTGATCTTTGCATACAACGCGTTATCTTGCGTTATCTATCATGATGCATTTCTTTACACCAACGTTTTCAGGCAACCCCGTTAGCTAATGTATATTTGTCTCCAAAACTAACAATTCAGCCATTAATATAACGTGTAATCATTGTATCAATGTCACTCATTAGTCGCTTTGATTCTGCGCTACGAAAAAAATGAACCAATACAAAACGCGTTACGAAGAAGGAAAAATACACAGGCCCAGCTCCCATATACCAGATCAATATTATGACATTGCGTTATATCATCAAAAGCAACGGGGTGGATTACAATTCTACCTATGTAATCGACCATCTGTTGTAAGAAGGTTTTTGCAGGTAAATTCTCTTCTCGTAGGGTCGTTTATTGAATTTTGACCTCATGATGTTTGATTGATGTCTCCCTTGTTCTGATTTTATCATTTATCGGAATGGCAGAGTGTTATTGCATTACGTTTTGTTTTAAGATGTTGCCGATACGCGTCGCAGTAAGATAGTATGGGTAATTGTAATATACTAGCTGAACCCTTGCGAACACATTGCACAAAAGTAAAAGCTGTAGAGAAATTATAAAAGTACTACATTTCCATTGAGTCATACATTGAGTAATTATTCCCGAAAGCTAATGAAATTATGCAAGTTTACAAATTTTCAAAGAATGAAATCTCTACGAACAGTTAACAAAAATTCTAATTGTAATGTTATTTATTTTCCAATATTTGTACATGTATGTTGTAGTGAAACATGGCATGGAAATCTCACTCTTCTTCTTAACTTAAAAACGCAATACATGTCCTTATAATCACTGAAAAGTTTTTGGAAATGTACACATGTGTCAGGCAATTGTCCGACATTGCATATGCAGCCTATAGACTTGATAATCTTCGCTTTCATATACACTCTTCAAACGTTTAAAAAAAAGGTATTTTCGCTTCTCTAACAAACACCTCACACTCATTTGTTTCATCTCGCTAAACGCTGAATTTTAAACTGCTCTCAATAAAACAATTACAACTCGCACAATAAAATAATGAACAATTGACGGAAAATTAGCATCCATTCTATTACTTTTTAGAATTAATTAAAGTATAGTGACTATACAACAAAATGGGTCAATAAGAGCAGATAATAACTCATCTAGAGCCTACTGCATTTCATTCAAAGAATACATTACGAAATTTGATAGAATGCAAAGACCAAACTTCTATCTAGCGAAAACATTGAATATTTTAATGCAAAGATTTTTGCATGCACGTATTTATGTATTGTGTTATTATATTTGTCTTTGAGTCAATATTCCATAAAACGAAACTTTTATAACATTTTCACATTTATTTAAAACTTTCTCTTCTAATTATTGTCAAGAACAAGAAACAAATCTTCATCTTGAAAAAATAACTACTTTAAACAATAAAATGGATTGTTAAATTGCTTTACGTATGTAATTTCTCTACCATTTCTTTAAAATACCTCATAGCCGTTTTCACGTCCCTTCGTACATTTTGGCAATGTTAAAGCCAGGCCAACTGAAGTAGATGAAAAGTTAGCACGCTCACTCACTATGGTTTATTGAATAATTGTGAAGACTTTGGAATAATTGACCAATTTGGCAGCACTAAAACGTGACCACAACAAACATGGAATGGAAATATTGTCAGTAAAATTGGAACACCTCAGTAATTGTTTGATTACGATGTAAAGGTTTCTAAGTTGGAATGAGTGACAGCACAACAAGGTAATGACAGGGGGATTACGGAAGGGAAGGTGAATTAAGGACAGGTATAGGACGCGAGACAGCCCAGTAATGAAGTAATGAGGTCAAATGAATGCTGACGGAACTCGGAGTAATGAAATAACAATTGATGAGATTGTTGACAGAACGAAGGGCTACATTTTAAAAATTTACTTCTTGCTCGGCAACTGAGCCTTTTGTGTTCACGTCATTAAGCCGACATAGAGAACATAATGGACGTTCTTGGAGTTATCTTGAAGGTTTGGAGGTTTTATATGAAGTAGGGAGAAAGCTATCTATTGCTGTGCAAAAAAAAATGGCAATTTTTGGCAGAACAATTATTACTAGAAAGCCCTGGTAATGAAAAATTGGATGAATCCTGTTGTTAAATGTTGAAAAAATCCTCTAAAACGTGGTTAAAATCCATGTTTTGTAGGTCTTTGATACCGAAAAATGGAATGACGACTAAACGTTTGTCTGCCTGCCTGTCCGTCCATCTAATCGTCTGTGAACAAGGCTAGCGGCTAAACCGTTCAGTCGATATTCTATAAAATTGATATTCTCCAATCGATCTGGCTGATGTCGCGGCTCCTCTAATTTGAAACCGATAAATTAATTTTGGGGGTACTTTACAGGAAGCCCCTGGGACACTTGTATAAAAAATTCGCCGTTTTTTCGCGCGGCATGACAATAATGGATATTGCTTAGCGAGAAAGTAAAGATTATAAAAACGAAAAATATGGTTTTTCAAAATAAGTGTCCATGCACCATCTTATTGCATTAATGCTTTTATTCATGCGCTCCTCTTCTGACACGTTAAAAACGTCTATCGCCGATTTTATTGTTTGTTGTTGGGGTTTTTTTCGGAAAAAATTATTTCGTAATAAAATGATAATCCGTTAGGGGTAGTCAAAGATTTCTTTCGGGCTGAAGGGCTGTGGTCCATTGGAAAACATATTTCCAAACGTTTCGTCCGCAACTACGGCAGACATCTTTGACTACAACTCCGGCCGTGAAAGCCTACATTGTTTTATTAATCCGTTAGGGGTTTGATTCCAATGAAATTGTATTTTCTTCGTTATACTGTATTTGTATTTTTTCAATTAAAGCTGTGTAATACGTGCAATATAATTGATGTGCCTTCTCAATTGTTTCTTGTTTGAGAAAAATATAAATTGGTCACTATTTTAAATTAAACAGTACCAGGAAAAGAACGACTGACCATGATAATTTTTTCTTCACTATCCTGCCTCCCCCTACCATGCTTACTACCCAAGAATTGGTTGAAAAAGATGGTAGGAAGATAAAAATCTTTCAAATTGATTTCTATTTATAAATAATATAAAATGCATAAGTATAAAGATTCGAAGTTCCAATCATCATCAGCATCATACTTGCCAACAAATTGGGTCAATAAATGACGCGATCTTTTAAAACCTTTTTTTAGCACATTGCTTAAAACCACGATGCGGTGGTTTTCGACAGCCATTGTAAGTGGCATTTGCCAACTCATGACATCAACCCTCCCAAAGTTTCTGTCCAATGGAATTGGTGATCGTCTTCTTGGCTCCCGTAATCAACCATTAATTTTAATACTAATACTACACTTAGAACCCTGACAACACTACTATGATAAGCCGGCTTGTAAGTCGAATTCCTTAAGTATGTACACTCTATGAAGCCACAGAGGTTAAGCAATTCGCGACGTTTGTGTTCCTGGTTGGGTGATTATCTGGGAACCCCGGGATCTAACGGCACAGAGCCCCTGGATGGAGGGATAAAAGGCAATGACTGACTAGATTAAAGGAGAATTACATGTTCGACGCCAGTAGATGTCTATAATAGAACGATTTTACGAATTGTAACAGAATTTAATATTTTTTAAAGAGCTGTCACCAGTTGACTCGTATTATCAATTGCCAAAACCAAATATCTCCACAACAGGTAGTTCAATGATATGTTTACTGCACGGACAGAAATATATCTACGTGCTACGATAAGCAAAGGAGGATGAAGGAAACGTTTGGAATACTACAGTGGCTCACAAGGAGTTGTCAAAAGCATCTCGCATTTCTGAGTGATCGCCTTAAACTGGTTTCCTCGAGGTTGTTTGAGTATGATGTTATCCAGTCACGACAGATCCATTCTGATAATCAGGGGAAGCAATAGGATTTGAGTTCGTTACCTTGTCGTTCGTAAAATAACGTTGATCCAAATCGATCTGATCCGCATTATTTTAGGATTTGACTATTATTATTTGACAGTTAATTTTTTGTATTAAGTTTATATGTGAAAATTATATTAAACAGTTCCATTACTCGATGTATAATTACTGAGTAAAATTTCATTGGTGTGTTAGTCCTTCGTATTTCTTATAAGATTACGTTGATACAACTGAAAGCATTTGGATAATAAAACAATAATTTTAAAAGCTCTAAAATTCCTACAATGATAAAAAATTATCATTCCATAAGCAGTTTTGTGTGATAATGTTTATATCTTCCAAGAGGAATGAGAGTTCTACATTGACCTAGGACGTTGAAAAAGGGAATGCAGTAATTTTGTAAAGAGTAAAGGAATGTGATAGCAGTAACTGAGTGTCGCGGAGGTAAGGGGAAGTGTTTAGAGAGGAACCATCTACAATTCAGACTGTTGTGTTAAAAACATTAATACATCCCTGTATTCGGGAGTATTGTTCACCTAGTTTGCATGCCGGAGTAGTACCCTAACAAACGGGCCACAAACCGTGCGCGAACATTCCTTCCTCTTCTTTGTCATATCCTCATCCCTAACAAGAGACCGGTCGGGAGCTTAGAGCTTGTTCCGGCTGGGGCGGTGCCCTGCTGGTGGGAGAGTCCTGGTTAGGGGGAAACCCCACTAGCCGAAGGTAGGTCGGCACCGGATCTCGTGGGGAAGATCACCGCCACCTCTCGAGGACTACACTTATGGGACTAATGATCTCACTAGTTGACGCGCCCGGAATCACCAACAATCAAGTAATCAAGAATTCAAGGCATTTCAGCAAATTGAAATTGCCGCCTAATTCAAATAGTTATCCAAAAAGATTGATAAGAACTACAAATTGAATTGAGCTAAGTATTTTGAGAATAAATTGGAATGAATAAAACTTTTAAAAAGAAATTCATTACAATATTTTATTACGGTCGCTCAAAACTTAACTACGTGTGACAAAGGAATGATTCCAATATTTCAAAATTCAGGCATTTTGTTATTTGCCATGTACAAAGACATTTAAACAAAGGGGCGTAAAATTCAGAGCAATGTATGGCTGTTAATGTCATTTAGAAGCGGTTCCATAAGTATCCGGCCTGACCAGTATATTGCCCATCAATGAGAAAACCTTCTAAGCAGGAGATAGTCTTGTCTTTCATTGCTGGAATACTATAAGTTTGCAACCGAACATCTCATTCAGCGTTGTGGAGAGAGGAACTTGATTTGGATACTGTGCGTGAAATCACTTGAAGTTTAGCTTCTTCATGGCAGTGCATCTGTGCTCAATGCACAGATTACAAAGAATGCTGAGGACTGTCATTGTTCTTGTTATTTTTACAAGAGTCATGAAAGGTCAAATAAATGATAACACCAAAAGTAAATCAACTAATTATTAAAAATAATAATTTACACGTTTCGGGCATTTTCGGGCATTGTGTAAATTATTATTTTTAACATTAATAATAATAATAATAATAATAATAATAATAATAATAATAATAATAATAATAATAATAATAAAATGCTTTATTTTGGATGAGTTAATATTTATTTGACCTGTAATGACTGTTGTAAAAATAAGAAGAACAAGACAGAACTTTTATTTATTATGATTATAATGTGACAGAATAATACACAATTAATGGGTGACGATACTTTGACAGGCAGAGACGGTGAAAAATGTCTCCTGGAGATGTGGGCACAGAGAGAACTCCACCGACTCAGCCGCAATAAATGAAAAAAATCTCTAAAAAGAAACTAAGGCCGGCTTGGTGGCCGAGATCGCTAAGGCAGTAGTGTTGTTGTCATCTCTGACGGAAGGGTCGCGGGTTCGTGTCCCGCCTCGGGCATGGTTGTGTTTGTGTTCATCCTTTCACCCATTATCATCACCATTTCGTTTCATCTTCATAGCAAACATACTGTTAACCCCAGACGTGTGTCTAGTGGTCGCGAATGACCTAAATGTTGATTCGACCTTAAATAACTAAAAACAACAACTAGGGCTCTCATGGGACTATTTCTCAGAGCGACTTCGTGTCGTTTTGCCCCGATTAAACAGTGCGAAGTTTAAAACGTGAAAGCCCATATCTTCATACCTATCAACAAAACTCTATGCATTCTATGTATAATTAGCTATGTAGGCATTAGGATAGGACAAGGAAGAGGAAGGAAAGATAGCGCGCGGTCCGTGGCCCGTTTGTTACGGTACTGCTCCAGCATTCGCCTGATGTCAATCGGAGAAACCACAAAAAACTACAGATTAGCGCATCCGGCCGCTAGAATTCTCCACCAAACAGCAGCTGAATTCGACCTAGCTGTTTAGCTTGCGACGAAAATCCAGCCACTGTCGGGATTTGAACCCTACGTCTTCCCGTTCAGACACTCTTCAGTGACATCAATTGATGCCCTGAGCCACTCTGCCGGTTTGGTGTGCTAGTAGCTATTGAAACACAAATATATTTAGTAAGGATACTCCTAGTAGAAATTGATGTAGAACATCTTCAGCATTTATGTTCCTCCACTCCATAAGCTATATCACATTCAAAACTCCACAGTGTAGTGATGACTTGTCAGAAACTGCCCCCCGTTCCCTTTCAGACGTAATCGATTTCCTACTTGCTACATCGAGCGGTGTACTTTCGTAACGTGTGGTAATGTCTACGGGAGTTTATTGACTTGTGCATGAGGCAACCGAGATCAATAGAAGAAAAACAGTGGAGAGAATAGTAGAAGAAAAGCAAAAAGAGTAGAAGAAAAACATACGACCATGGTTTCCACAAAATGTGCAACCAGCATCTCTTTTAAAAGGAATTTGTATTACAATTGAATCGTATTTTAGAGAAGGGATTTTGAAGAAGTTTATTAATTGTTTTTCTCTAATTATTTTACCCAATAATTTTACTGCGTATATGTTAAAGTATTGCAATGCATGGGATAAGTTCCAATCGTTTTTAATGTTGCCTTGAAAATGTAAAATTATTTTGAATGTCGAGAAGACGCGATTAATTTTTGCCGAAAACAAATCATATTTTGTAAAATTTTAAAAGTACTTGCCTTGTGAAGGACCATTCATAATGAAACATTTTTTGGAAATAAATTTTATTCTCAGAGTCCATTAAAGTGTAGTGTAATGGATAAATGCATAGTACGTAAGACGTATATTTTTGCTTGTAATTTCTCGGTTCGTTGTATTGGAGATATGGTGAAACCCAACCACAAAATTTACACCTTTTTTCTTAACCTAAAACGTAGGATTGTGACTATTGAAATTTATCGAGTATGAAAGAATGAAAATTTTTCCACGGTGATGTGAACTCCAATAAATAATTTAACAATAAACGTTACCAGAAATCGAAAATAATATCCATTCGAAATAATGATGTAAGTTTTGTTTATCACCTTAATAATGACTAATACGTTACCATTTTTTTCTTTTCAACATTTATATCCCGGAATCGCACGTGTACTCTTTGTACCATCGCATTCTTCCTTTGTTAAGTAATTTAAGACGTTATCGAGTCTACAAAGAACCACTGCCTGCAATGTAGTCGGGAAGTGCCCTTTTATCATGATTCAAAGTTTCCTCTCAATGCAGCTCTATACGAACTGGCCTGCTGTGTGATTACCAAGTTACTTGGGGCTCTCCGGCTTTCTCATTTTCTGGTTAAATGGAAACGGTCCTACGCGACAGAAAAACTTAGTCGTATTTCACGTAGCTTTATACGCGGCGAATGGTATAGAATGTATGAAAACTATACAGCGGAACTTCTGGAATGTCGTCGTCACATTCACAGAAAATAAAAGGTTGTGTCGTGGTCGCGGAAATGCACAGGAAGGGAATTCTTCTACCATAAATGAGGAGCAAACATTCAAAACGTGACACGTAGACTTCACTTGTTTTGAATAAAAATGTAAAATTAGCAAAAGTTTTACATATTTCAGCATCGTCTTTAAGTCGAAGAATAGTGTACTATTTCATGTGTTGTGAGACATCTCACGTTTTTTCTTGGAAATGGAAAATTCTAGGTAAAAGTAAAAGAAGAACTCAATTTTCCTCAAATGGACATGTCACCTTTTGAATGTTTGCTCAATTATGATTGGTTGATTCCGACGCGTTCGCTGAAGTTCCCTGGATTTAATTCATGAACTGGATTTAAGGGGGTAGATACAGCTTACAGCAGTTACATTTTTATTAATTTTTTTCACTTTTTTCGCCATTAAAATCATATTTCACAGCAGTGAAAATTAGCTGACACCCAGAAATATCTTTCCTCATCAAGGAAAAATTTGCTTTTAACTTCATTTTTTTTTGTTAAATCAAAATTCAACCAGTTTTTCATGCACTGACTTAGTTTTTCCCGATAACTCAGATAATTTTGAAGATTTTTACCAATTTCTTGTTTTAATTTGTTGGCAATACTAACAAGTACAAAAATATGCTGTTTCGTTTACATTTCTGGATAAATAATATTTTTAATTTGAATCTAAAATTAATATATTGATTATTAATAGCTTTTTTCGATTTTATAATTTTTATCACAAAAACTATTGCACTGAAGTGTATGATTTAGCATGGATTTGCAGATAATGAAACTAACTTCTAAAACTTTCATGGCTTTAACATAATTAGTTTTTTAGTTATAAGGGAAAATAATCATAAAAACGGTAATTCTGTAAAACAGGCGACGAAGTTAGATTCATGAGTTTTGCTTACCTTGCTACTCTAATAGATGCATGATGCAGTGGCAGACCTTTTATATCATAACTCGAAAACTAATGCAGATATCGAAATATGTTTCACTGAAATAATCCTGAATAATTAATGCATAGGAAAAAATGTTTTCAAAAATCGAATTTTTTAAGCTTTGAAGGTGTATCTTCCCCTTAATTCATTCAGAAATAGTTTGTTACTTAGTTTAGTGTAGTTATACACTTTCTTACTACGGTACAAGCAGTAATTCTTTGAAAACTCGAGAATATCTTAAAATGTTTTTGATACTAGAGAGGTTGTAGAGTATTTCTCTCCTGACGGCTCGTTTTTCTTCTTCAGGGTTTTCCCTAGGCATCCTTCCCACGGAGTGGATGCGATGGAGAGCCCCTGTGGGCACAATGCCATGGGTCGGTAGGATAGAAGTACAGAGTTTACCTGTGTAATGAATTAAATACTTTCGCGAAGTAACGTAGTCACGTGCCGACCTGGATGGCCGAGGTGGCTAAGAGCGAGTACCGACTCAGCTTCTGTAGTAATCTGTAATTGGTTAAATATTTTCAATAAATGTCCTAACAAATAAAATGTATATTGAATAATAAATAGTGAATGAAATAATAAAAATAAGTAACAAAAATAAAGTAAAAATATGAACTATTTACGAATGTAATGCATTTTCAACCCTGGCGCTGAATACATGTGTACTTGCAGGTGGAACGTTGATCACTATCTGATGTAATTTTTAAACCTCTATCAGATGTAATTTTTAAATTTCCTGCTTGAGTTGTCCGCTCTTCTTAGCACTACGACCCAGTCGTGATCGACAATGCTAGTGTAGTGTATATTTGACCAAACCAGATGAGCACACGTCGATTGATTGGTTGATTATTTCGAGTGTCCGGACGCGTCAAATGTTATGGTGGTTAGTTCTGTAAATGTACGGCAGGGTTTCATTCGGGAGGTGGTGGTGATCTTCCCCCGCTGGATGGCAAGATCCGGTACCGTCTGCCGTCTGCTTGCGGGGATTTTCTTCAAACATGTATCTCCCAACAATCAAGGCAGCGCCCCTGTCGGGACAAACTCTCAGCTCACGAGTGGTCTCCTGACATATGTGGTGGTGTAGCACATGTAAATGTAATTGTGTGTAAGTAAGGGGTGAGGATAGTACAACAAGATCGTGCCCGCCTCATGACCGTTTTTTTAGGTTATAGCTCCGGGTTTCGCGTGATACTGATCGCAGAAACCACCGAAAAATAATGATCAAGGCTGCCAGCCGCTAGAATTCTCCACTAGGCAACAGCTGAATTCGACCTAGCTATCTAGCTATGTATAATTCAAAACTCCTGCCAACATCAGGTCTCAAACCCTACAACCTCCCGGACAGAGACTCTGCAATGACATAACTTATGAGCTACCTAAGCCGGTTGCACACGTCGATTTCGTCTATCAAGAACAGCAATAGAATACATCACAGATTGAAAGTACCCCCGCCCCATGTACTGACATATTCACAATTATTCATTTCCGGATTCGCCTCCGCCGGATGACGACAACACAGGGGACCACTCGGGAGCTGGGAGATTGCTCCTGCTGGGGTGGTACACCGCTGATGCGAGATACCTGGTTGGGGAACCCACCTGCAAAGTTATATGTAGGTCGGCGCCGGATCTCGTCATCCAGCGGGGGGGGGAGAGATCCGGAAATGAATAATTGTGGATATTACATAATGAACCAATTCATCATGTAATATTATTTACATTAATGTATACGTAATTATTTATTACGTAATTTTCGTATGTGTAAATTTCGCAAAGCTGAACATTTTCCCGGGGAGTTTTGACACATCCTGTATATCTTACAAACGTTCACGCAAAATGGGAACCACTATATTTCAAGAAACCTCAATCGCATGCCGAGGGAGCGATGCGCCAGTCTTCTCAAAAATATCACCTGTCAGCCTCAGAATATATTGAAAGGGCTGCCGTGACGCTATCGAGTTTCAATACAAATCGCTAACAGGAGAACGGCATAGTGCGAGAATCCAGCAGGTGAACATACTGAATTCTTATCAGCCGTATCCAGGCCACCCCCATCAATGTCTCTTTTCAATATTGTCACCTTCTAGGGAGGCGGTTTTGAGTGATCGCGACCTGGAGAATATTTTTTACAAACCAATATTCGACACCAATTCAATCGTAAGGTGCTTACAATAGCCTTTTAGTGTAAACTAACAAATTCAATTTTGAACGCTGGGGATTGTCATGTACTAACGTGCAATGCCACTGAAAATTTTGTGAGATATTTTGTTAATATGGGAAAACAGTTTTAAATTTCGTATCAATATTAATACAAGGTTGAACTTTTGTAGCTTGTAATTTCTTCTCATTAGCACCAAATTTATTTCTAATTTCCCGCTACCCCTTACGCAGTAGAAAAAAGTTTTGTAATGATGTGCATAACATAACTTTAGCGAGTGGATATATCCAGTTGCTAAATTTAGAAAAGCATCCTCTAACATGCAGTGTCGCCCGAAGTCATGTATTGTATATCCTCGATACTGAAAAACCGCTTGACGGCAAAACGTCTGTCTGTCCGTCCGTCTATCTGTGAACAACAATAACGGCCAAACTATTCAGCAGATGTTCTCCAAAACGGATGTTCCCCAAACGATTTGGCTCGTGTCGCAGTCCCTTGAATTTGAAACTTATATTTTAATTTTGAGGGGTACTTTACATTATGCCCCTGGGACATTTTCAACATTTTCAAAACAATGACTCCATTGTTTTTTATTAAATTTTGATGTTGGATGGTGATTTATTTATTGTGGTTTTTTATTAAATTTTGATGTTGGGTGTTTAAGAAAATGGTGTAGGTTTCATGTTCGTTAAAAATCCTGATTCTTTGAGAACAACAAAAATTCAAAATATTTTCGACGTCTTCATATAACTAAAATTATAAAGATAGAGATTTTTTCCTTAATGAAATATGTTCCTTAAAAATAGGTTTTTAAATAAATTAATATATAATTTTTCGAAAATTTGAGTACTTGTCGCGTAATTTTGTTGGAAAATGCGGGCAAGAAAGTATGAGCTGTTTCAGAACCACTAGTTATTGAGTTGATTTCATTTAGCATTATAATGCCGACTCGCGACTACAGATTTGCGCAGATGTGTGTTCCAATAAAATAATGATTCATAAAGTATGCTTCAAAGTGGTTGCAAATGTGCATTGTCGAAATCATTTCTTGACAACACGAAAATTGACAGAGCATGTTCAATATCGAGCAAAGCACTGCTCTGTTATTATATTTTTTGTCAATATTTCGGGTTCCCTTCTTTTGTTAATGTTTGCCTACAAATCATGCCTCAGCTCTTTTTCTACCTTTGACTGTCTCTTGTTTATATAAGTAATGTTTTATAGTATTTCTATCGATATTGTCTCATATTTTGTATTGTGCCTCCTTTCGCATTCTGTAATTTATACAGTTATTGGCTTTTTTGAGTCCATCTCTGTTCTGTATCACATCATTTGCATCGATTCTCATTCTTTGCTCCCAGCACCCTTTTGTTTTCAGTAGCTTTTAGACCTGCATTTGCTTTCAATATGTCCTGGAATTTTGCTCTTTAACTTCCTTTTCTGTCCTACATTATATCACTTCTTTACCTTCTTAACTAGTATTCTTTTATTTTTTAGTCTTACTACATATGTAGTACTGTGTTCCTGTGGCGGATCGGCAATTCACAGAAAACTCGGAAATGTCTGACACTAGTAACAAAAACTTGGATAAATCTTGTGCTTATATGTAGTAAATTACTTCCATTATACGTTGTATACACAGAATCATATTTTTGGGATCCATGACAACTAAAAATCGATTGACAGCAAAAACTATATTTTTCTGCCCCTCCGTCCGTCTGTGGTCAACGCGCGTTGTTCAGACAATTTTCTCCAAAATTAATATTATCCATTCGATTTGGCCAAACTCAAAGCCCTGGGAATTAGAAACATTTTGTTTTTGGGTGGTACTTTACATGAATCCTTAAAATTTTCAATATTACTCAAAACTGGCTTCAGATATTTTGAATAAACCTTGTTCTCGAATGACGTAAAGAACTCGTAACTAGTGTTACTACAACAGCACGTATTTTCTCACCCTTAGTAATGGCAATGTATTAATATTATTATACCGCACTTTCTCTTCATATTGATACATCTTAGCTTTCTTAAACCTATTACAAATCCTAGAACATTCGGTGTGAAAACTAATTATTTTAAATATAATATTTCAACATAAATTAGATAATTAAAACTGCGTTTCTTGCAGCTATAAAATCTCTCAACAATGACAAGGAATTCTCACAATTTTCAACTGACTTCTTGAGGCGCTAAATGCTATTGTCGCATTCAAATTCGATAACTTTTGAGACTAGCAAATGTAGGACTGCTCTGATCGATAGTTTTCCGTAGTTGCTCGGATCAACTTCAGGCGCATGCCGGAGCAGGACCCTAACAAACGGACCACGGACCGTGCACTATCTTTCCTTCCTCTTCCTTGTCTTATTTTATTGAAATATCGATGTTTTAAAAATATCGGCATCAATGTTCATCTCTAGCGACAGACCCTCCGTTTATCATGCTCATACCACCTTCCACTTTTGCAATATATTCAGACTTTTCCTTGCTCATGCGACCTCTCACTTTTATAACCTATACAGCCTTTCTCTTGCCCTTCACAGACGATGTTAAAACATCGACTTCAATACATCGATTTTTTAAATATCGATATTTTATAGAAATATTGTTGTTTTAAAAACATCGCCATCGATGTGCATCTCTAGCGTCCATCCCTCCGTTCATCATACTCACATCACCTTCCACTTTTACAATCTATACAGCCTTTTTCTTGCGTCTCGCAGACGATGTTAAAAACATCGACTTCAATACATCGATTTTTTAAATATCGATATTTTTATAGAAATAACGATATTTTAAAAACATCGGCATCGTTGTGCATCTCTAGCGTCAGTCCCTCCGTTTATTATCATACTCGCACCGCCTCCCACTTTTGCAATCTATTCAGCCTTTTCCTTGCGCCTCGCAGCCGGAATCGACCTTTCCTGCCCCGCCCGCCTCGGTTTCAACCCCCGCCTCTCGTGCTGCCTGGCTCCTTCGTGACTCTCGCCGCCGCCGCCGGCGCCGCCCCCGGCAGCCCTCCTTTTATTAGACGCTCTCGGGGCTACCTGCTGTCGATGCTTTGATGCATTGAGCCGCTGCTGGAAGTCGGAAACTTGCGTTGCTCCGCGCAGGAAAGAAAAGCAGGTCAATATGCTAAGCATCCGGCCTGGGTGGGAGAAGAATTCGAAAGTCACCATCCACTATCTTTCTATTGAAAAGTAATGATGAATAAGAATATAATAAAAGTAATATTTAAAATTCATATATTTCTATGACTTACCATAATACAAGAACATGTAGCAGACGTGTAACCTGTGCCCAAATTTGGAAGAAATATTGTAAAACGTTTTCTCTTAGCTCTTAGTGGGGAAATATTTATTTTCAGTGAAGTCCATCTTATCTTATACAATCGCGAGAATTCACTTATTTGCTTTCTAAATACAATCCATTTAAAGATTTCAGGATCCCTCTATATCTTCGATTTTAGATTGTGTATGTGTGAAGCATTGGAAGGACAGGCGAACGAACAGTCTGTCGGACAGTCGGACGAGCAATGGGTCGGACCGTCGGACGGACCGTCGGACGGACAGTCGGACGGACAGTCGGACGGACAGTCGGACGGACAGTCGGACGGACAGTCGGACGGACAGGCGGACGGACAGTCGGGCGGACAGTCGGGCGGACAGTCGGGCGGACAGTCGGGGACATCCGGGCGGACAGTCGGGCGGGTCGGGGACAGTCGGGCGGACAGTCGGGGGACAGTCGGGCGGACAGTCGGGCGGACAGTCGGGCGGACAGTCGGGCGGACAGTCGGGCGGACAGTCGGGCGGACAGTCGGGCGTCGGGCGGACAGTCGGGCAGTCGGGCGGACAGGGCGGACAGTCGGGCGGACAGTCGGGCGGACAGTCGGGCGGGGCGGACAGTCGGCGGACAGTCGGGCGGACAGTCGGGCGGACAGTCGGGCGGACAGTCGGGCGGACAGTCGGGCGGACAGTCGGGCGGACAGTCGGGCGGACAGTCGGGCGGACAGTCGGGCGGACAGCCGGGCGGACAGTCGGGCGGACAGTCGGGCGGACAGTCGGGCGGACAGTCGGGCGGACAGTCGGGCGGACAGTCGGGCGGACAGTCGGGCGGACAGTCGGGCGGACAGTCGGGCGGACAGTCGGGCGGACAGTCGGGCGGACAGTCGGGCGGACAGTCGGGCGGACAGTCGGGCGGACAGTCGGGCGGACAGTCGGGCGGACAGGCGGTCGTTTTGTCTTAAATCAATTTTTCGCTACCAAGGATCCATATAACGTGTATTCTGAATTTATACACATATTATATGTAATTTTCTACATATAGAAAGAAAAGTCATTCATTTTTCTTATATCAGAGCCCTTTAATATGAGTTTTCTGTCGTAATATACTCACTTATTGTTGCAGAATTACAATACTTTCTCTTCACTACGTAAATACTTAGCATTAAAGAAAGTAATATGCGTTTGGCAGACCCAAGATTCTTCCAAGTAATTTGAAAAGCGAAAGCCTAGACTTACAAACGCAAAGCGTCAGTGCCCTTCTGAATGGAAAATAATTTTGGGAGAAGAATGGGTAAAATTGCTAACGAATACGATGCGATCAAGATCCGAAGTATACTTTCCCTTTGTGAACGGAAAGAAATCTCTTCATAAATATTCTGTGAAATCGGTATATGGGTTGACAAATTTTTCACCCCGTTCCACTCCCAATAATATCGTCTCTTTGTAGTTATTGGTTTGGAATCGAAGATAAATTCCATACTGTCCAGCGTTCGATGAGGGTGCCATGGCTAGCGGGTTGCAACTCATTTTAAAGATAGGAGCCGTGAATTGCCTTGTAATCGAAACTTACCCCTTCGAAATTTAAAATAGGTATTAAAGCCATTAGACCGATGTAGAGTTAATAATAGACGCATTTGAACTTTTTCAAGTTAAAGAAATGGGTATATAGTAAGTCCTTTATTTGCGAAATCGGTCGTCTTTCCTTTCTTTGAATAACACTCATACGCCTCCTTTATCTGCAACTCACTTCGTTTAATTGTTCTTAACAGTTGGCATACTGTTAAATTTTGTAACGAACGTTGGCTGTAAGGAATGGACTTTCTCTCTTCTGGTTGCGGTCACTACATTGTTTCGAAAACAACTTAACAGCTGGTGGCGCAGTTCTGAGGCGCATGCTGCTAGCAGCCTCAAATTAAAGTAATCCAACTTCATTTCATACCTGATTACTGGCTACGATAGTGTAGTAAGTCTATGTCAACCTTTTTAGACTGAGAGACACCAGGTTGAATTATTGATTGTGGCGGATTTTTTCAAGATAGTTGAATTTCTCCGGCCTTGTTGGTATAGTGGAATTATGCCGGACCACTGATCCCATGTTGGCAGATTCAAATGCGGGGGGATTTTTAAGGTGACAAAAATCGACGCTGTGGTCGCTTGTCGGAATGTAAAACAGATCCCAGGAAAGACACTTGGTCGATCCTGGCAAAATTAAATTCTCTAACAATTTAGCAGCAATCAGAGTTTCGATTTGAATCTAAGATTGCGGATATTGTACCTAGGCCTGCGTGCGCTCTCTGGTATTCAAATAAAGCCTCGAAATTGGCACACTAGCGCCCCTAGGGACAGCAATGGCAAACTACTCTTGGTATTCTTGCCCAGGACAAGTCTCACAAGAAGACTCTAGGGGCTTCTGGAGATCAGCCTCCGCACAAATAAGTGTATAACAGTAAAAAACAATATTTTGAACATTTTCCCTGTCCGAGGAAGAACTCTAGAAACTGGTTGTTCTAAACGTTTCCTTCGATCTTTCAAGACGCATACTGGCGCAGAATCCTAAACGACGATTTTCCTACAGAAATTTCTCATTTTATTGGTCCTAGGGCTTTATGCACGCATCTTAGCGGTGATATTGTAATTGTTAGTGGGGAGGCCATTCCTTGAGAGTTCTTGTATCTGTAAAACACGGTTGCAGGTTGATTTCTTTACTAACCAAGGTGACGCGTTGACAAAAAATGGATATCACTCACGTGTAACTTCGCTGTATGAGATTTCCCACAACATATTCATTTGCAAAACGTGACTATTTTCTTCCATCCCACTTTTCCTAGAAGCTTGTAACATTTATTCTGAACCTCCTGCCTTGTATCTCCCCTGGGCATCCTTCAAATTGGGGGACTGCAGACGATTGCCCGGAAAATATATTTACGCCACATGTAGTTCTCCTTTATCCTGTTCTTCTAACTCTCTCAAAATCACTCAGCAAACTACTCGTGACCGAGGGTTTAAAGATGAAGGGAAATAACCCCTCCTTAAAATTTCAATGCCATTGATCGACCAGTTTAAAGATTGATCGATGGGGCAGAGAGCTAAGTGGAGTGACCGACACGCACATATAGTAAGCAGATTACGAAAGAGCGCGGTTTGAGGAGGTAATTTCCCATGAGATCTAAACCTTTTAGAAGCTTCCTGTTTATGGAACGGTTTAAAGAACTTGGCGTTTCACATTCGATACACAACTGTACCCTCAGTAAGTAAAGCTTAGTATTTCAATTAAGTCGCTTAGTACGAGTATGTCAATAAGAATTGAAAGTATTGTCATATTTGCACTGGAGCCAAGATATGGACAAAACGTATAACAATTACTAAGATTTTTTAAAATAATTAAAGTCTGCTTACATCAACTCAAATTAATCGTTTAACTAAACATATTTTAAAAAAATAAAAGCGACTAAAATTTCATATTTTTTTTGCAGATCCATTTTATTGTTTCCCATTTTCGAACAATTTCAATAAACAACGCAATAAACAGTACAATTGAAAGAATTAGGCGAAGATATTTCAACTACTCATTGCGTAAATCCAAAATACAAACCAGTTTAGATGGCTCAGGATATTGGGATGTCTCAGCAGTGTTTGACTGTGAAGTTCTAGTGTTCCAGTCCCCACGGTGGCAGAATTTTCGACACTAGCTGGATAGCTAAGGTCGAGTTCAGTTGCTGTCTGGAGGAGAATTCTAGCAGCCGGCTGCTTTGATCTGTAGTGGTTTCTCCGATCAACACCGGGCGAATGCCAGAACAGTACCCTAACAAACGGAGCAACGGACCGCGCGCGATGTTTCCTTTCTCTACTTTGTCCAGTCTTCGCCCTTTACTTACACATACTTGCACTTACATTCACTGTACTACACCACATATATCGGGAGAACCAAAACGTGTTTGGATTGGGGCGGTGCCCCTATGGTGGGAGATATCCGGTTGAAGACCCCCCCCTACGTCGACACAGTATATCACCATACAGGGAGAATACCGACCCATCTCATGGTAAAACATGCATTACACTTACAGGACTAATCACCGTAGCAGTTAACGCGCACAGAAACATCAAATAATTTGTCCATCAATCAACCGAAATAAAAAATTTTAGATGTTCAAAAAATTAGCATTGTGATCGAAACTGTGTACAAACGTGTTCATAGAATGTGTGTAGACAACAACAAGGAGTATGTATGTAAGCTAAGACATGTCTGAAAACATAGCAATTACAAAAAATTTTTTAAATTTATTTATTTTAGGTCACTTCATAAAAACTACGATTTTCCTGCAGCTGATAAAAATTACAGAAGTATGGATTAGCTCATTTTCACATACCCTTTATTTGTTGACGATTAGATTTTATTTACGTTCCCTACGCTCCTATAAACAATCCCAGGAGTCTGTACTGTTGATTCATAAATTTCTGATTTCCTATTTTACGTAATCTTAACTTGCACTGATAAAAAAATCATTGTTTCTATTGTTATTTATAAATATTTGTATAACGTGGTAAGGAAATTTAAATTGATATTTATTATAAAGAGAATAATTTTTGGATCGAGACTTTTGAATGAAGTGTGGACATTTTCCTCATGTGATTGTGTCTGTTATAAACACAGCTGTAGTAAATACAATTTTTTAGGGAAAGTGAGATTGCCTAAGAGAGAGCAGATAATTCTGATTCCGTAAATCTTCTTTAGTAACATAATCAAGTTATATTTTCGTCGCAAATTGGTTTTCTGAGAAATTATTGACTTTACTCTGGGACGTCCATCCAATCAATATTCTAGAACGGTGTTCCATCGTCAATTGCGAACGAACTCATCAAGAAACTGAAATTACTCAAGCAATCAGTATTAAGCGGATTTACATCTGTGCAACATGGAATCGTTCAGTCAGTATAGTTTTTGAAATTGACTTTCGTTTACTGCACAGAACACGTGAGGAAGTTTAACATTTACTTTCTACCAACATCTTGTTTACATTTATCTGAAGCTATATTTTTAGTGAAAATGTTGATAGTAAAATTTGTTTGTGAAAGATTATTTCGCTATTTTACCATTAGGTTATGTATTCATTCACGCGTTTACGAGAATTGTGTGATAATACAATCAATAAGAAATTAGGTTGGTCTCTTCAAATAAATAATTTCTGGGTTTCTGACCCTTATAATTATTTTATCTCAGCGACAGTTGTTGTCTTCTATATATCCAGTTCCTCAAAAACTAATTTAAAAATAGAAAATAGTAATATTGAAGAGGAAAATGTGATAGCGTAGGCAAAACTTTCAACTTTGCTGAACGTTACCAGATTTGAATGGGAAAAGGCGAAGGGGCAAGCTTTTAGAAAGTTTTTGTAGCTTTTTTTTTAATTTGTTGCGTTTACAATTTGACGCAACACGTCTCGAAGCCCCTTAAGGGGCGTTGAGCGCTATGCACTGGGAAGTAATCTTCCGTTAACTTTTTATTTGTCATGTCACGTCTCGTCGCAGTCAGTTGTCAAGAGGACCATCAGGTAGCATCTCCGCGTACGCGCCTCCTGCTACGCGCTCCTGCGTCACTACCCAGCGGCCAGAATTGGGAAGGAATAAGGATAGGGGCAGGGTTTAGGACACTTCACAAGGGTTGGACTAGCCTTTGTGAAGCAGCCAAACTCGTTTTGTTGAAACAAATTTCACATGAGAGTCGAGGGGAATCGAACCCGGACCTCAGTGGTGAAAGGCTGGCGAATTCGCTGTCGTTACATATTCAATTGATATGAATACTCGTATGATGTATTACACGCGAGTGAAAATTGTTCATTCTCTGTCCCTAACATAAGCTGATGAGCTCTATTATTTGGCATTGGGTTCTTAACAAATTCGGCATTTCATGGACTCCCAACGGTAACAACTATTTTTTGACTCCATATTCTCTTAAAGCTTGATCGCCATAAATGTGTCACCTCGCATTCAATGTGTCTGCACAGGCATGGCGGGCAATACAAATACTCTGCGCAGAACACATTTCGTCTTTGCTCTCTGTGTAAGAAAATGTTCTGTTTGATAGGTGTGCTTAGGAATTGCTGGAAGTCGGAGTACCCGACCGACATCACATTTCGTTTTTGGCTGCCTTGTCTCATCAGCGAAGGGATTCCCTTGAGTCTAAGTAGGCGTGTTCCATCTAAGATTGAATGTCGTAAGTCTATAACCGGTGCGTGTAATGTGTACGTATGTGTGTGTATGTGCGTGTGCAGGCATGTCAGGCAATACTAATACCCGACTGGCACCACAGTTCGTTCTTGAGTGCCAAGACGTACTTCTGAAGAGCCTTGTGGTACTCCACGCGATTTCGTAAGGGTCAGCGTCTTCTCTAATCATGAACGCTCTACAAGTTAAATCGTTGTGTGTGATGTATGTGTGTGTGTGTGTGTGTGTGTGTGTGTGTGTGCAGGTGTGGTGGGCGGTACGAGTACTCGACTCCCATTATATTTCATTCTTGGCTATCAGGGTGTCATATTTGATGGCTATCAAAACATCTCAATTTCCATGAAGTAGAACAGAGAGTGGATATAATCTCTTTCTTAAGATATTTCCGATCATCCTCTTGGGTAGATATCCCATTGATCTCTCAAAGAAATGTTGCCTGTTAGTGTTCTCTATAAGTTCGAGCGCCGCACATGTATCTGATATGTGGGCGTGTCTATGTGTGTGATATGTGTGCCTAAGCATGGAGGACAGTACGAGTACCTGCCTCATACCACATTTCATTCTTGGCTATCAAGTCTTCTATTTCATGAAGTAGAACAGTGTGTGTATATATTCTATTTATTAATTCAATTATGATGTACATTAATACAAAAAATACCAAGCATTCTCTGCGAAAGAGAACTCCTTGGACTGTCATAGGAATTGGATGTACCCTGTAGTAATTCTTTATAAGTTTGTACGCCTAGCACCTAACCGGTGTGTGTGTGTGTGCGTGTGTGTGCGTGTGTGTGTGTGTGTGTGTGTGTGTGTGTGTGTGTGTGTGTGTGTGTGTGTGTGTGGATATGACGGGCGATACTAATACCCAACTGACACCTCGTCTCGTTCTTGGATGCCAATCCGTATTTCTGAAGAGCCCTGTGACACTCCTTGAGATTTCGTAAGGTGTCAGCGTTCTTTCTAAGTCTGAAAGCAGCCTTGCATATGTAACCGTTGGTTGTGATGTGCGTGCCCAGGCTTGTCGGAATAGTATGACTACCCAGCTGGTACCACATTTCGTTCTTGAGTGTCAAGACATATCTCTTAAGATCATGGGTGATACACTACGACAGTGTTATTCAAACTCTGAGGCGCGCCTATCAGGAAGGCGCGAAAGTTTCAGAGGGGAGGCGCGAGAACTTCGTAATAATTGAATAAAGTAGTGATCTAATGCTTAATAATGCTTTAATTATTTCTATATTTCAGAACAGGAGAAGAGCAAGCTACTGATTTTTCGTCAGCCATTACAATACAGATAGTATTTTACGAATTTTGGCGTATTTTACGAAGGCCTTGCGTGATCTGCTTCCTGTTCCGCTTTTTACCAATGTGAATCAGGTTTTTCAGCCATGGCGATGATCAAAACAAAATATGGATCAATAATGAATCTCCAGAATGAGATGCGTATTGTTATTTCAATATTAATGCCGAGATTCGATGAACTGTGTGACACCAAACAAGCCCATTCATCTCATTGACTTTTCAGAACTATCAGTATGTTCTTTTTTGTAGTTTTCCTTACAGTTTTTCTCACTTTGTCAATCATTAAATAAATTCTTACTTACATTCTTCTTCTTCTAGTACTTACAGCAGTGAATAATGCAAGTCACTTAAAATAATAAGTTTATATACTGTAAGTATATAATAAAATACACAGGATGGTCTTACATCCAGGAAAAAAATAGTAAACAATTTAATTTTATTGAGGGGAGGCGTGTGCAGAATTTTTCACCTGAAGGGAGCCACGGCAGAAAAAAGTTTGAAAACCACTACTCTGTGCGATCTTGTAAGGTGTCAGCGTCCTCTCTAAACACGAGGTATACGTAACAGGTGGCTGTGATGTGTGTGTCCGTGTGCTTAGATATGGCGGGCGGTACGAGTACATGGCACCCATATTTCGTACTTGAGTGCCAGGACACAACTCTTTATATTGTGGGTGATATTCCACTATCTTTCGTCAGCTACCAGCGTCCTTTCTAGGCATGAAGTATGCGACAACCGCTGTATAGTTAACCGCTGTCTGTAATGTGTGTGTCTCCGAAGTGGCGGCTGGTGCGGAATTTTATTGGTGGTGCCAATTAGTAGAAGTTGAGAACCCTCAACGTTAAAAGCAGTCAAGCACCATCTTCGTATGTACGGTCAAGTTTCGCATCACTTTTCGTGCAACTGCATGCGAAGATCGAGATTTCAATCGGTTTCTGCCTGCTAAGGTAACAATGTACAAACTCGCTAGTGATGCGACATCGATAACAAAACATCGATATTACCAATTATTGGTGTTTAAAGTTAAAACATTTTAAGACACGACGCTTAATTTTGTGGGTGGTATTCCAGTATATTTCTTAAAGTGTCAGCGTCCTCCTAGGCATGAAGTGTACGTAACCGCCGTCTGTGATGTGTGTGCGTGTGCGTAGACATGGCGGGCGGAAGGAGTACCCGGCACCCACATGTCCGTCTTGAGTGCCACAACTCTTAAGATTATGGGTGGTATTCCACTAGATGTCGTAAAGTGTCAGCGTCTACCTCTAAGCTTGAAGGGTACGTAACCGCTGTCTGATGTGTGTGTCTCTGTGTGCGCAGGCATGGCGGGCGGTACGAGTACACGGCGCTGGAGGCGGACGCGGGGTCGCAGGAGCGGCTGCAGCAGGAGCGCAAGGCGAGGGAGCGAGCCCACGGCGCCTGTCTGCACTACCTGCGCGCCTGCCCGCGCTACTCGCTCGTGCACCACCTCAACGACATCGGTAAGGCCCTCTCTCAGCTCCCATTACGCCGAAGATTTTGGATTACAGTAATTATTAAAAAGAAACTGAAGAAAGTAGTCGCCTAGAGGCTATATGTGCCCTTGGCTTGCAACCCATTAACCTCCCATTAACCTCAACGACATCGGTAGGGCCCTCTCTTAGCTCCCATTAGGTCGAATGTTTTGGATGTCAGTAACTATTAAAAAGAAACTGAAGAAAGTAGACGTCTAGAGGCTATATGTGCTCTTGACATGCAACATCTCATTAACTTCAACGACATCGGTAAGGCCCTCTCTTTGCTCCAACTACGCCGAAGATTGTGGATGTCAGTAACAATTAAAAAGAAACTGAAGACAGTAGTCGTTTAGAGGCTATATGTGCCCTTGGCATGCAACATCCCATTAACCTCAACGACATCGGTAAGTCCCTCTCTTAGCTCCCATTAGGTCGAATATTTTGGATGTCAGGATCTATTAAAAAGAAACTGAAGAAAGTAGACGTCTAGAGGCTATATGTGCTCTTGACATGCCACATCCCATTACTACATAGGTCATTCAATAATTAGGGACAAATTGGTCTGGAGAAAAAACAGTTATGACAAGTTTGGTAATTTTATGACTATGTTGGCATCACTGGGATACGTATTGACCATCTGAAGAATCAGCATTGTTGTGTTCATAACCTCAAAATTAAGTTTAACTGCCGCTACTCTAATTGAAAATTACACATTGGTTGAACAACGTTCTGTGATTCGTTTGGTACTTGCTGAAGCTGAAAAATCAGCTAATATATATTCTAGAATGACTAAAGCGTGTAGTAAAAGTTGTAATAACAGCGAGAAATTTTTACAAGTGGGTATAATAGTTAAAAAGTGGTCAAGAATTGGTGACAAACATCTTTCTGGTCGCATCAGCAGGGAAAATCATGTTGACGGTGATTGGGTGATGTAATTGGGTTTTGTAATTATTTCGAAGAACAGCGTGTAATAAACAGCCAATACTACTCAGATATGCTTTTGAACAGGCCATGAGGGATAAACGTCGTTGAATTACACCTCAGAGAATAGATGTGATCCTCCAGCAAGGAAACGCACGTCCTCATACTACTCAACAAAGCTGTAAAAGCATCGACAAAATTGGTTGGGAGGTGCTGCCTCGTCACCCTTACAGCCTCGATTTAGCAGAAACTAATTTTTGATCCACTGAAGGAGGCATTGCGTGGGAAGTAGTTCCAGGATAAACAGGATGTCAAAAAATGTGTGGGTATTGGTTGACACACCAAGATAAATAGTTCTTTGTAGCCGTTATAAAAAAAGCTGGTAACCTATTGAGAGATTAGTGCACAAATGTTGGTGGGGATTGTATTGAAAAGTAGGAAAAGTCCTGTTTCGTAGAAATAAATGTTTATCGCTCCAGACCAATTCGTCTTTTTAACTATTGAATGCCCCTCGTACATTTGATTTATTTTGTCAAAAAAAAAGAGAGAGAGAAGATATCTCTCCGCGTTTTCTTTAGTACCAGAATCCCGTCCCAACATTTTAATATAAATATATATTAAAATAAATATTTGAGACTAATTTTTCGCGTTGTTACACAGCGTGTTAGGAAAGTCAGTCCGCAGTGACATATTGTTGGTGAGAGTGCTTCCAACACAAATTATGTCCCTAGCACGAGTGTCTTCAGCTTGAAACAAAAGAAAACGTAAATTTCGCACTCACTATAATCATAACAGATGCTGGAACTGTCAACCCCTTCACCTGTTTCCCAGTGATCTGGATGCTACAAACATAAAACCAATTTTTAGTAGGAGGCCCTGATTCGTCTCAATGTAGAGAGATTTTCCTGACGCACCGTATTAATTTGGCGGAAAGCAATAACATTTTATCACCAATTAATGAGTTTTCGTTTTTTTCCTATTTTCCTTAATGTATCCCATTTACGTCTTTTTCACGTTTTTTATTATACTATTCTAGTTCATTAAGATTTTTTTTATTTTTACACATTATTCGTAGCTAATGGTTACATACTAATTTTACATTAAAAACTAAATTATTTCGACGACAAATAAAAGAAAGTATTTCGAAATGATAATACCAGATCAGCGAGTGTACTCTGACTGTAACTTCCACTGTCGTACCTTAAAGGGAATCATCTCGTATATTTCATGCGAAGCAGATCTTGTGTTATTGCTTCCCCTTCAAACCCTCGTATCGATGTACTGATTGTCGAAACAACGCATGCTACAATCAATACTTCAAACATTATAACCCTTATAAATACCCTTTGTTTTCGGTTCTTTTCATTAAAATTTGTCTGGCATTGCCTGATGCTAGTAGTATTGATCTTTTTAATGCTGCTGGTAAGCACTGTCTTGAAGTTCAACTTTTCGTTTTCGGCCCATTATATCCAGTAATACTTATCAGGAAACCTTAATTTATGTTGCATTGTTACAGCCCTTCTCATTAAGATTATTATCGCTAGTCAGAAAATCAATATGAGGAAATGAATCTGGTAAGGTCTACTTAAATTCAACACTGTGTATACACATTATCGTAATCCGCCTTTGCCTTAATGAAAGTAGGAAATAATGTGTTGGGAGAAGATCTTTGAGATATCAAAGTGCGATTATTGACTTCTTTAATTGCATCTGTTCTTAGTCATAGTTGCATCAAAATCGTCTCGGAGAATGTTGAGGCACCGAAATGCTTTGTGTTCGTTGGTTGGCAGAGCTGGTATTTGTTATCGGCGATTTCTAAATCACCCCGAATGAGTTTTGCAATGGAACATTAATTTTTTCAATATATATTTGCTTCCTGTTCATTTGTATTACAATTTTTCAGGAAGTTGAAGATAAATGTAATACATAACGTGGAGGCATGATGCTAACATTTAATTGCCAGATAAGTTGTTACTAATAATTTAATGAAAGTGCTATCGTTAACTTTATGTAATTACACCTTTCATAATAAATTTTTAAAAAGAAATTAAGCAAGTTTCAAATTATGGAAGACGAAAAACCTCTTTAGAAAAACGTGATCGGATTCGAGGACGAGGAAAATAGTTTTGATCTAATGTAATTTGAAAAATAGGTGAAGTTCATCATTTGTTTTAGAATGCGAATGCGCACGGCCGCTAAAATAACCGAAATTGTTTGTCAAAAGAAGCGTGTAAATTGGGAGTTAGACAAGCATCTGGGACATCGCTGTTGTTGGAATGCACGCGTCCGCTAAAATAACCGAAATCGTTCGTCTAAAAGAAGCGTGTAAATCGACTCTTAAACATGCATCTGGGACATCGCTGCTGTTCGAATACGCGCGTTCGCTAAAATACCCGAAATCGTTCGTCAAAGGAAGCGTGTAAATCGGGAGTTAGACAAGCATCTGGGACATCGCTGTTGTTGGAATGCACGCGTCCGCTAAAATAACCGAAATCGTTCGTCTAAAAGAAGCGTGTAAATCAGGCAGGGTTGCCATCTGTCCTCCTTTTTAACATGCTCCTATTGTACTCTCTCCTTTTTTTAAATTTACATGGAATGTTCTCTTGTTATGTTGAATTAAAAATATACTGGAATAATTTTAAAGTAATGTAATTAATTAAAGGGTCTTCATGTCTTAAATGTCTACATTTTACTCAAATAATGGCCTGTATAATAGAACGTTAGGCTTATTGTGATATAAAATTTATTTATGCTTATTGGTATATAGAGAAGGTGAGTGCGGGGGCGAATTAATCCAGTCGGAAGCGTTCACTTTTAATGACGCAAATCTCATATAATTTTTAAAGACTATTAATAGTTTGGAATTGTTGAGTACATTATCTATGCATTGTGAAATATAAAAATGTAAAATGTCATTCTTTTCATTGAAATGTCATTGTTTTGGTAAAATGTCCTCCACTGGGAAAAAATGTTCTGGTAACCCTGAAATCGGGTCTTGGACATGCATCTCGGACAGAGCCGCTGTGCGCATGCATGCGTTCACTAATACTTCTGAAATCGTTCGTCTACAAGAAGCGTGTAAATCGGGTCTTAGACATGCATCTGGGACATTCCTGCTGTTAGAATGCGCACGTCCGCTAAAATAACCGAAATCTTCAAAGGAAGCGTGTAAATCGGCTGTTAGACATGCATCTGGGACATCGGTGCAGTTAGAATGCGCGCGTCCGCTAAAATAACCGAAATCGTTCGTCAAAGGAAGCGTGTAAATCGGGTCTTAGACATGCTCTGGGACATTGCTGCTGTTAGAATGCGCGCGTTCGCTAAAATAACCAAAATCGTTCGTCTAAAGGAAGCGTGTAAATCGGGTCTTAAACATGCATCTGGAACATCCCAGCCGTGCGAATACGTGCGACTGCTAAAATCACCGAAATTGTTTGTCCAAAGGAAGCGTGTAAATCGGGTCTTAGACGTGCACATGGAACATCGCTGCTGTGCGAATGCGCATATCCTCTAAAATAACCGAAAACGTTCGCCAAAGAAAGCGTATAAATCGGGTCTTAGACATGCTCTGGGACATTGCTGCTGCCGCATGCGCACGTTCCCTAATACGTTCCTAATACTAGATAGAGAGGGGAGGGCGAAGAAACTAGAATACTTGTGTAACACTCCTCAGCTTTGGCAACTTTATAATTAACTCGTTGATTACCCGGCGCTGCTCGAGTATTTAGGACTATTAAGTAGTTCCGCCCCACCCCGCTCCACCCACCCCCTACCGCAACCACCCGCCCCGCCCCGCCCTGCCCTGCCCATCCCATCCTCCCCCACCCCTCCTTACCCCGTCCCACTCTGCCGGTCCCTATTGACTCTGCCCTGCATTCATCGCTAGGCAACAATTCTGCGTCTTTGCCTGTTGTATAATTTTTAGAAGGTAACAAATCTTTTGAAATGTAAACAAATTTGCGGTAACATTTTAGTTAAAACAAACAGTTCCACTTTAAATTTTAGACATTCAGATGTAATATATTGTAGTATTTTGTGATTACATTGTAGTTGTTGATGACGTAACTTTTCGGCTACACTTTAAAGCCATCTTCAGCCCTGGTTTTCAATCGTCTGAAGATGTAGCCTAAACGTCGCCTCATCAACAACTACAATGTAATCACAAAATACTATAATAAATTATATCTTAATATCTAAAATTTAAAGTGTAGTTGTTTGTGTTAATTAATAATCTAGAGACATTCATCCAATAAGGAAGGATATAAGGTAACATTTTAGGTTTGCAACCTGTCTTTCTTGGCTGTTAAAACTTTTTCGTGCAGTGCAATTACTCTAAGTGGTTTAGACGTGTCTGTAGAGCATTTATACCCACGACCATTTTCCATGAATTAACATAATCGCAGTATCAAAAATCGTTCTTTGTCATATTTAATATATGGTAGAGTTCGTGAATAAATGTAAATTTGAAGCGATATATTGGAATACTATTTGAAATTTGGCTTTCTAAATCAACGGTGAGCCATGAATTATCCTTTATTTTCAATAAATATATTAGAATCTCATGCTTCAAAAAACATTATATTTGTGGCAATTCTCTGTCCTTTATTGACATATTTACACATTCAGACCATGTGGTCCAGCATTTTATCACTCAATGTTTGATTTCACACTTTCGTGCCGTCCGAATTACTTCATCATGTTAATCCAATGATACGCGAGTAAATTTTGTGTGTAATAATATAATAATCTAATTTCCATTTATGAGCACCAATTTTGGCATATGCGCTCGTGTTTTTTCAAGTAAATATTTTTTGATTTACCCCCTTCACGAGCAAACTCTTGTACAAATACTGAATTACGAACGATTAGCCGTGTATTTGAGCGTTTTTTGTTTTCATTTAGCATTATAAATCTGTCCTAGAATAGTAATTTGTCATCTTACATCTTAAAAATAACTCAGCAGACCGCTGGTGACATTGCATTTCGAAAATAATTTTAAATAATAACAATAAGTAGGTAATATTATGAGAAAACGAAAATCGTTATCTATGGGGAAATTGCTGATATAGATATATTAATTTAGTATTAACAACACAGCGGCTTTTGTTACTTCTCTAATGTTATTCTTTGCCACACATGATTTTAGTCTTCTAATATCACACTAAAATTTCTGAAATACAATATATTGCGACAATCCCTCCGTCTCCCTTCTTTATTACATTATAAAATTTAATTATCTTCTTTCTGTTTATCAACTGAAGTGCCATTAAATGTCCATTATTCGATATCTAAGGTTAGCGAGCCCTATTTACAATTATAAAATTCTACCTCAGGGCCATTCGGTTCATGAGAGCTAAAATACCACTCAAACGAGATTTCGGCGTATAAATTTGTATATTGGGACGTGATTGGGAAAATTCGCATTACCAATCAAAACACCATTCAGAATTAACGACGCAGAACAGTGCTGGATGGTGCTGTATATTACTCTAACATCTGCTTCGAATGCTGTTGATATTACACATTCAACAAAATCGTAAATAATACGTTTTTATTTATTAACTATTATAAAATAATAATAATAATTCACACTGTACTGGCTCAGTAATCTGTGCATTTGTTTGATAATTTGCAATTAAATTAATTGCCATTATTGATTACGTTACTTTTCATTTACTCCAATGTTGAGCCTTGTACATTTTTTAATAATCTACATATTTAAAAAAATAAGGTATTCTGCCATGGCTTCGTTTAGAGCTTCTACTAAACCGATTATAGTATTTTTTCCTTTAAATGAAAGAATGTGATCCCTATGTGTTATCAGATATTGTTTCTGTTGATTCACCAACATTTACGGTGTAAATTAATTCATTAAATCATTCTTTAATAGTACGCTTATCAATAGTCAATTGTTTTCTCTGAAAGGGTGGCTGTTTTAAAATTGATATATATGAGTCAATAGATGTGTCCCCGCCGCTTCATGGTGGCGCTGCTTGATGTTTTGTTTTGATTGTTGAGTTTTGTTCACAATTCGTCAAGGTTTTGTTTCATTGTAATAATTGCATTGTGGTGATGACAGTTTGCATGTATTTCCTTTTGTAGTGTATTTCATAGTTGTTCACAGGTTATGTCGAATTCTGAATCGTTGCCCACGCGTCCCAAAAGACGCAAACGTAGTACATTGACTGGGAGCAGGGAAAGAGAAAGTCAGAGTATGTGTCGTGATAGTGAGGTCATTTCGTTTTCTGTTGGGTCATTGTCTATGAAATGTCAGTGTGTTCTACTTTGTACTTCCCATGCGAGAGAAATTCTCTAAATGAGTTTACTCTGTGTTGCTTAAATGAGATAGTAAGTTTATCTTCGAGCAATACGCCAGAAGAAATCAAACAGTTGTTTATAGGAGATTATGACACATGAAAAAACGTTAGAAATAATATCAGTCAGTATAATAGTGCTCTTTCTTTTGTGTAAGTTGGTGCCGATATTGCATTGCCACCTAGTCACGGGCCACACGTGTTCAAAATTTTGGGAACTCCACATCACAGAATATTTTCTTTATACCCTGGAGATCCAAACAATGCAACATATTGTGAACATTAGTCTGGGCACAGTATTTTACATTTATCTTTGATCACACCGTCAAATTTTGACGGGTTCTCACTAGTCAGTCTTTAAATTTTGTCACTTCACTTTCACTGGCTACGGCGCTCTTGTCCGACGAAAATCCTCTGCCACTGGTAACATTTCTTTCACCCCGTTCTCCATCCTTGAATACCCGCCACTACTTTTCACCCACCCTCAAATATCGAAAATGCTTTTAACGTAAGTTAAATGTAAGTTTTTTTTAGAATCAAAATGTGTATCATACTTTCGCCAGTTTATCATGAAATGTACCAAGTTCCAAGCAACTTCTTTGGTTTTAACATTCAAAAATCAACAAAAAAACTTGACCTCATCACTACACTGCTTAGGTGGCTCAGGGCATCAATTATTGATGTCAGTACGGTGCCTCTGACCGCGAGGTGCTAGGGTTCGAGAACTGTCCGTGTCAGGAGTTTCGACACAATATACATAGCCAGGTCGAGCTCAGTCGCTGTCTGGAAGAGAATTCTAGCGGCCGGCGGCTCTGATCGGTAGTTTTCCGTGGTTTCTCCGATCAACACCAGGCGAATGCCGGAGCGTTACACTAACAAACGGGCCACGGACCGCGCGCGATCTTACCTTCCTCTTCCTTGTCCTATCCTCTCCCCTTACACACACACTTACACTAACATGCACTACACTACCACATATTTCGGGAGACCAGTCGGGACTTAGATCATTTCCTGGCTTAGTTGATGCTCAGCTGGTAGTAGATACCTGCTTGGAGAAAAAACTGTAAACCGACAGATAGATTGGCACCGGATATCATCCTTCGGGGAAAGATCACCGCCACCTCCCGCGTTAAACATTCACTACACTAACGGAACGAATGACCTTGACAGTTGACGCGCCAGGAATCACCAATCAATCATTCAATCAACACGTCCGCCTCGCCCCGCTTCGTTCTCACAATACCATACGTGTATATGTATCCACGGTTTCCTACACGCAGATCTAAACACATTCCTTCGTTGACACTTTACCCAACATTTTAACCATTGTTTATCTGAACCCTGCACTATCATTCGCTAGTCTCTTAGCTCTTCAGATGTTGCATTGTTCACCGTAAAATGTAAACGTAATTGTAAAATATATTAAATTACTGTTTTTATTTCTCGCTCTTACGTAGGTACTTCGTAAGAAGAGAAAATTATGTAATCGTGTGCCGCAAAACGGCGAATATTTCGCAGAAAAACTCTTATTGCCAGGCCCTAATATCGAAAAAGTGGATAAATCCTGTTGCAAAATATAGAAAAAAATCCTCTAACACGTGGTGTAGCAAGAATCTATGTTTTGTGGATCCTTAATACTGAAAAATCGATTGACGGCAAAATCTCTCTGTCTGTCTGTCTGTTCGTCTGTGGTCATCGGTCTGTGGTCATCTAAGACTTTCAGCAGATTTTCTTCATAATTTATATTGCGTAATCGATCTGAATGAACTCGAGGCTTTGGTAGTTACAAACAGATAATCTGATTTTTGAAGGTTTTTTACTTGAAGTCAAGGAATTAACTTTACATTACATGAACACATTTGCAAAATTTTCTCTAAAGTGGCCTCAAATTTTTTGATCAATCTGTGTCCTGGGATAGCGTAAATAACGCTTCAGAGAATGGTGCAATTTTAATCGGGGTCTTCCCACAACTATATTAATGTTGATAGAGATTTTTTTAAATGCAACCAGTTCCCTAAAGACGGATCAGTTCGTGTTCAATTTTTTGAAACGATGAGTACTTTTCGTGTAATTTGGCGCAAAATATAGGCAATTTTTAAAAAATACATTTTTTTCTCAAAATCGCTCCAAATTTTTCCTTTAAATTTTTCCACGGATGGATGAAGGAATGCTTAAAAGAATGGCGCGGGTCTCATTTTCGTTGAACGCTCTGAAATTCCGAAAATTGCAAATTTAGAAATAATGCCAGAAAGTATGTGATGTTATAGCGCCAGTAGTTTCAATTATCGTATCGTCAAAATATGTTGTCAATGTATTAAATCATTCGCGCTTTCTAATTTTTTATGTTTTTATTAAAACATCCTGGGAATTTTTCAGACGTCTAGAACAAATTCAAATTAAAGATGACAGGAGATCATTGTGCTCTTTTAAAATTATTGTTTTCAATAATTCTACACCAATGTTTCTCACAACTTGTGCCAAGGAAAGAAAGAATCATCCAAAAGTTTAAAATAATATCCGAAAGGTCTCATTTTGTGATTTAAGGCCTTGTAAAGGTCACAGCAAATCAAATGAACTTTAAGATTAAATCCTCTAGATATTAACTTTTTTATTTATCTTGAAAATGGAGTAGGGTCTTCATAATTGAAAATTTTTAAGATGGTAACTTGATTATGAGCCGCATTTTATCAACCTGTTTATGAATGAACGAAACGATGTTTTACGGTTAATTCCTTGTAAAAGTCTTAACCTATTTTTATTATTTTTTTATACATAAGCAAATCAGGTTGAAGCTTGAATCTTGTCACATTATTTGGATTGTCGGTTATCAATAAGCGGATAATACTCCAGTTTATCCAATTATAATTCAGAGACGGAGCGGGGCGGGATGGGTGGGGATACAATTAAAATTATTTCGTTTTACACCACAGATAAAATTCTTTTTTTTTCTAATTGAAAATTATAATAAGAATACCTAGAATGCGCTGGGTGCTTCAGCTAGTGGTACATTAAAATGGCTCGTTATAATGTCTACTATGTATCAATTAACCCAGTTGTTATCGAATCACCATTTAAGTCATTATTCCTGCTCAATTATCTTCTCAAAATCAACTCTAGTTCATTTAGCTCATTGTGATTGTGTTGTTGCGAATCTGTAATTACATTGCCCTGTAACACGCACCCTTTAATCTAACTTTCAGTTGACTTTCCTCTTTTATTTGGAACAGGGTGTTATCAGTAATCTGATACGTTGCCATCTGTTATACTTCGTGGATAGGAATATCTTTTTTAGGCAAGTAGACAGCGACAGAAGAGATGTAAAACTAACTGCAAGAAACACATGAGCATTGAGGTCAAGTACACGATCATACACGTAATTGTTAACACTTTGTCTTTTGGAAAAAATGGAACATATTGAGATATACAAAATTTCTCTACATTAATATCTTGCAAAGATCTTAGCGTCCGGCTTGCTGGGTCAATGGGTCACGATATATTATAATCCTTATTACCTTTATAATGGATTATAGGATCCGCAGACTATACAGCGCTGCTGGGAATCTGAAATAGAATGATTCTATTCCTAGTCCATTACTGTTTGGATTGACTAAATGAAAGATCACTTTCTTTTCTAAAGAACAAAATTTAACAAAGTTTATTGTTACCTTTTTAGCAAACAATTTAGTGAATTTAATAAATGATTTGATGTTAGGCCTTTGATCAAGATATCTTTGAATTGACAGTTTTATACCGCGGTTAACTTATCTATTCTTCGTTGATGTCCCTCGTAGACTTCTCAGTCGAAATATCTTGCGAGCTTGCCGTAGTCCAAAGTCCCAAGAAATCCTCTTCTGCCCCTATCCAAGCTGGTCTCAAACTATCAAAATTATCAGTCCCGATTACGTCCTATGACATAGTCCCGAAATCTATTACTCGATTACCACTCCCGACAAAGTCCCAATTTATGCATCAATATTACTTCCACATGCAATATCTGCAATATCATTTACTGACCTTAAAATTTCACAATCTGATAACCCGACTCTATCTGCACTACACTCGCTCCCTCTCACGAACCTACGATCAGTTCAGACACGCGATGCCGGTCAGAATGAAATCTTCCTGCATGATTCACCCCTCGAAGACTTCGTATTACTACCTTCTCTTTTTTCATAACATTTGACCGTCCTTCTCTCACCCAGCCAATCCATTCGTTCGTTATATTTTGGTGTAGCTGACCTTTCGATCGTCTAAACTTCTTCGCCGAATCCCAAATTTTCTACTTTCGGCATCTAGCCACCTCTTAATGCATTTACAAAAAACAAAAACTACATTGTTTATTCACGGTCGTTGCTAAGCCCATGCTCTCGTGATATTTCCTAATGCATATTCCACCATATAGTCTACAAATAAATGTTAGTTTATTTTCATGTGACATATCGGTATGTCACAATATACGTCAGTACCTTATCTTTATTGTTTCAGTATTTTTTAGAGTTCCTTATCATTATTTGACTTCTTACTACTTTTAATGTGACAATCTATAAATTTGACTGTTTTAAAATGTAATACCTAAGATTACGAAGAGGTGGCTGGAAACGTAAACTAGTTTTTGGTGGTCGATGTCATAAACGTCGAGTAATGAAACCTGTCGAATAAAAACAAATGAAGGAAATTGAGAAATCGTGGGGGGGGGGACTACAATAGTATCTAGTAAAATAAAGATGTGAGATATCACTTGACAGGATAGATGAAAATGTCTTTCAAAGAGTGGAGACGAATGTAAACGTGCTGGAGTAGTAGTTAATGAAAAAGTATACGTTTGAGTAGCGTAAAGTGGAATGCTTTAGTATTTTCAGGAGTAATTGTGGAGTATTGGCGGAAAAAATACATTCATCACAGATTTTCAAATAATTGCATAGGCTATCGAAGGGCTCCTAAGGCTACTAAGAACACTGGTACAAATGAAGACGAGAATGAGAAAGACAACGTTTTAATAACAGTAAATACTTTAAAACGTTTGAAATATTTACAAAACAGTTCGTGAATATAATCACATATGATACATTACGTTTTCAATTTTAAGCTAGTAGCAGGATTTCTTGCCTTATTGTAAGTTCACTACATCGTGTATGTAAATATCTTGTAAAATATTATTTTTTACTAATATTATTTGCCCCTCGGGTGGCTCACGGACAGCGTGCTAGCTTTTTGTGAGCCGGTCCCGGATTCTATTGCCGGTCGAGGAGACAATAAAGTTGAAGATGTAATACAAATTGTCTCAGTTTCGATAGCTGTGTGACGAAAGGAAAATTTAGTGAGACAAAGTATAATAGAAAAAGAAAAGATCATACGTCATACTCGCCACATTTCTACCTTACCCCCCAGGCATGGAAAATACATATAAACAGGGCCCAGAGCTGTAAACACAGCTAGCTGCCAAAATATTAATAAAGATCCGACCCTAAAATCTCAGGTGCCTATATACTTTTTTAATGCGAATATCGGACGTTGTTCTTAAAGCTCAGTCATATTTATCCTGGAGGGATTAACGTGTCTTCTTACTCGCTACGAGGAACAGCCTTTTCGACTACACACATTAATCAAACAAAATTGTTAACCTTGAGTTATGAACTAAGAGGTGATAGGATGACGATGAAGGATCAAGGGTCAATCACCAATAGGTCCATTTCTATCTCCTTATTGCAGACTATGGCTGCTGCAACCGTCTACGCCATGGGAGCCGGCCCCATATACTATATTTCGTTATTATTATTATTATTATTATTATTATTATTATTATTATTATTATTATTATTTCCTATTTTCTGTAGATATACACTGATGCCGGGATTCTCAAAATCACCCAAGGCATCAATGGTTTGCACGTAAAGTGGAACAAGAATATCTTTTATTTTTTAATCGGTCAAGTCAGACTTAAGAATTTACGGACTATATTTGCTGTTCCCAATAATGCAGCTTTTTGAATTGTCCGTATATGCTTTTCAGTCAATTCTAACTTTTTCGCTTTTTCGCTGATCTCTAGCCTGTCCTTGGTGACCAATCCATTCGCTGAGACCACTACTGGAAGCACTTCCACTGCGCGCAATCCATACATGTCCTTCAATTCAACAGCCAGGGGTTGGGATTTCCTCTTTTTCTCAACAACAGTTGTTACAAGCCCGTCAACTGTAGGAACCACAACATCAATGATGCATGATGTTTTAGATATTTTATCAAACAGAACAATATCTGGTCTATTTGCTTCCACTGTTCGGTCAGTGAAGATTACACTATTCCACAGAATTCGAGCTCGATCATTGCTGATTACTTGCTCAGGTTTGCACTTATAATACGGTTGTTCACTCTCTACGAGGTCGTATCTATTGGCAAGGGCTGGGTGGATTACTTTGGCGACGCAGTTGTGTCTCTTAAGGTATTCTCTTTGTGCTAATACGGGGCATCCACAGCAAATATACTGGATTATTTAATATTATTATTATTATTATTATTATTATTATTATTATTATCATCTTTACACATTGCTGGTTCACAGGAAGACCTGGTTCTTCTCAAATAATAAGGGGCTTTTCGCCAAGTGTTGTTAGTGTTATTTGTTATTTATTTAAGAATCTGAATTATGAAAGTTCCAGACAATGCGTCAAGAATTTCAGATAGCCTTTATATTAATTTTAACCTAGAACCTCCCGGTCAGAGGCTCTGCAGTGACATCAGTTGATGCACTGGGCCACCGCTCCCGGTACACATTCTGTTGATTACACATTCTTCATTGATTACACATTCTTCTTCTTCTTCTTCTTGTTCTTCTTCTTCTTATTATTATTATTAATATTATTATCATTATTTATTTATTTATTTATTTATTTATTTATTTTACGTCAAAAAACAGTTAAAAACTGCGTATGACGTGCTATGGGGAAAAGTGAATTGTGTGCACATTGTCAAAATTCTGTGATCCGTACACTAAGTCATATACTACTTAAAGTTTGAATTTTGAAAGGGAGAAAAAAAACAAAAAAAACTCCCATGTAATAAAATCTATTTTCAAGGATAAATAAGCAATAAATTTTGAATTTTGAAAGGGAGAAAAAAAGAAACAAAAACACTCCCATCACTACTATTATCATCAGTATTAATTATCATTGTGAATGGTGGGTGTTTGGGTGCGCAGGGTCGCGCGTGGACAAGCACTGGTTCGTGGTGCGCGACGCGTCCGTGAAGACGGAGCGCCTGCTGACGCTAGTGCCGCGCGCCGCCGCCTGCCCGCTCGCCTGCTCGCCCGCCACCCGCGCCACCATCCTCGAGCTCTTCCTCGCCCTGCAGCACCCCTACATCTACCCGGTGCTCGACCTCGACTTCCGCGAGGCCACCGGCCAGAGCTACGTCATCCTCGTGCTGCCCTTCAACAGCAAGGGCTCGCTCAAGGACCTCATCTACAAGGTGAGCTCGCTTGGATACCTCTAGATGGACTTCTGAGAGGCCACCGGCCAGAGCTACGTCATCCTCGTGCTGCCTGCAAGGGCTCGCTCAAGGACCTCATCTACAAGGTGAGACTGCTTTGCTCTCAGCCCTACCTCTAGATGGACGTCTGAGGGCCCACCAGCCACGGCTACAGCTCATCCTCGTGCTTCAACAGCAAGGGGTCCTTCAAGGACTTCATCTACAAGGTGAGACTGCTTGGTTAAGGTAAGGGGTGTGGAGAGGTGAAGGAAGAGAAAGGAAACATCGCGCGCGTCCCGTCTGTTAGGATACAGTTCGACATTCACCTGATGTTAATCGGAGAATTCATTAAAAATTACCAACCAGTTCAGCCCACCGTCGCAATTCTCCTGCAGACAGCGCCTGCATTCCACCTATGTAGATGGTGTCGAAAATTCCGCCATTGCCGAGACTCGAACCCAGGACTTCCTGGTCAGAACCACTTTATTGACATTAGTTGATGCCCGGAGCCACCTCAGCTGGTCTAATTTCTTATTTTGTCGAATACGGAACGACCTTTAACTGCCCATCTGGTGACCGAGATCGCTAAGGCAGTAGTGTCGTATCGATCTCGGACCAGAGGGTCGCGGATTCGAGTCCCGCCTCGGGCATGGTTGTATTTGTGTTCGTCCTTTCACCCCGTATCATCACCATATCGTTTAATCTTCGTAGTTACCATACTGTTAACACCAATAGTGGTCGCTAATGACTTAGATGTTGATGCGACCTTAAATAACAAAAGAAAATCTTTAACCGGTAGCGGTAGCTCAGTGCATCAACTGATGTCACTGCAGCGCCTCTAACCGGGAGGTCCTAGGTTCGAGTCCTGACGGCGGCAGGATTTTCGACACTAGCTTCAGCTGCTGTCTGGAGGAGAATTCTAGCGGCCGGCTGCTCTGATCGGTAGTTTTCCGTGGTTTCTCCGATCAACACCAGGCGAATGCCGGAGCAGTACCCTACCAAACGGGTCATGGACCGCGCGGGATGCTTGTCCCGACTGGGGCGGTGCCCCGCTGGTGGGAGAGTCCTGGTTAGGGGGAAACCCCACTAGCCGACGGTAGGTCGGTGCCGCATCTCGCCATCAAGCGGGGGAGGATCACCGCCATCACCCGAGAAAAAAACATGCACTACACTAACGGGACTAATGACCGAAGCAGTTGACGCGCACTGAAACACGAAAAATCAATCAATCAAAATCTTTAACTCTTCTGAGAAACCTCATTTCTGCTGTTTGTATTTTATGGACTTCTATATTCAAGGGGACCAAACTTTCGCTTCCGTCCATTAGGATAGTTGTCCCCATTATATTACAGTGGTATGCTGTGTTGAACCCATTGAATGAAATGGACTTTTTGGGGTGTTGCAGAGCCGGTGGCAGGACGACTGGTCGCAGAAGTACGGGCAGCGCAGCGAGGGGCTGCCGGTGTGGCAGGTGCAGCGCCTGGGGCGGCAGATCCTGGAGGCGCTGCTGTTCCTGAAGGAGCGCGGCTTTCCGCCCTTCGGCCACCTGCACTCGGGCAACGTCATCCTGCAGAACGGCGTGGCGCGCCTCACGGGCCTCGAGAACACGCTGCTGGGCCACACGTCGCGCGTGCACCCCATCGTGTGGGGGCTGGCGCGCGCCGACCCCGCCGCCGTCGACGTCGTCTGCTTCGGTGAGACTTCAATCGCGTGTTTAGGACGAAACGCGATCTGCTTGGGGACGGTTTGAGAAAGGTGCCCTGGACGCTCTGCCAAAAGCTCTGGTCACGTTGGCAGGTACTCCGGTCACTTTGACAAGTACTCAGGTAATTTTGTCAGGCACTAAGGTCGCTTTGACAGAAACTAAGATCACGTTCACAGGTACACAGGTCATTTTGACTGGTACTCAGGTCATTTTGACTGGTACTCAGGTCATTTTGACTGGTACTCAGGTCATTTTGACTGGTACTCAGGTCATTTTGACTGGTACTCAGGTCATTTTGACTGGTACTCAGGTCATTTTGACTGATACTAAGATCATTTTAACTGGCACTAAGGTCATTTTGACTGGCACTAAGGTCATTTTGACTGGTTCTCCGGTCATTTTGACTGGTACTCAGGTCATTTTGACTGGTACTAAGATCATTTTGACTGGTACTAAGGTTGCTTTGACAAATACTAAGATCACTTTGACAGATTCGCAAGACACCTTTACAGAGGGGAATGATACTTTTTAGTACACGCTCCTGGGCCACACGTCGCGCGTGCACCCCATCGTGTGGGGGCTGGCGCGTGCCGACCCCGCCGCCGTCGACGTCGTCTGCTTCGGTGAGACTTCAATCGCGTGTTTAGGACGCAACGCGATCTGCTTGGGGACGGTTTGAGGACGTCAGGTCACTTTGACAAGTACTCAGTCATTTTGACTGATGCTCAGGTCATTTTGACTGGTACTCAGGTCATTTTGACTGGTACTCGGGCCAAAGGTCATTTTGACTGGTACAAAGGTCATTTTGACTGGTACAAAGGTCATTTTGACTGGTACAAAGGTCATTTTGACTGGTACAAAGGTCATTTTGACTGGTACAAAGGTCATTTTGACTGCTATCAAGGTCATTTTGACTGGTACTAAGGTCATTTTGACTGGTACAAAGGTCATTTTGACTGCTATCAAGGTCATTTTGACTGGTACTAAGGTCAATTTGACAGGTACTCTGGTCTCTTTGACAAATACCCAGGTCGGAAATACTCAGGACAGGTACTCAGGACATTTGGACTAGTACACAGAACTCTTTAACAGGTACTCAGAACGCCTCGACAGGGTCGCAGGACACTTTGACAGAGGCGAAGGACACTTTGTTGGAACCCGATCATGAGCCTCACGTCGCAGGTGCATCCCATTGTGTGGAGGATAGCGCGCCGATCCGGCCGCCGTCGACGCCGCCTGCTTCGTTGAGAGAGCACGCCCACGCAGAGCAAACGTCGCGACGCTGACAGGGCGAAGGTCAATTTGACAGGTACTCATCTATTCGACAGGGATGAACGGCACTGACGAGGGCGAAGTTCACTTTGACAGGTACTCAGTGTGCTTTGACAGATACTCATCTCTTTGATGGGGTCTCAGGTCACATTGTTAAGGGCTCGGGTCCCTTTTCAGAGTCTTCGGACACTTCCGTAGTTACCCAGCCCATTGGCAGATACGAAGAACACTTTGGCAAGTACTTAGGACACCTTGATAGGTACGAAGGAGACAATGACAGGGACGAAGGCCCCTTTGACAGGGACGAATGACACTTTTCCATGGGTTCAGCTCACTAACAGGGGCTCCTGTCACTTGAATGGGTACTGAGGACGTTGACAGACACTCAATACACGTTGACGTGCACAAAAGACACTTTGACATAAATGGACCCTTTCTTATGGCCTAAGAACAAGGGTTCTAGATTGATTGAGTGATTGATTGTTAGTGATTTCGGGCGCGTTAAAGGCTAAGGTCATTAGTCCCGTAAGTGTAGCGCATGTTCCCCCGGGAGGTGGATGTGTTCTTCCCCACTTGATGGACAGATAGGTCGCTGACCTACCCATCGACTTGGGTTTTCCCCTACCCAGGTATCTCTCACCAGCGGGAGCACCACCCCAACCGGGACAAGCTCTAAGTTCTCGACAGGTCTCCCGGCATGTATGGTAGTGTAGTGCATGTTCGTGTGAGTGGAAGTAAGAGGAGAGGATAAGACAAGAAAGAAGAAAAATAGATCGCGCTCGGTCGGTGGCCCGTTTGGTAGGGTAGTGCTCCGGCATTCGCCTAGTGCCTATCCGATAAACCACGGAAAACTGCCGATCAGAGCAGCCGGATAGAAATCTCATACAGTCAGCTACTGAATTCGACCTAGCTGGCAAGGTAGTGTTGAAAATCCCTTAAAACTTTAAGAAACACACATCAACTATAATTTAGAATTCGGAAAGATGATGCCGCATAGTGACAAGCATTTGCGTTATAAATTTCTTGAACCAGAATCACAATGACCATAGCCTGTCGAATGATTGACTTATAATTCACTCATGAAAATATGTTGGGATCTTGTGTAATGAAATATGGACTATGTAGTGAAAAACCTGCTAGGACGACATACCCATTTCAGTTTTTTCGGTATTATTTGTGACGAACCAACTTTTAATTTAGCTTTTTTTCTCTCCTCATTTCCTTCACTTTATTTCTATTCTTTCGTTGTTTTTCTCAATGCACTAACTTTTTCTGTTTTACTCTCCTCTCTACTCACTCTCGACCGGTCGTTTTTCCACTAACCATGATTTACTGTTACGCGGAATAATGTTTGTCTTTCGTGGTTCCGTGCCGCAAAAGCGTTGCCGTGGTTTGTTTTATTCTCGACGCCCTTAGAGCGTAAAATTTATCCCTCCCTTGTGTTTCATTTCTTGTCTCTAATTCACGACAAACAGTACACGAGGAACTTTCAGTTTTATGACCTCCTGGAACGCGCTCTTTATTATCTTAATGGCCTACAGCAGAGATTCTCTAGTTAAAAGGACTGCACCAAACAGATTTCTGAGGAGAAGGTAGGCTACCATTTTCCAAGCGTCTTCTGCTATTGTATTTGATGAAACTGTGTTGATTGATTGATTTTTTTCGTTTTTTCGGACGCGTCAACTGCTTTGGTCATTAGTCCCGTTAGTGTAGGGCATGTTTTTCTCGGGAGATGGCGGTGATCTTCCCCCGCTGGATGGAGAGATCCGGCGCCGACCTACCTTCGGCTAGTGGGGTTTCCCCCTAACCAGAACTCTCCCACCAGCTGGACACTGCCCTAACCGGGACAAGCTCTATGCTCCCGACCAGTCTCCCCAAATATGTGGTAGTGTAGTGCATGTTAGTGTAAGTGTGTGTGTAAGGGGAGAGGATAGGACGAGGAAGAGGAAGGACAGCTGGAAAGCTAGTGTCGAAAATCCGTGAGGAGTCGAACCTAGGACCTCCCGGTCAGAGGCGCTGTAGTGACATCAGTTGATGCATTGCGCTACCGTTCCCGGTTTATCATTCATCTACAATACATCATTACTACTGTGGTCTCGTAACTCCTAGGTGTGATGAAAACATCTGAATCACTGTTCGAGAAAACATCTTATTCGTAACTTCTTTCAAACATGAATTGTGAGATTCACCCTTTCAAATTTAACACAAACTCAATTCATTGAGAGTCACAACAGTGAATAGACAACTATGATTGTTACCCGATTGGCTTTGAAGATGCCAACGATACAGAACTCAATAAATATGAGCAGGACGTAATTAGTAGTTACAACCTTATCAAATTAAAAAGAAATAAGTTGATTTGCAGACAGAACTATTTCACAGTGCTAGTTTCTTTACCAACATATAGCAGATATGACAAGTTCCCTACAAAGAACTAATGGAAAAGATTGCTACAAGCACATAACCCCCGACAAGTCTTATTAATTTTGTCAGTTAGAACCTTGTCATACCAAACTCGCGATTTAGTACCGAAAGGAGCAAAAGATTATCTCTAACATGCATGTCCCTTACGTGTCGTAAATGGCCTCCATAACTTTAACCTTTAAACGACTAATAATTTTAGTGGCAAAAAATTGTCACAGACTCACATTTTTAGCGATAAACATAAAGCAAACTACTTTGCTATGTTAAAATGAAGAAACGTTGTATGAAACAACATATTACGAATAATAATAATAATAATAATAATAATAATAATAATAATAATAATAATAATACTCTAAATATCTTTCCTGTATACAAACTCCTTGTTTGTTATCTTATAGTTCCTCAGTACTGAAAAGTGTAAACATTACATGCCTTTGATTAGAAATCTATATTATTACATTAAGATGTAATTAAAATGTCTCTGGAATACCCATTTAATTATCAATGAAGTTTATTTATGCGTAAAATAAGTAAACGAATGCATATATAATTGTTAGTATATGTTATTTTTATTTTATTTCAACTACAGTTTACATTTTCTTTGCATTTCATGGTTTTTTAGTTCAGTGCAGGGAAGTAGTAAATCCCTTTTATAATTTTTTTCTTTGTGTGTGTGTGTGTGTGTGTGTGTGTGTGTGTGTGTGTTTTTTATGACTCGTCTTCAACTAAACTAAGAAATATCCTAACGTGTGTTGCGTGTGAGAAATTGATTCTTGAATTTAACATTTTTAAAAGCAGTTACAAGCTTTATTTTTTATATATTTCGAAAACTTTTTGACAAACGAATTAAAAAAAGAAACAGTAAAAGGTGGACGTGTTGCAGTAACCTATTATACATTCAACGATATGTTACATCAACAGGCGGGAATAGCCATTCACTGTCCCGGAAATTGTCTGAAGTCACGCAATATCAAATAACCTTCGCGTTCCCTTACTCCTGCTGTTCTAACGTATTTTATGGGATTCAATCAAGATTAAATTCCTACTCGATTTTGCATGCTCTTATAAATCATTTTGCTCAAAACTGTATAAATGTATGAATAATGAACATTATTGCGAAAAATTGCGGAGAATGATGTATATCTTTATCTCGAACAAATGAATGATTTCAGATGTTATATATTTTTAAAATATGTATTCATGTGCCCCATTACATCAGTTATAATCAAATGATTTTTCATGTATAAATTTTGGTTAGAGTATTAGTAATAATATATAAATGAGTAAATACGAATAATAATTCATAGTTTTCTAGCAAACTACTGATTAAGAATTCGAATCTACTGCGCAGGTTCAATGTGTTCTTTGTCGTATACGAGGCCGGCCAGGAAAACAATTGAAAGGTGATAATACTGATTGAGTGACACTCCCCTCACCACTAGAGGGAGGGTGCAGACTGTCGCGAGGCCTGAGGCTCTTAGTGGAGGAAGTAACGACCACCCGGAACCAGAGTTTCACGGCGGCACTCACGTCGTTAGCTTCAAAGTGGAGGCAGTGAGTAGGCGATGCTAAACTCCGATGTGTCGGGTTCACCCGGTGACCCACCAGTTGGGCCTCTAGCTCGCCGATCTCTGTGCAGGATTGGGCGAAGAACTTCTTCGGATTGCTCCGGATCCCACATAATAATCCCACATAATAGTCCCACGTCGAAGTATAATCCCACATAAAAGTCCAACAGGAAGCATGAACCCCACTGTCAGGTTGCCTAGGTTCCGATGAAACCTTGATAGCTTCAAGGCGGTGGCAGTGAGTAGGTATTGCGAAACTCCGAGATGTCGGGTTTGCCCGGTGACCCACCAGTTGGGCCTCTAGTTTGCCGATCTCTGTGCAGGATTGGGCGAAGAACTTCTTCGGATTGCTCCGGATCCCACATAATAATCCCACATAATAGTCCCACATAAAAGTCCAACGGGAAGCATGAACCCCACCGTCAGGTTGCCTAGGTTCCGATGAAACCTTGATAGCTTCAAGGCGGAGGCAGTGAGGAGACGAATTGGGACCCCGAGTCTCCCGGGCTTTACCCGGGTGGCCCCCAAATTGGTCATTTGACTTGATCGTGGCAGTGGCTTGATATTCTTGGCGTAGTGAAGCGACTTAACCTGGCGCATTGTGAGTGGCGGACTATTTCAATTCCGGCACTGGTTTCAAAGGCCAGTAGTCCTGAGCTGACAGGGCGACTCAACACAGGCATTGTTTCTGAGAGGTGTAACTGTTCCGGCGGGATCCGGATACCAATAGCCCAAAAGGTGTTTCAGGCGCGGGGAGTGAGAATAATGTCAAAAATCCTCGGTACCCACACCGGGTATATATCCTCCCGGAAGTAAATAAATGAAATGTGGGAAAGTAGCCCACGCAGGGGTCACGCTGGTTGAGAAAACCTGCTGCAGCGTCGTGATGAGTAAAGACGACAGGATTCTCAAACATGTACATTTAATTTGTACATAATATACAAGGATAGCTTAATATTGCACAGAGCGTGTATCATCCGCGTGTCGTTTGCGGAAAACAGATGATGATTCTCTAATAACAACTTTCAAATGTTGATACGCACCATGGCAATGTGTTGTCATGGTCGTCAGGCGGGAACGTCTCTCATAAAGGGATGAGAGAGTCTACGACGTTACACCGCCACAGCATACAAACTGCATTCCCTGGACGAGATTCGATCCCGCGACTCTTTGAACCGAGACTGCTAATGATTGATTGATGTTTCCAGGACGTAAACTGGTCTGGTCCTTAGTGCCATTAGTGTTGTGAATGTTTTAATGGCGGAATGGCGATGTTCCTCCCTTCGATGAATGATGAGATCCGGCGCCGACAACATCGGCTGGCGGAGTATCCCCCCCCTCAGCAAGCCACCTCCTCAGCCGGGTCAAGCTCTAAAATTTCGATTGCCCCCCCAGACCTGAGTGGTAGTGTGGTGCATGTGAGAGTAAGAGTGAATTGAAAGGGGCAGGACAAGGCAGAGGAAGGGAAGATCCCGCGCGGATGGTGGCCCGTTTGTTAGGGTAGACTGTCAGAAATTACATTAAATTTAATGTAGATTTAATGTTTGACTGTATATTAATTTTAATGTGCCTTGTAAATTACAGGGAGATTAATTAATGTACCTGTACATTAAATTTAATGCTTAAATTAATATCAATGTAGATTTAATGTACGACTGTTAACTGAACTTACTTGTGTACATAAAAGTCAATTGTACGCGTACATTAAATTTATTGTACACTTCATTAAATTTACTGTACGTACGTATAGATTAAATTTAATTTACGTACATGAAAATTACTTTTTATGTATTTTACATTAAAAGTAATGCAGAAATTTCTGATCGTATACTACTTCGGCATTCGCCTGTTGTTGATCGGAGAATCCACGGAGAACTACTGATGGGAACTGCCGGCCGCTAGAACTTTCCTTCAGATAGTGACTGAATTCGACCTACCTATTTAGCTAGTGTTAAAAATCCGTCTCCGTCGACACTCGGATTCTAGTACTGCTCGATCAGATTCGCTGCAAGGACAAAGAAAATTCTGGTTCTGAGGTACACTCAGCTGGTCTGAAACTGCTGAGACACATATGTCGTAGCCATGTCGTTTGTCGAGACCTCATGTTTCTTTCTGTATTTCTTTCAAATTTATGTACTTTAAATGATATCTGTGCAATCATTCTGCGTTCATAAAGTAATAAATTCACTTTTTCAGTTTAGAATATTGTATGACAAGCACATTCTTACGATAAACTAAATTAAATGAAAATACAACCCTCTGTGAGACGTAACATCCTACTGAATAACACGATATTTTTCTGACCCCATACGAGATTGTATTTCTCCGGAGATTAAACTTTCTCCTGAAGAAAAATTGCCTGTGACTGTGATGTATGACGGAAGAAGCTATAAATCATGAGAAGGATTGGGTCCAAAACGAATGTAAGAAACCTTTTTTTTTTTCTCCTGAGAGTTTTCTTTCTTTCCTGACCAATAGAATAATGACCGTGAAAACTCTTCCTTAAAATTCTACGAGTGATGAGATGCTAATTGTATAACAGGAACTGATTATTGAATTTATTTTAAGCTTCTACATTTTACGTTTACATCGTAAGAAACAAAAGATAAGAATTCGAATAAAAAAAATACTAACGTTGTTTCTGTTACAAATTGTTGCGAATTTATTCCTTTCATTAAGGTGACACAACTTGAGAGACAACAATACTCATATTTAATGCGAGAGATATTTGGATTGATAATATTGTAATTAATATTATGTAGTGAGCACGAAAAAATAATAGTAGTCAAATCTGGGTTGGTACGTTCTGTTTTTTTCGATTTTAAACGATTTTACATCAAAATTTTGTCCATATCTTTGTGCATCTCATTGACTTTCTCACATTTTAAGAATGGTCCGTACGAAATTCATTGGACTCCCCAAATGAGTTGGCCACTCAATTCTCGTAATTGAGCTCTCTCTCAAAGTACGCGTATTTTATGCCAGTGATATCAAGGACAATGTCACTAGCGGCAGGCCGTGGTACGGGTAGCACTACGAATCCCCCTCCTCAGACACACACACAAAGTTGATCACCTCGCCAAAATAAATCTCTAGGTAGTCAAAGTCGTCCTGAACGCTTTTACGCTTACACATGAAATACGATTAACAGGTATTTAGATAAATAAATTTAAGAACGTTTGTTGTTATTTTTTATTTATATCTTCACTTACATTTGAACGTTGTTGCCTCAAACGCTGTAATAAATTTGATCTTTCTTCACTAACCACGATTTTATATTCATTCTTTTGTTTAAATTCGTAATATTTTTGTACGCTATACTTCGTTATTTTGAGTAATGATTACACACTTAACATTTTGAATGTGTGCCAATATTTTCACACTACAAGGTTTCCTCCTAATCTGAATGAAATATTTTAAATCTCTGGAAAACCCTGCCGCTGGTTTCCACAGCGCCATCACTATCGGAAAACGGCGGGGTTACTACTTATATTTTCCTTCCCCGCCACTAGTTGCGCTGAGAAGCTCGTGTCATGCTACAGTGCCACGAAGCGTGCCCCTGTCACCAGTAGGAGACCTTGGCATCACTGCCTTATGTTTCTCGTTGAATGAGCATTACCCTGTACGTTTATCCTAATTAGTTTTCCTAATAAAGTTTTGTACTTTTTAATTGAGTTTGACGGTTAAATAAGACACCACGAGGACAAAGTTCTGAGTGTCAGCCTTTGGAAAAATTAAAACGAGAAACAAACTATAATTTGTTATATAAAATAAATTTTTAATCTTGTTGGGTCTCTTGGTCAGATGAAATTGAATTACATTATTTCTTGTGGGAAATATTGATTTAGTTTCCAAAAATTCTGTTTTCTTCAATCTTTTTTTCAATGGATTGATCACAAATATCGAGGGTATACCATAAATGTTCTCAGCTTCATAATACACACACGTGTTCCTAGTTATATTATTAATCAATAATTCCTTTAGAGTTTTGCCTCAGAAGTATAGATTCCTGAAGAAAGCGTTTTCTTGTAATTTTCCAATTTAATGGCAACCTGTGCTTCGGCACATTTTCAAGGTTCGAAACACTAAATTTTGGGTTCGAAATGTCATTAGCGTCATTTGTGAACAGCGAGTGCACTGCAAATCTGACTGTCGTCTTGTGGGTTAAGGATCTAATGGCAGAAAATTGGGCAGAATCGAAAAACAGCGCGCTATTCCTGTTGAAATCGGCACCCCAATTTCGCCAACTCACGAATTTGCGTTACAGTTTGTTTGTATACGAAAAACGTAGATTATTATTCGACGGTACTTTGGACTATTTTTAGAGCCTCGGCTCATTACAAGCCCATCCTTCCTGACGATTTAGAAGAGAAATCGTCAAGAAACTGCTGTGCAGAAATGACGCGTATCTCAACAAAATGACATAAGATACATTTGTTCATTCAAAACTGGAACCTAGAGAGCGGCTGTCACTATAGTGCTTCTGACCGGAAGGTTCGAGTCCCGACAGTGGCAGGATTTTCGACACTAGCTACATAGATTCAGTCGCTGTGTGAAGGAGAACTATAACAGCTACCTTCTCTGATCGGTAGCTTTCCGTGGTTTCTCCAATCAATACCAGACAAATGCCGGAGCAGTACCTTAGCAAACGGGCCACGCACCGCGCGCGATCTTTCCTTCCTCTTCCTTGTCCTATCCTCTCCCTTTACACACACACACACACTTACTCTAACATGCACTACACTACCACTTATTCCGGGAGACCGGTCGGGAGCTTAGAGCTTGTCCCGGCTGAGGCAGTGCCTCGCATGTGGGAGATACCTGTAAAGGGAAAACGCACAAACCGATTGATGGTCGACGATGAATCTCGTGACGCAACAGAGGACGATCACCGCCCCCTCCCGCGATTAAAACACGCACTACACCTACGAGACAAGTTACCTCATCAGTTCACGCACATGGGACCACTAATCAATCAAATAATCAAAACCCCCATAGAGGAATGACAGAGATGCTTTTTTTTTAACCTGAAGTGCCTGACGTGTGGTGGCAGGGCACGTGCTGTTCGAGATGTGCGCGGGCTACGAGCTGTGCGCGTCGCGGCCGTCGGCGGGCCAGCTGGCCGACCTGGCGGGCTACCCGGCCGTGCAGGAGATCCTCGACCTCATCTTCCAGCCGGCGGACGGCCGCTTCCCCGGGCTGCAGGAGCTGCTGCTGCTCGACTTCTTCCGGAACATCGACCTGCGCGAGATGCGCGCCGCGCCGCTACCGGTGCGTACGGCCCCGCTTGGCCCCCGATCCCATCCGATCCGATCCGACGCCGCTCTGATCCAATTCGATGCAATGTGACCCTTCTCTGGTCCGGCCCTACTCTCTGATCAGATCCGACCCTACTCCACTCTGATCCGATCCGATACAATCTGACCCTTCTCTGATCCGACCCGATACAATCCGACCCCTCTCTGATCTGACCCGATACAATCCGACCTCACTCTGATCCGACCGGATGCAATCCGACCCTTCTCTGATCCGGCCCTACTCTCCGATCTGACCCGACCCGATCCCACTCTCATCCGACCCCGCTCTGGTCCGAACCCGCTCCGGTCCCATCTAACCCGATAAGCTCCAATCCGACCCATCTCAGGTCCCCGCTCCGCCTTGCTCCGGCCCCATCTGACCCCACTCCTAAACCACACCGACGCCACACCGACGCCACTCCGACGACACTCCGAACCTACTCCAAACCCACTCCGATCCTACTCCGACCCTACCTCGACCCTACCTCGACCCTACCTCGACCCTACCTCGACCCTACCTCGACCCTACCTCGACCCTTCTTCGATCCTACTCCGATCCTACTCCGATCCTACTCCGTCTCTACTCACTGAAACTCTTGGAGTCCTGAACTGAACCACCACTCCAACCAAATACCCTCTAGGTCCAATATCCCACGGCGCGCTCTTAGTCGACTGGTGAGTATGCATTGGGTTACGCCCAGTGCCCTGAGAACCTTAGTTCATTCTAAGCTCATTCCCCTTCTCCGCACTGAACTAGACCATGGTAGAGACCTTCCCTACTAGTGTGAAATGTAGTGTTTCTCCTTTTGCGCTGGTCTGGGTCTCACTGTTCTCGTCGCATAACACCTTCAGATTCCTGGAGGATTCGTTCGGGATAATAAGACGTAGGTCATTTGGGGATGGTGGACCACATACATCCAAACGAAAAGAGGATGGGGCTGGGGAAATTGTGATGAAGGAATTAAAGATGGGTAGCGTGCCGTCAATGGACTCGTCTGACATCTGCCTCGATTTGCTGAAAGGAAATTACATAGACGTTCGATCAAAATCAATATTTAGAATTACAGTAATGCGGTGGCGTTTCTGGATCCCGTTAGGAAGAATAATGTAGTAAACAAAACTATAAACAATATTGCTCAAACAATTGTCATTTTCCCAATTCATCAAATGTTTTTTGATAATTATCTCCTCATCATCATTGACTATAACTAAATGTTACAATTTGATTTTAAAATGAAATAGATTGTGAAAGATTTTATCTTGTATTTCGGTTAGTTTTAATATAATGATGGAATGCCACAATAATGCTGATAACTGCATTGACAAGACTAACTATCTAGATAGAATATAGAAGATAGATATAGTGCCTCATAGTAGATATGCCAGTAGATATACCCGCCTCAAACACATCCCGGACTTCGAAGCTTGAGTTGGAGACTTCTAACCACACACACTATCGGAATTCAAAATTGTACAGTCTTAAGAATGTAAAATTAACATTTATGAAACAGTAATATTGTATTTTGAAAGCCCTATGTCGTCGACCATGAGTGGTGATGCACACACATCTTCATTAATTGCATATGAAAACATTTCTTTAAAAATACGAGTTATCTAATTAAGTTAGACTTTGAAATGTCTTTTTTTAAATTATTTTTAAAGTATTATTTTGATTGGAATGCATGATATGTAGTGATTACGGTATTAAGGTTTTTTTCTAATGAATTACGAAAGTAATACTTCTTTACTGATTCCTTGAATTCCTTGTTATTTCCTCTAATATACAAAGTGCGTGCACTGGTTTTTGTATTTCGCTCATTTCTCTGTTAATAATGTTTCGCAAACTGTTTCTGAACGTTTTATAATACTACTTGGTAGCATATTTCCTTTGAGTATGCTATTGTCAATATCGGTTTCCAAGGCGTTGTTGCCATTCGTTTTACTTTCTGGCTTACTGCTTACGTAGTATAGAGAAAGTATTGAACTGCTGCCGCAAAAACAGCAATTTTTGTCAGGAAAACTATTTTGTAGGTCGTTGATAGCAAACAAGTTTATCATTGTTGTTCCTATATGTAATAAATTATTTCCTCTAATCAATTTTGGCGATCAATTTGAGAGAACTTTGGGTCCTACGAATTAGAAATGGGCTAAATAACTAAACATCGTCTAGATTGTCTGGATGTATTGCATTTCTTTCAAATCCAAAAAAGTTATTCCTGACAGATAAAACATCATATAAAACTGTCTGATATACGTCCATTAAAATGAATGACGGACGGATGGACGGTCGGACGGATGGACGAATAGACGTTTTGCCGTCAACCAATTTTTCGGTATCAAGAACCCACAAAAATTGGATTCTGGCGTGCCATTTACTACATATAGGAACAATATTTATCCACTATTTCTATACCACCGCCCCACACTACGAGTTTATCTATCAAAAATCTCCAATTAATGCCGCAGAATTTAAATAGTTTCTGTTTACTGCATAAGTACGTAGGATGGCCAGAAAATAAAAGTTTAAGTTGACTTCTTTCCCGGGATTAATGAAAACAAATGAGTTAAACTGTAATTTGTAAAACCACGTCAAAAATGCAAGTTCCGTTACATCGAACATCAACTATTTGCACCGCGATTTGGACCTCCGCGATTTTTGCTCCGCGTTTAAACGTTCTCGGTTATTGATCCGCGGTCTTGTGCTCAGTCTTTCAGAACGGAATTTAAAAGTGGAGGGAGATGATGAGTTGTTGCACATCGCTTATTCATTTGTATCGACTTATCGACAGCAGCGGTGCGTGGAACAAAGGATGGCTCAGAAGGGAGAATGGACACTCTTTGAGTGACCGACGCGGACTGATTGCAGACTCGGCAAGCGGTTGCGAACGAAAAACAAAACAAGAAATGCCAGATTTTGGTGAATAAAAACCGATGTTTAGGCATCTTTTACTGATTGCAAACATAAAAAGAAATTAAATCACTTGGAGAAATATTTCACTTTATTCTTCACAGTTGAAAATGTAACTAAGTTCGACAAATATCAAGAGAAGATTTGTAAAGAAAGGATAGAGCGTTTAAGTTTTCTTTTAGTCTTATTTCTCTTATTTTATTATATTATTGGCAAATGTAAACCCTCAGTGTTTTTGTAATTTTATTTTGTTCAAATGAAGATGGTTGACCGGCACAACTTTTTCCTTCAATACACTTATACTATACACAAGATATCTTTAGCGATGAAATGTTCATTTATACTACAACTTTTCATTTTTATGTTTATGTGATAAAGCTTGCTGCGAAATTCGATAGAATTCTAAGTCGTTTTATACTTTTTTCATTGCAATGCATTATTAATTTTACTGCTGTGAAGGATAACGAACTAGTGACGTTCAGGTAATGGCAAACAATTTTAGAATTTGCCCTTTCAAACTTCAAGTGAAGTTCGCCCTTCTTTTAGAAAAAATTTTGTAAGATGTCGAAAACGCGAACATGCAAAGTCGCAGATAAAACATTGCAGTCTTATATGTAGCTATTTTTAATTTTCCTTTTTAGAAGCGGTTTTTAGTTTAATGTAAATATTGAATACAAAAAAATAGAAAAGCAATAGCACAATATGTATTGCTGGTTTCAACTCCAGTTGGCTCTGATAATATTGAATATTGTGACAGATCAGTGAGTGAAGATACAAAATGGTAGATATTTAAGCGACAGTAATATTTGTAATTGTGGATTGCTGTTTAAAACAACCACGAGAAACTCAACTTCCTTTCGAGTAAGAAACTAAGCAATATCCTCGTTCGGTTTTCTTTTAAAATAAAGTAACTTCTTATACACCACTAGGCAAAACATTTATTTTTTTCTCTTTAAACAAGTTTCATTTCAGATGTTTCAACGAAAGAACGCCAGACCAATCGAAGGCAATCCCAAACCAATCTGTTTTGTTCTGTGCTGGCAACTTCATTTTAATTAAAGTACTCTCCCCCCCCATGCCGCCTGCTCAATCGAGTGCCTGTGACCTTTAGTCGCTCGTTGTTCATTCTTCAAATTGCTTGCTGCCCCGGCGCGAGTGGGCGATGCGATATTGTCGGTGAGTGCACGAAGGAAATACACAAATATACACAAGTCCCTCATGTTTTACCTCTATACCTCAATCCTTTTTAAATCTCTTGCCTTTATTGGTAACTAGTGTGATAGGTAGTTTCTATAACTGGCATAAGAGAGCGTTTGTGGGTATGTTTTTATTGTGAAATTCCAGCACGAACGTGAAAAAGAATTAGTGTGAATCTTTACTTCCAAGCAGTACATTTGAGGTTATTTTTGTCAACTAAAGCTGTTCCCCTGATTAACAGTTGCCTACCAGTGGAGGCAGGAGTCACCAATTGTAGTTTTCCCTCTATCTTTGCTTCAGAAAGAATACTGTTTCATTGTTTAAGACTTTTATTATTAGAACCTGTCATTATCCTAAGTGATAGTTTCGCCTTTCAACGCTTAAGGAGTTACTGTTTCGTCATTTTGGACTTTTATTATTAGAACTTGTCCTAATCCTAAATGATATTCTCGTCTTTAAATGCTTATGAGATATATACAAAATAATCCGAAACCGTCGCCATGCGTATTGCCTTCGTAGAAACTTCTTGGATAAGTGGTTTGGGTGGCAGGGCGGTGGGGAGTTACAATAGTCGGGCGGTCCGGTGAGCTTGTGAACGGTTGGGTGGTCGGGTGGTTGGGGAGTCGGGTGGTTGGGTGGTCTGATGATTGAGTGGTTAAATGGTTGGGTATCCGGGTTGTCGGGGGGTATGATACTCGGTGGTCTGGTTAAAGTGCAGACTTCTGGTTGCGTTCTTATGGGTGGTAGGGATGTAGGGCGCTCGGGCGGTTGGATGGTTGCGTAATACGGGCAGTAGATGATCATATTGTGAGTGGTGAGGGTGGTCGATTAGAGAATGGAGGGATCGCGTAGATAGATAGCGTGAGCGTGCGGTCCAGTTGTTGCGTGGCTGTGGTTTGGAGTAGTTTTGGTGGCGAAGCGATCGGGAGAAAGGGTGGCCGGGTGCGCTTCTGTTCGCATGGTTATAAGGTTTGCGTGATTGAGTGGTCAAATGAGCGTCAGGGGTATGGGCGGTCGAGCGATGTAGGATTTGTGTGGTCCGGCAGTCAGATGGTTACACGGTCGTGCGGTTGAATAGTTGGTGTTGTCAGTCGAATGAGCATGCGATCGGGATGGGTTGTCGGGTTGTTGAGTGGTTAGGCAATCGTGCGGTTGAGTTGTTGGTGTGGTCGAGTGAGCGTGCGATTGGGGGATGGGCAGTCGGGTGGTTGTGTGGTCAGGGTGGTTGGGCAGTCGTGCGATTGAGTGGTTAGTGTGATCGGGTGGTCGAGTGAGCGTGTAGTGGAGGGTACGGGCAGCCGGGTAGTTGAGTGGTTTGGTGATTTGGGTGGTTAGGCAATCGTGCGGCTGAGTGGTTGGTGTGGTCGGGTGGTCCAGTAAGAGTGCGATTGGGGGACGGGCAGTCGGGTGGAAGTGTGGTGAGGGTAGTTGGGCAGTCGTGCGGTTGAGTGGTTAGTGTGGTCGGGTGGTCACGTGAGTGTGCAGTTGAGGGTATGGTCAGTCAGGTGGTTGAATGTTTTCAGTGGTTAGGCGGTCGTCCGGTTAAGTGGTTGATCTTGTCTATTAGTCGAGTGAGCGCGCTATCAGGGGAACGGGCAATTAGATGATTGAGTGGTTTGGGTGGTTAGGCGGTCATGCAGTTGAGTGGTTGGTCTTATCGATTAGTCGAATGAGCGCACAATCGGGGGGATGGGCAGTCGGGTGGTTGAGTGATTTGGGTGGTTGGGCAGTCGTGCGGTTGAGTGGTTAGTGTGGTCGGGTGGTCACGTGAGCGTGCAGTCGAGGGTATGGTCGATCGGATGGTTGAGTGGTTTCAGAGGTTAGGCGGTCATGTGATTGAGTGGTTGGTCTTGTCGATTTGTCGAATGAGCGCATGATCGGGAGATGGCCAGTCGGGTGGTTGAGTGGTTTGGGTGGTTAGGCGGTCATGCGATTGAGTGGTTGGTCTTGTGATATTCGAATGAGCGCGCGATCAGGGGAGTTAAAGGGCAATTAGATGATTGAGTGGTTTGGGTGGTTAGGCGGTCATGCAGTCGAGTTGTTGATCTTGTCGATTTGTCGAATGAGCGCATGATCGAGGGGTGGTTGAGAGTCGGGAGGTTGAGTGGTATGGGTGGTTAGGCGGCCGTGCGGTTGTGTGGTTTGTGTGGTCGATTCGTCGAATGAGCGCGTGATCGGGGAGGATGGACGGTCGGGTGGTTGAGTGATTTGGGTGATTGGACAGTCGTGCGGTTGAGTGGTTAGTGTGATCGGGTGGTCACGTGAGCGGCGTGCAGTCGAGGGTATGGTCAATCGGATGGTTGAGTGGTTCAGAGGTTAGGCGGTCATGTGATTAGTGGTTGGTCTTGTCGATTTGTCGAATAAGCGCATGATCGGGAAATGGGCAGTCGTGTGGTTGAGTGGTTTCAGAGGTTAGGCGGTCATGTGATTGAGTGGTTGGTCTTGTCGATTCGTCGAATGAGCGCATGATCGGGGGATGGGCAGTCGGGTGGTTGAGTGGTTTGGGTGGTTAGGCGGTCATGCGATTGAGTGGTTGGTCTTGTGATATTCGAATGAGCGCGCGATCAGGGGAATGGGCAGTCGGGTGGTTGAGCGTTTTGGGTGGTTAGGCGGCCGTGCGGTTGTGTGGTTTGTGTGGTCGGGTGGTGCGAGTGGGCGGAGGTCGCAGCGGCGCGTGGCGTGTTGCAGCAGGCCTTCCGGACGCGCATGACCACCTCCACGCTCAACCTGCTCAGCGAGATCCGGAGGCACCAGAGCGGACGCAGGTACGTTCACAAAGGCAAGCAAGCATGCAAGACCAATACAATGGCTTCCAAAATGAAGGCTAATATGTAATATCCAGTTGTCCCACTAACTGTGGGCCACCCCCTAATTTCTAAACGGTTCACAATATCGAAGTGCAGTTTTTGATCAACAATTTGGAATCATGGGGAAAGTAATATGCTGTAGATATTGGCATAATTGACATAATTCCATTTTGTAATGCGAATTCTAAAGAAACGTTCTGTAAACGCAAAAGAATTAGCATATTTTTCGCTGGTTCGCCCTCTCATGGAATACGGTGTGGCATGTTGGGATCCATACGGAAAGTCGCACCGGAAAAATCTAGATAGAATACAGAGGAAAGCGAATAAGTTTACCTATAGAACTATCGCAATAAAAAAGGCATGGAAACCTCTAGAAATGAAATGAGATATATTGTTGGTATTATTTTTAGTTTTCGAGAAATTTCATCTTCTTTGATTTTTTTCAATAGAATGATATATTTTTCTCATCATCAATGGATAAAACAATTAAGAGGAATACATGATGTTTCATATGTTGGTTTTTTGATTGAAATTTGAGTATAAAATTAGACTTTTTGACATGTGATTTTAAATTAAATATAGCTGTCTCTCCGTACTGTTAGGGAGAGCTGCGAGGGTCACTTTCCTTTAAGGTAACAGTTGCGGGGACTACTACAGGAAATATTCTCCGTTCAATTTAAAATCCCATGTTAGAAAATTTAATATTATACTCAAATTACAATCAAAATACTAACATATGAAACATTATGAGTTCCTTTTTTATTATGTATCCATTACTGTTGAAAAAATATAGCTGTTTAAAGAATCAAAGATGATTAAATTTCTGGAAAATTAAAAATATTTTAAACAAATCTCTGCGGCATATTACGGAAAATTATATTTTTATATTTACGTATTCTAAATTTTAATTTTAAAAATGTATTTTCGAAAAAAAAAGAGTTTCAAGAAAATTGAAGTCGTTTATAAACGCGTTCTTTTGTAGATGGGATTGCTGGGTTTAAACATTTGGAAATTAATTTTAAAAGTCTTATTTTATGTTACGATCATTGTTCAAAATGATTTAGTTTGGTCAATTTTTACCATTTTGCCTGTTTAACTGTTAATAGGAAGTGTATGATGTTAGATTTTTCATTTCAATCAATTAAAGTTCAGTAATTAATTTAAAATGTTACTGTAAAACATTGTTATGAAAAATTAATTACTTTAAAGTCGCAAAAAAGACAATCTGTTAGTATCATGAGGATGACTGATTATTGGTAAAGTAATTAAGGGATAATTAGAAAACATTATTAATTAATCATTGAAAAAGCTAGACTTTCTAGCGCAACTACAAACTCCCAATCAAGTGACATGTGTCATTTGAAGGGAACAGAAAAACATGAAACAAGAAATAGGATGGTAAATACCTCCATATTCAGAGAAAATATGAATCTTTCTGTAAAGCGTTTTGCTGGTTGTATACATTCCATATTTTGATTTCATAAGAATATATCATACAATATTGTTTCGTTATAAAGGCTTTACTTTTCCCTATTCACTTCATTTTGTAAACTATCATGAATTTGTACTTTTTTTACCACAGCTATATGTGTAACTTAAAAGGGTTTATGTATTAGCAATATTGTATGATGTCACGTTTTTATCAACTAATGAAATAAAATCTTCATATTCTTGGATTTCCGTCTGTAGTAGACAGTCACGCAAACTCGGACGTCGAGAGGGTTGCATATATTGCAGGCGATATGCAAATAAAGCTTTACAGATCGACTTATTTATTGTATCATTAAACGTGCATCATACTTCAACGTGACGACAAATTCGTTTAACGTAGGTTTGGCGCACTCTATATATGTAGTGAATATGGAAAAATTCTGTCCTCGAAAATGCAAAGGAAACTTCTTCAGACTTAAACGATATCAGAAAGCAGGCACTGCATCCCCACAGACAAATACATGAAAGCCATCACATTTCTGTAACAACTCATAATGAGAATACTAGTTATAATCCATTCGCTGTTATTTATGATACACCATGAATTGTATAATTTACACAAAAATATTTTAAACAAATGTATTGCATTTATTTGAAAAATGGGTGAATACTTTTCTTTAAAATCATGATTTCTAGAGAGAGCATCAGGTGCTAAGTTGATATGTTGGCTTACACAAAACAAGACTAGCTTTGTGTGCATGAACCTGATAACCCACATAGAGGAAGAGTGGAGAGAAAGGGAGGAAACTTTAGGGGTGTATAAGTACACAATACTTACAAACAACAATTATCTTTTTATTCATAGAGGTAGTAAATATAATACCTTTCAATTCTACAAAATTTCGGAATTTTTGAAAGTCATTGTCATATTAATCTTTCAATAAAAGTAAAATATCTGGTTCCGAATTTTCCGACCTTTCCGTGCATGAACCTGACAAACCACAAGTATACCATTTATCAATGAACTACTCATATGCATCATAATAAAATGAACTCACAGATGAATTGTCATTGTCACTCGAGTCATCAGGTACTGGTAAGCTGACTTTTCCTTTTCCCCTTGTTTTCTTTGGGGTCTGAACCTTTCCCTTAAGCCCAGCATAAAACTCTCTGTGTTTTTCTGGTATATATTCTGGCACAACTTTCTCAAATCTTTCAACTTTGCATTTGTAATAGGACACCTGGTTTTGTGTAAAAGTTGCAAAATAATCTTATGTAGCACTTAACCACTTCGAAAAATATTCACCAATGAATAGTATTCCATATCATTGTTGTGTATATAGACTATACCATAGCTTCCTAGCAAATTCGCATATATCAAAATTCGTGATGCTTTCTGTATATTTACAGGTCTACTATTTTCACCTGTCTTTCTAAATATTAAGTGTTTCTTCATATTATTAATGGAAACAAAGTCTTCCCGCTTCATTCTCGTTACAATAAAAATGATCAACCCTTTTACAATGCTCTACTAATTTGCAGCAATCTTCTGGTGAATATACAGCAGGTTTTCTCTTCTTTTTCTCAATTTGCATTTTGTCACCTAACTTGCATGTACCGAGACTAGGATGTCCAAAATGAAGATTATACTCAATTTGAAAAATATATGTAAATGTGTAATATGAAACTGGTTTCACAGCTAGGGAAGCACATGTTTCTACGTAAAGGTCATGTAGCTTTTTTTCAGAAAGTTCTGGTGAGGGATATTTCTTTATTATCTTTTCTTGTGTAAAGGCTTCTGAACTTAGGTAGCTGCTCTATGAAGTCGCGAGCAACTTGTTTTATGCCTTCCGGTATTTTAGTAGGTCAGTTTTGGTGTCGACCTCGACCATCTTCGTGCGGTGAACCATTCTGTCAGTAAATCTACCGTGTAATCAATTTTTGCAGTTTTGATACCTAAGAAACTAGCCAGAGCCGTTTTACAAATCTGTATATTTTGTCCATCCTCAACTACTTTATATTCTACTGTACAATCTATTTTTTTTCTTTGGGTTAGAGGAATATCTTCTCTTTGGTTTGTTGATGTTAATGAACGAAGAAAGAGACATTCTTTGTTCCGTACAGCTTAAAAGGCTACAATATTTGGAAAATAATACCTTTCTGTCATTTGATTTAACATTTAGAAAACATTTTTTGCGACAGTTGAACATTTTACCTTCAGTTGCTCCTGGAATCTCTTTCCCCCTATAATCAATGTAACTTTTACCTTCACGCCCATTTCTTGCTCGTACATTACGTTTCCACGTTGATGGATCACGCTTACGTTTTCTTCCTCTCCAATTCCCTAATAAATACAAAATATTGTTACTAAATATCAAACACTGCCGAGAGCCAATCCAAAATGCCATTCTCCATAACAAATGTTATATGAGCTCTTTACGTTTCCCATTTTAGTGCACATAACCTAATTCTCGTTAGTTAAGGTACAATCACAAAGTTGAAGGAACTGTTAAAATACGTTAGCCGGGGTGCGGGGAAAGACAGGTTCTTTCTACGTCACGGCAGTGCAGTGCTCTCAACTTTAACGACAGAAAACTCAGGGTAATAGCGCGTCTTGGACTACATAACAATGAGAAACCATACAAGGCTTTTTAGAATTCTTAAAAAATAATAAATAGTTATAGAAACTATTGAGTAACGAGGAGCATATACGCAAAGGTGGTTAGAAAGAGAGAGTGAAAACTGAGAAGCCCGCATTGTAAAGGACGAAGATGGGCAGCACTGCAAACTAAGCCGTGACGTTCCGAGTGGAGCTCATATTTTCAACCGGACCGTGCTGTCCCGGGCTGAGCTAGAACTAGGGAGCTGGAGAATCCAGAAAACGTGCGCACATCGTACATTGCTCGCTTCCAGCAAATATCCGTCTGATGTTTGAGCATCTGACCTCCTGTTCTCTATGTCTTCAATTACTTTTTCTGTACTGTTCTCATTTCTGCTCTGAATTGAAAATAATGAAAAGATGCTGTCATTGTCACTACCTGTAGAGAAGATACATCTTTTAGTCTAAGAAAATTGGTAAACACAGTATTATTTGACCTTCAAATCCAGCTGAAATTATTAAATGACACGAAATATAGAACGCAAAGACAATAGTTAATAATAATTGAGATTATATAGTGGTATCTTACCTGTTTCAGAATTCAAAAACTCTGAAAGATCAAGCTTTCTGGTCGCTGAAACACGCTTACTTACTTCACCAGCCATCTTGATGGGGTTATCAGGTTCATGCATCGAATGAAGCTCAGTTTCCAAACCGCACAATCAGTGCTTCGCTCTTTTGTGAAGAAATGAGCACACGCATCGAGGTGGTGATTTAACGGTAGAGACTAGATGACAGGACGAGTCTTACTCTACTCGTAACTCAATTTCGAAAAAAAAGGGGGTTATCAGGTTCATGCACCACACCCTGGAAAAGTTGTTGTTATTATTATTATTATTATTATTATTATTATTATTATTATTATTATTAATTATCTCTGATATTATTTCTGTTACCATCCAAAATGTATCGTGTGTGAAAAATCATTGTTATCTGTAATATGTATTAATATCTGTTAGGTGATCTTATTAATTAAAATCTGTAAAGGAACCAAATGTTGAGTCCGCAAAGAGTTATTGGAAATATGCAGTAAAATGAGAAAATGCAATAAAAACAATTGTATTCAATTATTATTAATATTATAGTTAGTATTACAATTATTTTAGATATTACAATCTCGGCGGAGTTTGGTTTAAAAGGGCGACTTTCATGCGCCATTATGTCGTTCTTTCGTCATCAAAAATTATCGGGCTGCGTAATTTTTCTGCGCAACTGACGCGTGCGGATTTTTGTCGCCAGGACGCGGCGCTGCCATTCCGCGTCCACCTCCGAAGAACCGTCCCCACCGCCACGGGAGCGCAGGTGAGTGCCCACCACCCCATCACCACCATCTCAACCACCACCACCACCATCATCATCATCACCACCACCAACATCACCACTCTCAGCACAATCATATTCACCGTGCGATCACTGTCTCACCAGAACCCTCAACAGATCTGGCTCTCCTTCGACACTGGACGCGTCTCGATTACAAACGATTGCAGTCGATTGTGTACAATCTAAACATATATCTGGTAAAAGGAGACCCCCACGACTGCCCGAGAATCTTCACTGCTCCAAGTCATTATTTATGATGACTATAGTGCCTAATTCTTACCGTAATCTGACAAAGATCAATTCAAACCAAACATTTGCAAGCTGAGTTCACTTCAACACAAGGAAGAAGCCTCAATTCCATCAGTAACTTATCAAACAGCTTGAGTTGTTCATTTCATGGTTTTGATCAAATTTTTTACGACAATTTTCTTTGCTTTTACATTTTTAAAACATTTAAAGAGCATTTTATTGATCATTTTTGGCGATGTTTTAGGTCATCACAATCCACTAGTAATCACTTTTTGTCGATAAACATGTGATAATAAATCTATAAGTGATGGGAAATGGTAAAAATTAATTGAAATCAACGAAAAATGCACAAAAATGTTCACATAAGACGGATCATTTCCTTTGGTCAATTAATTTTAATGTCTGTAATAAAAGTCATTGTTGTAAAGTGAAAAGAAAAATTACATTTCATTGAAAACCCTTTCTAGTGATCATCTTCTACTCTTTTATACTATCCAGAAGTTTGAAACATTTATTCTGAAACAATCTGTGTAGCTCAATGTGGCAGTGTACGCTGGGGATTCTGGTACTCTCGCGTCTACATCGAGGCCTCGAGCAATGTCATCTTTCATACAGATCTTTGTATATCTGTGGCTCCAAAAAAGCTAGACATTGCTATGTCTCGCATCTGCTTGGTTGATAAATGACAGAAACGGCTTCCCCTTTCCGTGGTGAGTCAATCACTTCCAACGAAATTAGATTAAAGGCTTGCGTACTGTAACAATTGAATTTACAGTCCCTGTTCGTAGGTTCTCTGGCCATCGTAATGGAAGAATCTTAGGTATATCCGTGGTCACAAAAAACAAGCTCCTTCGATATAACTTCGATATCGATGTGAAAGTTTTCCTGAAGTAACAATTATGTGTGTCATGAAAAATTTCTGTGAATATCTTCAAAGCAATAATCCACAAAATTGAACAGAAGTCAAAAGTAACAGTTCATAATTTCTAATCATTCGCCTTCTAAAAACCCCTTTAAGTTGAGTAGCAATGTATTTAGTCAGTCTGTCATTTATAAACGTTTGTAAATTAGTAATGACAACATTTTTCCTCGAAAATTCTCGCCACTAATTTCGAAATTAAGTAAGAGAGAAGCTGAGTATTACTACAGGATGTCTAACTTTGAATTTTAAAAACTTCTATGCGTCTAGGTCATTTGAGGGGGAGGACGACAATGATCACATTTTTGCTAAAAAAGTACGTAGTGGGAAATTGCATATAATCGAATTAATCGCTTGCTCCTGTCAGGCAACTACTTATAGACAGACGTTTGGCAGGTCGCATTCTAATCAAGGAAATTTTATGTACCCTCCAAACATCTGTGCGTAAAAGGTTTGATAACAATCAGGAGCAGTCGCCACATACATCCTATTCATGGGCAAAAAGAAATCATTTTTTTACAATTTTACATACCTTAGAAGTTTGTAACAATTATACAGTGTCAACTGTTACTGTGCTATTAATGCAGTGAAATTTGCAGTGTTTGTGTAATATGATAATATGAAATACTCGTAAATGGGATATTTCACTGTACTGGCTTGGAAATACATTTCCTCTGTTTAGCTTTATGGTATTTATTGGAAAGTAGCAAATTGTGAAACAAACACTTAATACTGGGTGTAAATGCAACCTTGTATTTATAGTGGGTACTGTAGTAAGAACTGCATTAACGTTTTGCAGGCATAGGCGACTGTTCTTAAGTTTGTCATTCAATGGCCTGTAAAGACTTCCCTATTTATTAAATAGGGCAGTGGAATTGGAATTCAATTGAACAGGTAGCAAATAAATGTTTTTTTAATTAAAAAACGAGAGTGTTAGATTTTTTTAAATTTATCACGAATTATACAACTTTGGTTTAAACGTAGTTGATTTATTTTCTGGATTAAATGAAGGTAATGAACTTCTGCAGAGTATTTTGTCATTTCCTTTCACGCCACCATCCCTGCCAATTCTTTGATACTACCTCGTCAGGTGACTGTTTTGCCTTAATACACTTTCCCAGAATTGTAATTTACAAATATATTATTATCCAGCAACCCTTTGATGTTGAATCTGTTTAAGTATAGATGAGTCGCAGGAAGGCACTTCAGAAATGTTGAGGAGTTCTGGTGGACGATGACCGAAGTCGTAAATAGTGGCGTTGTAATTACTGCCAGTTTATGCCCTTTTAATGAACTTATACGTTCGCGTTAACAAAATATACCTCCTACTAACATTTAACGAATCGTTAAACTAAGCCGTTTGAGAACATTATGACATTGGTCCATGGATTTCTTTACTTGAGGCAACCGTTGTTTTTGCAATTGCCTTCTGCTACTATTTGCGTCCTATGGAAACAAACACTTTTGAGAGCATGGGAATAGTGCATGGCGATTGCATGAAGGAAACGTCATTAAAATGGTATGTCTAATGCATAGTGTTTTTTGCATGGCCGGCTCGTCGCACGTATGTCGCATGTCATTTGTCTCAGTCTCGATATCTAAATTGATGTTGGATTGACTTGGGTATTTCTTATAACGGTAAAAAATACTGGATTTTTATAGATGATACTACTAGACATTTTGTTAGACACTGGAATGTTACACAACTTCGGGGTATTATAGTCCTTATTTTGTCATTTCTTGCCAATCAGTAGAGCCTAAAACAAATTCGATTTTTAAGCAGGAAATGAGCAATTTCTTTTACTACTTCGTGAAATTTATTTTTAAAGAAGGAATGCAATGGAAATGAACAATGCAAACAACATTTTAGTTAGTTACTAATTTGCTGAAAATTCTAAGTATACGCTATCGTCTTCAAGTAATAGTATTACAATACATCTTTAAATTGTTATATTGCGATATTCTTCTTCTTTATAAGCGTATTACACAAGCACTATTTTATGAAAGTAGAGAAAGGAATTTATATTTTTTTATAATCCGCGGAAAACGGGACACAAAATTCTGTATTTAATATAAATGAAAAAGTTTACGTATCTTCATAAAACAGTTAAATTTTCAAAGTTAAAAACTGTGTATGACGTGCTCTGGGGATACCAGCAAATGTTTTAGCTTTAAACATATGAAATATATTTTAGCAATTACAGGCGCGTTATATCAGATTGAGAATTGCTAATATTTCTGTAGAAAATAACCATATTTGTTGTTAACGTACAAAGAATATGAAATATTAAATTAATTTAATTACCATGAATTATAGATTTTTTAAATTACTTTGAATTGTCACCTTAATGCTCATGAGTCGTTTGACCACACTCTTCGAAGAATGGGTATCATGGTATTGGTAAGAAATTATTTTGTATAAAATCAATGAAAGTTCTTACTCGATCAAATATCAGTGATGTAGCGTGCTCCGTGGCACGAAAGTTCATTAAGCAGTAACTGTGCTCAAACTTTATGCTTCGCTATTTTAGAAGGCATCGAAAACAAAAAATATATAAAATAATGTTCAAGAGATATATTTACTATACAGTTGACTCTTGCGAATTGTTGAGCAAGTAATTGAAATATCAATTATTTTTACATATACTATTTATACTATTGTACACAGAGCGCACTTCAAAAGACGGAACATACATTAATTAATAATTACAAGGCGGATCCATGTAGAAAGTGTCTCAAGGTCTTCAGCAAAAAAAACACAAGCTCATGGAAAACGTTATTGCAGCAAATGCAGCACCTTTTGCGCTCATATATTCCCCAACAGAGTTGAGACATTTGTCGTTCCGTGGGATTGGCATTTGTATCCCTTGGCGAAAAAGTCTGCCACGTGGAATAGGAACCAGTATTTGACCGCCACATGTAACTCTGCGTCACTGTAATACGCCTAATACTGGCCGGGCAGAAATTTCTGAAGGTATAAGAAGATATGGAAATCTCTAGGCGCGAAGATCCTAGAATCGATGGTCTATCACCTCACAGTTGAAATACTGTAGAGTCATGCTATGTACGACTGAAAAGATGACCATTCACCCTGCAGTTTGGATCTCGCCTTCAGTGATTTCCATATTTTCTTGTACTACCTTAAACCGGGAGCGGTAGCTCAGTGCATCAACTGATGTCACTGCAGCGCCTCTGACCGGGAGATCCTAGGTTTCCACTCCCCACGGCGGCAGGATTTTCGACACTAGCTGTTCAGCTAGGTTGAATTCAGCCGCTGTCTAGAGGAGAATTCTAGCGGCCGGCTGCTCTGATCGGTAGTTTTCCGTGGTTTCTCTGATCAACACCAGGTGAATGCTGGAGCAGTACCCTAACAAACGGGCCACGGACCGCGCGCGATGTCCTTCCTCTTCCTTGTCCTATCCTCTCCCCTTACACACACACACTTACACTAACATGCACTACACTACCACATATTCCAGGAGACCGCTCGGGAGCTTAGAGCTTGTCCTGGCTGGTGCGGTGCCCCGCTGGTGGGAGAGTCCTGGTTAGGGGGAAACCCCACTAGCCGACGGTAGGTCGGCGCCGGATCTCACCATCCAGATGGGGGAAGATCACCGCCATCTTCTGATAAAAACATGCACTACACTAACGGGACTAATGACCAAAGCAGTTGACGTGCCCGGAAACACGAAAACATCAATCAATCAATTAATCAATCAATCAATCAATTAATCAATCAATCAATTTTACTACCTTAAGAAATGTCTGCCCTGTCAGCATGACGCACATGCAGCAGATTTCTACGACATAGGGATACACATGTTGTCACATGGTTACAGCAAACCACTCAATTCTGGTGGTGATTATGTGAAACAATAGTGCGACACGTACTGTATCTGCTACAATGAAGTGTTGTTTTTTTTTCAGGAAATTGTTTTCTTTTTGTTGACGACCTAGAAAACTTACTTTCAGGATAAGCCTTGTATGTGAAGGAGTTGCAATTCTTCTAAAGAAAGTGTATCGGTTTTTTATTAAGGCTCATGTTACTTATCATTACGTAAACGTCTATTACCATATTGGAATCCTGTAAAGTTATAAAATATGAATATTCAGTAAATTTCCAAAATTGATTTTGTGAAAATTGGCGCAAAAAGACGTTCGTGTAATTATAGAAACATAAACAGTTATTGGTGTTTTCTTTGTAAATATTAGCTTAGATAACAAAATAGACTGTCAAACGTAGAACTTTTTATTGTTTTTTCAAACGAACATTTATATTGCTTGCCTCCGTTTTGATTATCAAAAAAGTCTCATGAAGAATTAGCGTAATGATCAATTATATATTTTAAATTTCAAATGTTAGCATAGACTTAAAATTTATATTATTCTCAAAAAATACTTTTAATAGGATAATCTTATCTATTGAAGTGTAGTTATAAAGAAATGCTTCGTTCTGAGAATTCATTCTACTGATTTCAGTTATGAAAATAACTGAAAATAACTGAGTTACAAAAACCCTTTTCACTATGCTTCCAAACATAGAATAGTCGTACATTTTTCGTTGAACATTTGTGAATAATAGGGAGATGAGAAAAGAAAAGTGAAGAGATTTTAAATATGCATAAGCATATTAAATGATATTTTATTCAGCTGTGCACCTTTTGAACGTATTAAGCTAGGTGTTTCTCTGAATAAGAATGAGGATTTATTTTTAGAAAGTCCATCAAATATGAACGAGGATTTTCCCCTCATACTCAAGCATTTCATTGTGTTCTCTAAACTGAAGAGTAATTACATCATTATTAAAGACGAATTGGGTTAAAAGCCCTTTTTTTAGCGGTCATCATTAATTTGAATTTGTGACTTCTCGTTACAAAATCGAAAGAGAGATAATAAGAATCGTTGTAAGTTCTGCTGGTACGACGGTAGAAACGAAATTTTACAATGTGCATTGCAATTTCAGATAACTTTGCCTTTCAACAGGTATGTACCAACACAGACTGATTATTGTGAGAAAAAAATAAAAGCCTCGTTCATATTCACAATCTCTTAGAATTATTTTATCAGTGATCACATGAATGTCTAAAAATAGTTCGTACATCACTATTCCATTATTCTTTAGAGAAAATTAATGGAATACCTAGTTATGAGTTGCAATTTTCGTTTTTCTGTATAGTTTATGCAAATTAATTAGACCATCGTTTCTGTTCAAGAGTGAAAAATGAATGTGTATTAGACAAAATACTTTTGAATGGAGATCATTTCTACCCGTTTTGTATACGAAAGGCGCTCGCTCGTTCATAAAATTAGAAATATTCTCTGAAGAAAGTGATAGTAATACCATTTAGTTGGGTAGTGAGGAATTTCCTGTGTTTTGTTTTAGAAGATTTTGATGTTCAGTTGTTAGATTAAGTTTATGTCGTAGCTGAGTAGGTCAATTAGAATAGGAAATCATTTTCATGAAACCAACAGTGTTAATAATGAATAATGATCATGTTTATGTTAAGAAGTCTATATCAGTTCAGAAATAAAGCACATTTAGAAATGGAAACTTTGTTAATTAGTAACCTTGGCAGTGTCTTTATTACTTGACAGGTCGGGCATGACATTCTGAAAGTAAAGTTTTGCATTTGATTATGACTTTTCCGTAATAACTACAGAAATAGATGCAATTACATGCCACTAATATGTTTCAACAATATTATAATTTAATATTATAACAAATATTTGTTTCAACAATATTATAATTATTTAGCATCGTACACTTTGAAAAATGAATTCGTTCCCATAGCAAAACTTTCAGTCAATTTACTTTATAGCATCAAGTTAGAGAATTGTTGTAAAATGCAGAACAATCAAAAATGGAATTATCAAAAGTGAACTCGTCGTCATGGCTACGAATCTGTCAGGTCTGTAAAAGACTGCCTAGGTAGATAAATTACGTCGGACCTCCAAAAATTGATATCATTTAAATATCCGCAAAGCAGATACTAATATAAATTCATTTTTTAATTTTTTCCTATATCTTAAACAAAATGATTATAAGTAATATATTATGGATAAGTCTGTAAATTAATTCAATATTAGAAACAAAAGTTATTTTACAGTTTTATATGTTATTATAAAATTAATATTAACATGGCTCAATGCTGCAATGGCCACAAATGTAATAACTAACCGTTTCAGAAAATACAATATTTTGTTAAGTTGTTTTTTTAATTTGCAATTCGAACAATTAGTTTTTATGTTTTTTCTTTCCGTATCAAAAAAATATTTAAAAAGTGCTATAACAAAACTTTTGTAAGATGGAAATTGATGGCATTTAATCGTCATTATTTAATTCATAGTATAAACGCAATTGGGAATTCTCCAGATAATAAATATATTCGCAAACATTGAATAATTTATCGAATCCTTTATCATTAATTGGAGCACGTAGTAAAATTCGCATTCGATGAAAACAATCTTTTTTATTTCAGAAATAATTTTCTTATTTTTGTGGGAAACTGGTAAAATATTGAAACGCTGGATATTTAAAAAATCTTTTTCTAAGTCTTCGTCAAAACAAGAGTGAACAATCTGATTTTTGTGACTATTTGTTGTACAATCTTCTCCAAAATTACTAAACATCCGTTTTAAGCATTACTACAGATAAGTCATAAATTTATATTGAAAGAAGCCGAAAAGTATGTATTGTTTTAGTCTTAAAAATCACGAATAATTTTTTCTAGATCGTAAAACTTACTTCTTTATTTTTAAAAAGCATTACATGTCACTAAGTTCTCATCACTGAAATTAAATTTCTATTCTGAGCAGTTCGATAAATGGAAGCCAACAGGCAAGTGACTAAGCCATCACCATCTCGATTGGGATTCTCTATCAGTTTCCCTTAATCCCCTAATAATTGCTGAGCCCTCGTTTGCTTTACAAACCATATATAGCTCCCCCCCCGCAAACATCAGGTTTTACAGTTTTGTACCTTAATTCGATAAAATATAAATACAATAACTAAATTAGGAGGTCCGACTGTAATTTGCAAGCGAGACGCCATGCTCTTTCCAGATACAAGGTGCTGACTCGTTCGCAAGGCATCGCAAGCAAACCACGACGATGTCGAGTCATCGAAGTGCTGAGCAAGCCGTGGGAGACCACGGTTTGACCGCGGTCTGACCACGGCTCGACCACAAGAAAGCGAACCGGGTCGAAGTTAGTGAGATACATGTTGAATAGCGAGCACTGATCCTCCGACGTCCGAATTTCATAATGAATGTCACAGTTTTCGATAGGCCAGTATAAAATTTTGAATCGTCAAATTGTTAAATGTTTCGAGTGAGATGTAAAATGTTCCTTGTTTAAATGTTTGCAAGGTAATGAATAATAGGAATAAGAAATGTTACGTATGACTTAATATGTTCCTGGAGTTTTCATAACTTGTTTTTCTAAAACCTCGCCAGTATATTTCAGGTTTTCGAAAAATACCTAGTTTAGATGATGTGACTGTCTCATGTTATAGTCAATATTATCGTGTACCATAAAAATGAAAACATTTTCTGAAGAAAATATGTCTCAGAAACATACCGTCTACATATAAAAGTACAAAATATGTTTCTTTGTATAATCACATGTGATTTAACTGCCTATAAATAGATAACATAAATAAACTGATTCATTAAAACAATAATGATATTTATCATTGCATTTCCGGTTCACGTATTTCTGCATATTACCCTTAAACGTTTTGCATATTTGACAATGTTATATTATGATAATTAAAACAACGTGTTCTTAGATTGTCATAATAAATTCATATATATTCAGAATTTCTCATAATAAATGTTACAAATATCTGGGACAAGTAGAGGATCGAAGATGATAACTTTACGTCAAAATGAGCATTTTGGGAGAAATTTCAAATAGCTAAGTTACACGATGGTGACATTTGCCACAGATTGGTATACAATTCATCTTTTACTAGTGTTGAATGGGTACACGAAACCTCTGATGACTATTAGTGCTTGAGCCTCTGACCGGGAGGTCCTGGGGTTTGAGTCCCGACGGTGGCAGGATTTTCGACACTAGCTTGTCAGGTTGAATTCAGTCACTGTCTGGAGGATAATTCTAGTGGCCGCTGCTCTGATCCGTAGTTTTCTGTTGTTTCTCCGAACAACACCAGGCGAATGCTGGAGCAGTACTCTAACAAATGGGCCAGGGACCGCTCGCGATCTTTCCTTATCCTCACCCCTTACTTACACACACCCTAACATGCATGACACTACCACATATGCCAGGAGATCAGTCGAAATTTTAGAGATTGTCGCGACTGGGGCGGTGCCCCGCAGGGGGAGATACCTGGTTGAGAAAACCCGCTAGCCGACGGTAGGTAGGCGCCGGACCTCGCCATCCAGCGGGGCATGATCACCGCCTCTTCCCGAGCAAAAACATGCACTACACTTGCGGGAATAATGACCTCCGCCGTCACACACGCTCAGAAACACTACCGATTAATCACTAGTGCTCGTTGCCTTACAATACAGAACATATGTCACTTGTGAAACACTCTTATTTGAAATGTCCCACATGTTCATTGGAAAATAGTGATTATCTTCGCCCCCTTATATGAAGTAGAAGTTCGTAAAATTTATTATGAGTCATCCTGTAATTAGGCACTAACAATTTGAAATAATTGCTAGGAGATGCGATATTTTTAAAGGTTTAATGTGCCTTAGTTGTATTGGTGATGTACTTTTTAAATGAGTGGAATTCATCGTCGGATCGTGAATCTTACTTTGAAACTTTGATTACCCCAATATGTTTACTCAGTCAAACTTAACAAAATAAAATGAGCAACTCCTTAACGTTACTATTGTTTCTTATACAGGAAACAAAATTCACTTAGAGTTTGAAGAATGTATGCGATAAGAAAGGTATGCACTTTGAAGTCATGAAATGAATTCCAAATATATGTAATCACATTAATCACTCTTCGAAAAAACTTTACAGATATATTTCTAAAATTCAGAATGAGTGAAAATATAAGTGTTAGAACAGTGAGAAATGAATTCGATTTGGCCAGGTTCAGAGAATTAGAAGCAGATTCAAAATTATAGCGAAATTATAGTAAAGAATCCACGGTGAAATGTTACAACCCTATGTCAAGTTAATAACATTTGTTCGCAAAATCTTGAAAATATGGTTTACTCTATAATTTCTAAATAGACAACAGAAAACTTTCGAGCATGAATAGTATTGCGAAAGCACCCAACAGGTTAGCATGAATGTTTTAGGTTACGTAGTAAATGCTGTCTTAAATGATATGGACATCATACAGAATGAAGTAGAGAAAGTCATAGAGGATGATGTATAAATGGTGTGAAATGACTCTGAGATCATATGGTGTGTTCAGAGCCTTAACGTCCATGTGAGGTAACAATAGATCAGGTGGAGTAACAGAATAGCTACATGACATAACCTAGGGTTCCATTAATTTTTCCTTTTTTTAAATTTTGACTCGGAGGTCGCTTTGGATGGCGTAGAGGTCACCAATTTGCTGCCGCAGAAGTTGGGTGGAAAATCATAGGAGTTATGACATTTGATGACTAGGGCCCGTGGTATGATGTAAAAGGTCATATTACATGTCTTTGGGGCGGCTTGTTTGGAGTGAAAGTAGATTTTGTACGTATACATCATTGATAATTAACCAGCAGAATATTTTAAGGTTACACAAAATATAAATGTGGCCTTGGAAATGTAAAATAGTATGTAGACTAAACGGGATCAAATGAAAAGCAGCATATCCACGGAGATGTAGAATCTTCTCAATCACACCATACATGCAGATAGATTAGATTATACAGGACCCAAGAGCATCTGCCTTGACTGGTTTACTCTCTCTGGTGAAGGGGACGATTTGTTAAGAGTGTTAGACAATATAAGGAAGCAACAAGTTTCTAAGATCATATTCAAAGTCTCAATGTGACGAAACGACAAAGAAGGCGAACACTACAAAAGTGAAATAGCGTAGAAGGCACGAAAGTTGGCACAGGGGAACAGCGAAAGTACAACGATGGGCACGTAACCATTTATAGAGGTTAATATACTGCAGACTACATAAGAAGACCGAACGCTTGAAAGTTAATAAAAGGGAGGAGGAAACTACGAGTTTTCAAGTCATTTTGGTACTTCTCTACGAGATAAAAACTACGACGATTTGTCAGGACGTATGCATTGACATTTAAGATTCTTATGAAACACTAGGATGGCTGAGAGAACTCGAAAGATAGGCATGGGAAACAGTTTCCATGTCATTTGGATGTTTTAGAACGAGGGTGATATAAGAACGAGTTGTCAGGACCATAACCATAACCGCGAAATGCCGTCATGAACATTACTCATGAAGGATGGCGTAGACACTAGGACGTAAAGGAATAACGATTTTTCAGGATACGTAACCATGAAGAAATATAGTATGACATAAAGAAAACTAGTTCAAAAAGGTAGCGTAGAGAACAGGATATGAAAAACGGCGGGATATCAGGACATGCAGAGTTGTAAGAAAATATAGATGTGAATGATAGTGAAAAAAATAAGTAATAAATGAGGGAACGAGTACCCAGGCTATGTTGTAACCTTCATTACGAGGCAGATAGGACAACAACGATGACTTGCCAGAACTCGTAACGGCGGTGTGACGTCGAATTCTTAGTGAACCGTGATCAATAGTGAAGAGGCTAGGATGTGAACGATGAGATCGTGGGATATCTGTGGATAAAAAAAGTTGAATATGGAACAATTAGGTGTTAAGAATGGATATGTCAGGCCATATGTAATCATTTATACCGAGGGAGAGGTAAGACTGGGATGACGAGTTGCCACAACACATGAGAGGAAGGATCGGTAGAAGTAATTTGAAGGAACAACGAATTCACAGAATGCGCGTTGATGCAGTAGATACAAAGAATAGAGATGAAATTTAAAGATTAAAGAAGCGACATACGGAGACAGAGAGAGGGAAAGAGAAAGAGAGACTGACAGAGAGACGGAGACAGATGGACGGAAAGACGGACGGAGAGACGGACGGAGAGACGGACGGAGAGACGGACGGAGAGACGGACGGAGAGACGGACGGAGAGACGGACGGAGGGACGGACGGAGAGACGGACGGAGAGACGGACGGAGAGACGGACGGAGAGACGGACGGAGAGACGGACGGAGAGACGGACGGAGAGACGGACGGAGAGACGGACGGAGAGACGGACGGAGAGACGGACGGAGAGACGGACGGAGAGACGGACGGAGAGACGGACGGAGAGACGGACGGAGAGACGGACGGAGAGACGGACGGAGAGACGGACGGAGAGACGGACGGAGGGACGGACGGAGAGACGGACGGAGAGACGGACGGAGAGACGGACGGAGAGACGGACGGAGAGACGGACGGAGAGACGGACGGAGAGACGGACGGAGAGACGGACGGAGAGACGGACGGAAAGACGGACGGAGAGACGGACGGAGAGACGGACGGAGAGACGGATGGAGAGACGGACGGAGAGACGGACGGAGAGACGGACGGAGAGACGGACGGAGAGACGGACGGAGAGACGGACGGAGACACGGACGGAGACACGGACGGAGACACGGACGGAGACACGGACGGAGACACGGACGGAGACACGGACGGAGACACGGACGGAGAGACGGACGGAGAGACGGATCGAGAGACGGACGGAGAGACGGATGGAGAGACGGATGGAGAGACGGATGGAGAGACGGATGGAGAGACGGATGGAGAGAGATGGAGAGACGGATGGAGAGACGGAAGGAGAGACGGATGGAGAGATCGAAGGAGAGACGGATGAGAGACGGATAGAGAGACGGACAGACGGACTGACAGACGGACGGACTGGACAGACGGACCGACAGACGGACGGACTGACAGGACGGACGGACTGACAGACGGACGGACTGACAGACGGACGGACTGACAGACGGACGGACTGACAGACGGACGGACTGACAGACGGACGGACGGACAGACGGACGGACTGACAGACGGACGGACTGACAGACGGACGGACTGACGGACGGACTGACAGACGGACGGACTGACGGACGGACTGACAGACGGACTGACAGACGGACGGACTGACAGACGGACTGACAGACGGACTGACAGACGGACTGACAGAAGGACGGACTGACAGAAGGACGGACGGACGAACGGACGGACAGACAGAAGGACGGACGGACGAACGGACGGACAGACGGACGGACAGACGGACGGACCGACAGACGAACAGACGTACAGACAAACGGACGGACAGACGAACAGACACAGACGGACAGACAGAGACGGATGGATGTTTTAAAAAACACTTTTTCGGTATCAGGGGACCCCGAAAATGTATTTCCGTTGAAATCTCAAAATCGATTTTCCGCAGCATTACATAACTTTCGTATACTACGTATATTACTCCGTATATACGTATGCATACGAGAAAGTAAAAATAATAAAATTTTAAATGAAAAGCGTAATTAAAACTGAAAAGGAACGTCTCCTAATAAACGAGAGTTTGGCAAAAATGCGCTACATAAATACATTAAAATCTCGAACTAAAAGCCAAATAATTGGCATTATCTTCTTCTTCCAGAGAAGGATGTAGAAGTTAGTATATCGTAAAAAAGCTTGCAGAGAGAAAATTCATTTCTAAGAATCTCCGCTAGGGAGGTGGGAGAAAATTCGTCATTTCTAAGAATCTCCGCTAGGGAGGAATCTCCGCAAGGTGGCGCCTTCGGCGGCTCTCTGACCGATCAGAGGCCTGACCAATCAGAGGCCGCCGTTGCGCGTCCCTACGCAACGGCGGCCCCGTGATCGGTTGGGGGCTCCGGCAGTCGCCGTCCGGAGCCCAGCGCGAGTGGAAGCATCCAAGAAGAGCACCGTTCCGAGTTTTCATGTTCCGCGACCGCGACCGCGTTTTCACTATGTTGCTACAGTGCACCCGCGTCCACCGCTAGCGCCCACGCATGCCACGCAGGAACAAGCGGCGACCAGGAAATTCTTCCTCCTCCGGAGAAACACCGGCTCAGGTCACCACGCCCCGGCAGTCCCTGCTTACGGATTTCGCCAACGTGCAACGTAGCACGCAGACAATGGACGAAACCGCCCAGGCCACCGCACTCCTCGCCGCGCTGCAGCGTCTCCTCCAAGCTCCGCAGCAGGTCCCGCGCTTCGACCTAGAAAAAGCATGGGATTTCCTTGCGGCGCAAACGGACAACCCCGCAATTGGAAAGCGGGACCAGATCGAGTGTAGATATCTGGCGATGCTGCGGCCCTTGGTTCCTGACCTGGACGACTCGGACAAGACTTTTCTGACCGAACGCGTGCGGATTATGACCATCGCATTAAAGAAAGGATGGCGCACTGCCGTCCATAATGCTCAGGACTCAGATCTCTTCGGGCTCCAGATTTCGGAGCCCCCTCCGCCTCCACCGCTCCGCAAAGTGTACAAACAAGAGCCCCAGCGCTTTCCGCGGGGCCGCGGCCGCGGGCGTGGGGCGGCGGGCGCGGCCACGGCCACGTCGTCGTCGCAGGCGGCATAGTGCTGCACCCGCGACTCCCGAGGTAGCGGCAGCGCCGGCGTACCACTTCGCCGCCCCCGCGTGCCTGGCCGCTGACCAGGCGCCTCCTGCTTCGCCGTCCTCTTGGGACCCTGCGGAGTTCCTCGTTCTCTTCGACGAACTACTAGAGGTCGTCCAGCCACCAGAACCACCACCACCACAGGAACCTGTGCCTGTGGACTGGGCGTTCTGGCGCCCGATACTGCAGGAGCTCAGCGAGCAAGACCAAGAGGACCGCGATTCAACCGCAGACACCGACACTACAGCCTCTCAGGTATCACAAGACGTCAGTGTCTTGCCAACGGGCCCCCGCCCGCGAGTAGTGGCGCGTAGCATTCCGCCCCTCTCATTCACGCCCAGAGTGACTCCCCGGATGGTCGGCTGGCTTGGTACAATCTTGAAACCCAGGCGCACTGCCGGGGTGTTGCGTCCGAATGAACGATGATGCTGGGGCGCTCGGGTTGTGTGGCGGAGCGGGTGAGATGGTGGAGTCGTCCAATCCAGGGCACGGCGAGGTCCGGCCAAAGGCGGATGAGCCGTGCGAGTGGGTAGGTGGCTGTAGAAGCCACGGATAGCCAGCCGACCGGCCATGCCGGCATGCCGGCGAAAGAGCGCCGAAAACGCGCGTCGCTCAGCCATGTGCGTGGGACGTTGCGCACGGCATGGAGGTAGGCGTGGTCCACGGAGACGCTCTTATTGGCGAGATTCAAGTGGACCCCGAGATACTTGATTGAGGTAGTCGGTGAGAGCTGGGATTTAGCCTCGTTGATCTGGAACTGCAGATCGCGTAGTCTCTGGATGTCGTCGATGGACGATGAAAAATTATATCGTTTTTTCTCAATTTCAATACGTTGTTAGATTTTTTATAAAATAAATAAATAAAATAAAAAGAAACAACTGAACAAAAGTCTGTGTCAATTTTTTTAAAGTTCAGTGCTCACGCCCCCCCCCGGTTACAGCGATCACCGGTTTTCTAGAATTGAGAACGTGGCAACCATATTCAAAGCTCAGTCTATGGCACAAGGGGGTCGCCAGTATTTTTCAACCTGTAAAGGGGTCGCGAAATCAAAAAGATTGAAAAACACTGCCCTACATAACCAAGAGGACACTACTATCTCCGAAGTACTGGTTAAGGAATGGGTGAGCCAATTTGGTATACCACTTAAATTACATTCAGACCAGGAACGGAACTTCGAATCTGCAGTATTTCAAAAAGTATGTGAACTTGTAGGTATAAGGAAAACAAGAACAACTGCCCTAAATCCGCAGTCAGACGGAATGGTGGAGCGCATGAACAGGACAATGGGAAAATATTTAGCGAAGGTCGTGACAGATCAACGCGACTGGGACCAATACATACATCTTTTTCTTCTAGCCTACCGCTCCTCTGTTCATGAGACAACCAGGCAAACACCCGCTAATATCCTCTCCGTCTGGGAAGAACGTCTACTATGTGATCTACAGTTTGGTTATAAAACTTAATGAAGAAATAGGTGGCGAAGAATTCGTAAATGGCCTAAAACAGACAATGGACGTCATTCATAACCAGGTGCGTGAACGAATCCAAATCGCAAGTGACAGGATGAAAGCCTGGTATGACATCAAAGCTGAAGGAGGAGGTTATCAACCTGGAGACCTGCAGTGGACTGTGGTCAGTGCAGCGGACAGTGGTCAGTGCGTTGGACGGTGGTCAGTGCTTAGGACTGTGCGACAGTGCAAAAGAAGAAGACAGTGAAAATAAATAATTGAGAGAAATGTAGTGAAAATAAAGAGAAACTGTGCCGTATCAGGAAATAATTAAGTGAAGACTAACTGAACATAAATCTAGTATTTTTAGTATGCATTTAAGAAACAAAATAAACGTTTCTGTTGAAATAATATCTGTGTTTTAATTCACCACATAGATTCGTAACACTATTAAATACACGACTTTTTCATTACACAGCACAAAACTTTACTTCGCATTTGCACTTCACTTCTCTTATTGCATAACATTTCACATCTCACCAGTGGCGGCTGGTGCCCCAACAGATTGGAGGTTGCACCTCCATGGAATGACGGAAATGTAATTTCCAAAATTCAAAATATAAACATAACAGGTAAAAAATGTACGCAATTTAAATCAATTAAAACTAAGTGAAATAAAAGTATATATTGAAACACTACTTACATATTGTTTTGCGTTGTGTCAGCGTAAGGCGTATACACCTCCCGCGCACGTGGTTCTAGCTTTGATTTCCACTGGGCACTTAAAGTCGACTCCAGTATATCGCAACAACCACTATTGCTTCGACATCTTTCACACAAATAAAATTATTTTATTTCGAAAACTTCACTACCCCGGGATATTTGGCAATAATGAGAGATCTTCGACACACATTCGTATTCACAAGAACGTTCGCAAACCGCTGGCTGGTCAGCTGCAGCCACATAGGGACTTCCATCCACAACGGTCGCCTTTACACAAAGAACTCATCAAATGTACGTTTTAAATCAACAAACCTAATATAAAATGAAAACAAATTCTCCAAATATAAACAATGCATTGAATATCGCAAATAATTGACTGAACTTGTGTACTTTCAATAACAAGTGAAAATCATAAAACAACGTTGCAGTGAGTTAGGCGGAGACAGAATATGGGTAATCCCCTGAGATGCCCTCCGTCGTCGCGCAGCGCGACAGCTTCACCTGTCTGGTTGCCTAACCAAAAGCCCGTATGTGCCCCGTGTTAAATCGACGGGCCAAAGAGTAAAAGCGATAAATCCATTCATTCAGCCTCGAGCCAACAGCGTAGTGCAATTCCTGGCAAGGCACCAGTCATCGGGAGAGCGCCAGTTGGACGCTCTTTGGTTTCAAAATGATTTCATATACATCGATATTGCTGCAATATATTGAATAATGAATGTTTTGAAAGGAAAATGTATATGATATTATGAGATCTTTTTCATTTTCTGGGGGTTATGCAACCTAATCGCGGGCCGCCACTGCACCTCACCACACTTCAATACAATACTACTTTGAATATAATTATATATTTAATAAAGCAACGCATTTAATAATTATCACAATATTAATAACAATAGCAATAAAAATAACAATAAAATAAAATCTGTCATAATAAGCCTAACTTACTAAATTAATAAAGTTTACAAATATCATTAGTTAATTTACTGTTAAATCATTGAACACCTAGAGGAAGGAGTTCCAAGGTTGTCGCAGGTAACTTATTTCAGTCCGTTATTATTCTATTTGTAAAAGAAAATTTTCCAACATCTATTCATTGTGGCCTAAACTGAATTTTGTTCTTGTGATCCCCTCTACTAAGGTGCTAGGGTCTACCGAGTCGGATGTAGATATCTTTCCAAGCTGGATAACCGGCATACGCTTTGAACAGGACACAGAGTCTTGCCTTAATCCTCCTGATTTCTAGAGATTTATATTCTACTTTCTTTCTATTGCTTCGAAAAGTAAATATTGATATATTTATACGCTCTTCTCTATACTCTATTCAAACATTCCTTTTGTAAATTTCTATAAGGCTCCCAACAAACCAGCCTGTATTCCATTAATGGACGAACTAGAGATAAGCAAGCTAATTCTCTCGCTTTCGCAGTACTCCTTTTTAGTATTCGCATAGTAAAATTCAAGGACCTTCAGGCTTTCCTAATGACACAGTTTACCTGATTTTCTCAACTCAATTTGCTATCAAAAATTATTCCCAGGTACTTACAAGACTCTTGGAATATTTTCGTTGCCTAAACAGTATTGAGTTTCACTAAATTTGCGGCCCCTCCCAAACGTGATGGTTTTGCTTTTCGAATTTTTATCGTCATGCTATTTTTTTCTGTCCATAAATGAAATCTAGGTCACCTTGCAAAATATCCTCGTCCACTTTTAATTGAATAACTCGATATATTGTACAGTCATCTGCAAATAGCCGTACCTTTGAATATAAATTGTCTGGCAGATCATTCACAAACGCGATAAATAGGAGAGGTCCAATAACGCTTTCTTGAGAGATAGCAGAAGTTACCTTTGCTAGAGTTGAAAATTGTTGTCCAACTATGACTTCCTACTTCCTATCTCGAAGAAGCTCATCAATTGACGCCACACCTCTGGTGACAATATCCGATTGCATTAATTTATGAACCAGTTTATCGTGTGGAACAACATCAAATGCCTTCGCAAAATCTATTATTACGGCGTCTACCCTCCCACTATCATCAACTTCACCTCCTATATCCTAAAACAATGATGCTGACTCTCGCAAAAGAAACCAGTCCTAAAACCATGCTGTACCACAAATAGCCATTCTCTTCTTTCTCATTCTTGTCTAAAATAGTTATCAAGTGTTCCATTAGCTTACATACAACTGACGTGAGACTTACCGGTCTATAATTGGCTAAAACAGTTGTCACCACTCTTGAAAATCGGAACAACGGTAGCTAGCTTCCAATTGTCGGGCACGCTTGATCGAAAGATGGAATAATCTTGTTAGATCCGGTAATATTGCCTCTCCACCGAGTTTAATTATGTCAGTTGAAATGGCATCTGGACCCCGCGACTTTCCATTTTTCATAGATTTAATTCATTTTCGCAATGTGTTTACGACTATATTAAACTGATTTGGTACAGCCTCTCTCGATATCTGAGTGTGGTGAGATTTTGTTTTAAAAACGGAACTGAAGAAGACATTAAATGTGTTTGCTTTTTCCCGATCATCTATTAGTAAAGCGTTCTTGGTATCTCTAACGATAGTAATTTCTTGTTTATTCCCTCTTCTGCAAACATATTTGAAAATCCCGACCAATTATTTCCATCTCTGACGAGAATATGCTTTAAAAATGTCTCTTGCGCAATTTTCTTTTCCTGCTCTAATTCTTTCGAACAATTAAAAAAATGTATTTTATGATTTTCACTAAGATGTCTATTATTGAAAGCCTTTCTAGTTTTTCTCTTCATATGTCGAATTTTCGCATTGTAATATTCTGGATCTGAATTACTTTTTAAGTATTTGCATGGCACAAACGTTTGCAATGCATTATGTAGAATGTTCTTGAACGCGTTCCAAATTTTCTCCATGGCCCCATCCATTCTCAGAAAACGGTCGAACTGTTCTCTCAGGTAGAAGTGAAGTCCCTCTGTATTTGCCTTCTTGAACTGCCATACTTTTGTCCCGTTAGGAATTCTTTACAGTGAAATATTGTGATATAAGTCCCATATTTTACGGTTCTGGACATCCATGCGATAAACAATTCCACTAAAAATTACTTCCGCAATTTTTGAATTTCTTCTTCACGGTTTGTCTGAGTTAACGCACTGCCTCACAGTTTCAAATATTGGTTGCCTCTTCGAGTTGGTTCCAACGTGCACAAGGACCAATTTCACACTATCATCATTTTGAACTTTTTCAATGACACTGGTTATATTGTCAGCACCCTTAGCACTACCCACTCCTCCGCTGTAACGCAGCATAGAGTCACCAAACATCTTCACTGTCCTTTAGAATGCGCTTTCGCAATGTTTCCGCTTCAGCAGGTTTTGCATCAACCAAGGCTTGATGAACAATTTCCTGTCCTTCCCGGCTGTCGTGTTTCTGCTCCAGAATTTGCAGCTTTGAAATTAACTCTGACTTTTGAGCCTCCTCCAGTCTCCGAAGCTTCCGTTCGCATTTGCGACAGGTTTGCAGTGTCCACCGCAGTTTCCGCTCCAGGACCGTGATTCCGCTCTATTCCATTAATCACAAGCAGAATATTTAGTATGCTCGCGCATAAGAGCTACGAATGCTTGGAGAAGCCTACGACGCCTGTGTTGGCCAGCATCGCTTCGTTGCGAAAAGTCCGAAGGCCTAGGTACTAACGCCTGCGCGGTTTAACGCTAGGCAGCGCGTTATCGTAATCCTCTCGGAGCTCCTAAGAACATGTCCTTTCTCCACGACTGACCGGCAACGACGCGATTATAATACGAATTGCAATTCTTTTTGTACGTCACTATTAGAAAACATTTATTTTTTCTTCTTCTGAAGTCTTTTCGATGTAGGACGGGGTGTATTTCTCTATCCACCAGTATTACACTTTCAAGGTTTTGTGTCGATGGCTTCTTATAAACTGCCAAAAACTATCGTCTTTCCTTAGCGTATGATATAAAAAAAATTGAAGATTTGTTAATTAAATCCAAAATATCGACATTATAGAAAAACTACTTTCATATTCATAATCAGCATTAACAAATTGTGCAAAAACAATAAAAAATAAGATAAACAAAAACGTAAAATTTTGTTACGTAGTGTAATTAATGTATTTTCAAAACCTTTTCGAAGCTAATTTCCAGAGCTACTCTGTCCGTGCATTCAAAACCCGGTTCCACCCACACACTCCCCTTCGCACGCGCCGCCACCATCTCCGTCCTTATCGACTTGCTCTCGTTATTGTGTGACTCGTGTTGTTAACTTTGAGGAGCTGTGAAAGGCTGAGGCAAGATTCAGAAAACTTGGCGCAAAATGGAGTATTTAAGATTTCGAATTTAACATGTGGCGGTGCTAGTCACTTTTAAGTTTGATTTACGATTTCCGGCGTTGATTAACTTGTGCAAACCTTTTTAAAGCCTGGGCAAATTTGAGCAGAACGATGGCATTTCTTCATTTTCAATATATATGGGAAAGCTACGGTAGATTTAACTCCAAAATTTCGATTTGTGATAACTGGCGTTATGTGACTCGGGCAAACCTTCGGTTTATAAAAGTGAAAAACAATCAAATGTTAAAAACTATAGACATACCTATTATTCTAAATGTTATTACGAAATTGTTTGAACCGATAACTAAAAAAACTATCGAATGTATTTAACAGCGTCCTGATTGATAAACAACACGGTTTTAGAAGCAAGATTTCTACAGAAACAAATTTGTTAGTTATACATCAATATATAATTGACAATATTGAAAACAATTCCCAAATTGATGTAATTTACACCAATTTTTCAAATGTCTTTGACACTAAAAAACATTCCTTTTACAAAAAGTACAGCATATAGGTATTCTGGAAAGTTTCTGAAATGGATAAAAGAATATCTTTACGGTAGAACACAAAAAGTTATAAATCTTTTGTATCAAGTGTCTTCTGGAGTTCCACAATGATCCCTTGTTGGACATATATTTCTAATATTCATTAATGATATAAAATTTTAATCAGAACGCTGCAAATACCTACAAATTACAGATGATTTAAAACTTTTTCTTGAAGTAAAGTCAACAGATGATTATGAACATGATTGTTACAAGAGAGGCTATTAAGGTTGAAACATGCCGGACGTTGACTGGTGCCAATTTGAAAAAGCCCCGTCTTTCTATTTAAAAACAAGCCCCACTTGGAGCAACATTTTGAAACATTATTATTACCGATAAATGAGATTTGGGCGCCAGGAAAAGGTTACACTTGAAACCTAATGATTCCTACGTAACGTAACGAACAATGATAATCAGCTTTCTTTCAACTTAACAAATTAGAATTTATTATATTGATAATCAATATAAATTTATCTTTAGTCATGACCAGTTTTCTCTCTATTACAATAGTTATAAAACCTTGTTATTCATTCGTGGGTCTTATGCGTGCTCTTCACTTCTTCGTGCGATGGCGCCCCTTAGAACCTTCTCCGTCGACGCAGCAGAATCTTACTGCTGGATTAAGTCCTCGCCTGATGTCCGTGGTCTGGTTCCCAATTCTCCCAGCGATACTATTATAATTCGTGACTTCCCTCACTTGCGTCTCGGGTGGACGCCTAGACACGTATTTACTTCCTACAATAACGCCGTATCTTATAAAAATGAATCGCTTAATTCCTTGCTAAGCGCAAATCTCGAGAACGGCTGAACCAATTTTGCAAATTCTTTTTTTTAGAATATTCCTAGAAGTACAAGAATAGTTCTTACGGAGAGAAAAATTTAAAAAATGGCCTGAAAAAATCTTAAAACAACACTTTTCTATACTCCTGTAAAAATGATTCGTAATAATACATAAAAGTGTTTTTGAACTTTAATACCATACCATAAAGTTCAATTGTTAGTGGAGAGTCAGGGATTTCAAAACAATTGAGTGACGTTAGTATCGTATCAATATTTAACGATGGTAACATTAGACAAACACAAATTGTCTATGGTAAAATATCACTTGAAATGTAAACGTCTCTTTGATGTGTATATGTTGAAATGCTGTGACGTGTAAACGTCTCTTTGTTGTGTGTTTGTGACTCATTTATACTCGACATGCCTCCTATAAGGCGACGGACAAATTGAGGCAGAAGAACCCGAAATGCAACGAATCAAACTAATTATCAATCTAATCGTACTGCCCAGGAACGTGAAGATCGCAATGAACGTGAAAGAATTCGGGTAAGACAGATTCATGAAGTGCGACATTCGACTAATAATGGAGCAAGTTTGAATCGAGCTGCTTTCTGTTACGATATGTCAATTGATTACAGTGCCTACAACTGTGTTGCTATTGGACCTATGAACTCAGTTTGCCAATATTGTAAGGCATTGAAATACAAAAACGAAGCCAATGGATTGTGTTGCGCAAATGGAAAGGTGAAATTGATACCATTGCTTCCACCTCCAGAGCCATTGTACTCATTGGTTTTAGGAAAAGGAACAGATTCCATACACTTTTTAAAGAATATTCAACAATACAACAACTGCTTTCAAATGACTTCATTTGGAGCAACAAAAGTTGTTCAGGAAAATTTCATGCCAACTTTTAAGATACAAGGTCAAATATATCACAGAGCAGGTTCTGTTACCAGTGCCAGATAGCGAGTACAAGTTTTTGCAAATTTATTTCATGGGCAATTCTCCACAAGAAATCAATCTACGTTGTGCATATAACAATTCAGTGAAAAGGTCAATAGTTGAACAATTACAAAACTTATTTCATGAACACAATCAATTGATTATATTATTTAAAAGTGCAATAGATATGATGCCATCTGATGATCACAAAATTGTTATCAGAACTGATAAGACTCCTGTGGGCCAACATGCAGGACGTTTTAATGCACCTACTATCGATGAAGTTGCCATTGTTGTAGTTGGAGAAAATTTGGAATCACGTGATATTGTTTTACATCGTCGAAATAATCAATTACAACGTATTAAGGAAACACATCGCTCATATGATGCACTGCAATATCCCATTATATTTTGGTAAGGTGAAGATGGCTACGATTTCTCAATCAAGATGATAAATTCCATTACAGGTTCTGAAATCAACAAAAAAGTTCAATGAACTATTATTCATACCGCCTAATGATCAGAGAAAATGAAGATAATCACATCTTGAAATGCCGGCGATTATGTCACAGATATGTTGTTGATATGTATGTAAAATTGAAACGGAGAGATTAACATTCATCAGGTTGAATCAGACCAAACTTCGATCTGAAGAGTATATTCACCTTCGAGATGCAATTAATTCTGATGGAAATGCAGAAAATGTTTGGCCGGATGACTATTCTTCCAGCAACCTACATCCGAAGTCCTCGGCATATGCATGAATATGCTCAAGATGCCATGTCCTACGTTAGGTATTATGGCACAGCAGATTTGTTCATTACATTTACATGCAATCAATGGATAGAAATTAAACAAGCGTTATTCCCTGGCCAATCATCTATTAATCGTCATGACATTGCAGCAAGAGTCTTCAGACAAAAGTTGAAATCTTTAATGGATTTAATTGTGAAACATTGTGTGTTTGGTGAAACACGCTGCTGGATATATTCTGTAGAGTGGCAGAAACGTGGATTGCCGCATGCACATATTTTGATTTGGTTGGTTGAAAAAATTAGGCCAAATGAAGTTGATGAAGTCATATCAGCTGAAATCCCTTATGAAAAAACTAGATCCTGGCTTGCATGAAGTAGTTATCAAAAACATGATACATGGTCCATGTGGAACACTTAATCAAAATGCACCGTGTATGGTAGATGGTAAATGTTCAAAGCGCTATCCACGGACATTAATATCGGAAACAATTACTGGAAATGATGGTTATCCACTGTATCGTCGGCGATCACTATCAGCATACAATGGAAGATCTACAATTGTCAAAGTAAATCAACAAGATATTGAAATAGATAATCTTTGGATTGTTCCATATTCACCGATCTTATCAAAAACTTTCAAAGCACAATGTTGAATCTTGCCATTCAGTAAAATCTATCAAGTACATATGTAAATACGTAACCAAAGGAAGTGATATGGCTGTGATTGAATTTGGCGCAGATAATTTAAATGATGAAGTAACCCAATACCAAATGGGGCGTTATGTTAGCAGTAATGAAGCATTTTGGCGAATTTTTTCTTTTCCAATTCATAAAAGACACCTCACAGTTGCTCACTTAGCCGTGCACTTAGAGAATGGACAAAGAGTGTATTTTACAGCTCAGAATGCAATAAAGAGAGCTCACCAGCCACAATCTACTACCTTAACCAGTTTTTTCGAGGCGTGCCAAAATGATCATTTCGCACAAACACTGCTTTATTCTGAAATGGCAAAATATTATACATGGAATCAATCAAAGAAATGTATGCGAAGGAAACAAGGAAAACCAGTTCCAGGATACCCAGGTGTATATTCAACCGATGCAATAGGTCGAATTTATTCCGTTCATCCAAGCAACGATGAATGTTTTTATGTACGGTTGCTATTAGTCAATGTACGTGGTCCAACATCATTCCAACATTTACGAACAGTTGAAGGTGAATTGTGTGGATCTTACAGAGAAGCCGCTCTTCAAAAAAGGCAACAAAAATGAAATTCAAAATTATCGGCCCATTTCTCTTCTATCAGTTTTTTCAAAAATATTAGACATTTTTACGTACGAATGGAAACCTTTCTCAGTAAACACGACGTGCTTTCAGATTGCCAACATGGATTTAGAAAATCAAAATCAACGGAAACAGCTATATTTTCTTTTCCAACCCTTTCAGTGCTAATGCCGGATATATCCGGCGCAAGACTTTTGTGCCACGAGTGCTAATGCCGGATATATCCGGCGCGGATCGGTCGTGCCATGAGTGCTAATGCCGGAAATATCCGGCGCACGATGTTTCGTCTGCTTTCTGATTTTATTCCTAGGGGCAGTACAAGCTATTGGCTTGGCACGACATCTACAGCTTCCTAAAAGTACTAAGTAGCTGTAGTATTTTTTTCTGACCAATAGAGGGAGCATAAGGAGTGTTTAAGCCGAATTCATCTGCCCGTCGTGCGCGGCGGAGGCCGGCGGCCGGCCGGCCGGCCGGCGTTGACTGACAAAGGGAGTCGCTCGGTACTTGGACCGCGCGCAGGTCAAAACATGCGAAATTATATGGCTCCAGCACCCTCCACCAAGGACGGTGCTGGGGCAATAAAAATCTCTGTGCAAAATCTACCCATCCTGGTTTTTGTGCCTCACTTTGTGTTGAGATTTCTTGCTGTGCGTTCGCGTTTTTCTGAAGTATTATTATTTTTTCGAAGTTTCATTGTTTCTTCCCTGGACATCCTATATGGCTGATATTGCAGTTTTGGCGAAACTGGGCCCAGAGTACCTGCAGGTTGGACGAACATGTGTCAATCACGAATGTTCGACGCGCCAATGTGTGATGTTTAGGTATTCGCGTGTTTATGCGATGATAAATTATAGCGTCTGCATTTAAAGAATTTGGGAGTCAGAATACGCATCACTAAAAGCAGTGCAAAATGATTGACTGGTACAGGCAGATCAATGTTCCCCATGATATTAATTGTGTCCGGGAGCGACAGATGTAAGAGCAAATCATTGATCAAGACTGACCACAAAAAGACTCATGAGAAACGAATGAGTTTGTTCTGAAACATCTGGCATGATTCTTTAGAATAGTTTCAATTCATAGCCATTTGAAGAACATCTAAATACGAATGTAGTTGCTACAAATAAAGAAACTGAAAATGTAAAGAAGTGTGTGACGTGACTTATGCCAATCATTAATAACGGTCGTGGTAAATTAAAGGCACAGAGCATACGAGTATCTAAACTGAATAAGTATGTGATGGTGCATCAAAGAAGTAAAGGATAAATTTTTTTAAACGAAATAAAGAAAAACTACAAGAAACAAGTAAAGAATTAGTAAAGTAAAGACCAAAAGCGAAATTGACAATGAAAAATATAATTTAAAATATCGAGATTTGCGCTATACAATGTAACTGACAGAGACAGTGAGTGAGTGAATGAGGGAGCGAGTACGAGGACAAAGAGAGAGAGAGAGAGAGAGAGAGAGAGAGAGAGAGAGGCACGTAGATAAAGAAAGGCAGAGGAGAAGATATATGAGTCAGTAAGTCACGCGGTATTCATGGAAATTCTGAGCACAGGAAACTGCATAATAGAGCAACACCTTCGCCCTAGGCGAGATAAAAAAACAAGCAAAGGGCTCTGTCTTGAGTGTCTGGAGAAGTACTTGAAATCGCAACAGTCGTTTCTCGTATCGGGAGGTACCTTTCGGAAACTTATACTCGCCAATACATTTACAAAGGCCGTCCGCACAACAGTTATTATTTTGGTTTATGCAAAAGATATCAACATTCAGAACCTCCTGATTGTGTGGAGAGAGTAAAAAAATATATTGCTCGTAATCTGCTAAAAATGAAGTACTAAAATATCCTCGTTTAGGGATGAATGAGTGTCCATTGTTTCAGGTCACATCAACCACTATAGTTATTACTCTCGCTAGTGTAATATTATAATTATATATATATATATATATATATATATATATATATATATATATATTTGTAATAATATAATTCATATTTGTGGAAATGGCCGAATTCCTCGCATTTGGTAGTAAGATTTGGCGCCGATCGCATATTGGTTTATTGAGAATTCTCCTTCAGATATCTCCCGCTAACGGGGCGCCTCCCCAGCTCTCAACTTCCTATTAATCTCGCGACATGTATGGTAGTGGAGTGTAAGTAAGTATAAACGTGGGTGTAATAGGATAAGAACGAGGAGAGAAACATTGCGTGCGATCTGTGATCTTAATTTAAGGGCCTACATCGGTAATCGGGATAAATGAGAGTGAGGGCGACAGAAAGAAAGCTACAAGTTGAGATTTTTCGAGGTGAGTATATCACAATTTTACTCTGAGCAGTCTTCTTTCCGACATTAATAATGGAATCAATTTCCTCGCCATATAACACATCTCCCGACTGATTTTCTTGGCCCTCCATTAAATTGTATGTGTCAGCTAACACTTTAAATGTGTTACATTTTAAATGGTTATATGATTTCCTTTCATTGACACTTTCAATTGGCCAGGTAAGAAACGTAAAATTTAGTCACGAACATCCCTTTATGATGGTGTCAATAGAAAAGCAAGTATTGTAGTTAGGGAATATGTAAGTAATCCGAATACAAAACATTAAATGTTTGAGATGCAGATGGAAATAATATAAGAACATTTAAATTTAGAAAAGGAAATATTTTCTAATTCGCATTATAGATTTTAAGGTTAGCTCGAGACAATATTAGGTACGGTCAGAATTAATTTGCAAGTGATTAATAATAATAATAATAGTAATAATAATAATAATAATAATAATAATAATAATAATAATAATAATAATAATAACTGGTAAGTAACATTTCATGTAATTCACATTTGATAGTCATCAATAAGGCATTTTATCATTTGACCACGAAGGATAATCAGCAAAAGAAAGTGATCGAGAATAATATGTAGATGGATTTGAAGAGATAGTAAATTAGAAAACAAAACCATTCAAACTAGAGTTTAAAAATGAACCAGTAATCCTTCAAACAGAATGTGTTGACGAGGGTCAAAGCACCACGGTAAGGGAAAATGTAGTTAGAGAGGATGGAAGAGTGAAGTGGAAAGAAATAAAGCGACACATTCAAGGTCCGTGAAGTTTCCGAGTCCAGGAAACGGAGCATAATAAAGCAAGACCGTAGCCGCTGGCGCGATAAAAAAAAAAGCCGGGGCCTTGCCGGAGGCAACAGGGGAGAAAGGCTGAGGAGAGCGCGATCCACAGTGGACCAAAACGAGGTAATAAAAGTGCTGTGAGCAAAAGGTTTCCAAATTGAGGATCGTTGTTCTTCAAAACTCCATAGATGCAAAATATAGCTTTTCGTAAAACGATTGTTGAGAATGCATTGATATTCGGCTTTGCTAAAATCTTGTGATTTTGAATGCTTAAAGCTATAGTTTTCTACAAAATGTGCCGAGTTCTGATAAAATCTGATTTCTAGGGATGATAAAATTGGTCAAATATGTATAATATATATTATATTTCTTTTGAATGAATAGGGTTTTGAACAAACGCTTCTCAACTAAGTTTGGAAATGTGCGTTTTCAAATGGACTTAACATATGTGATATAATCATGTCAGATGTGAGCCAAAGAGCACGTTGCCAAGAGCCCTGTCGTTGGACACCGTAAATGAAATAAAGCAACCATTAAATAAATAAGTCTGACTTTTTAACTACATAAAAAAAGTTTTGCTTCTTTGGAATGTTTGTTTTTGGTCTTTATTCGTATATATTTCTGTACGATTTATGCAAAAAAGTATCTTATTCACAAAAAGTATAAACAGAAAAAAGAATATTTAGGTGATGTCTGTAGTGCCTACCTTTAGTTCTAGGAAAAGTGTAATTCTCCTTTATTGTGTCATAATCGTGTTAATGCAATTCCATTAATTGAATTTGAAAGCAGCTTGCTTACTATATTACACGTCATACGGTTCTTAACTTTTACATTAATATAATCAACAAACAATCTAATATCTTTTGATACCATTTAATTTTAGGAAATATAATGTAAAATTTGTGAAACATAGATCATTATATCAGACATTTTGTGAAGCAGACTCATTTAAGTTAATTTTATTGTTTTTTGTTTGCTATGAAACTTGGAGTTTGATCTATTGAATCCTCTGAATATGACTGAAATTGTTGGAACATTTTTAGTTGATATTATATTGACTCCAATCTTTGCTGGTCAATTTCCATATCATACTTGCCTTCAAGCAAGAAATAAAAAGTATGCTTGCAAATGATGATACAAGTTTATAAATGAAAATAAAAGCGCAACGAAGTTCAATAATATGAAATGCACGTTAATTTTACAATCAAAGTTTATAAAAAAATGGCATACGTGAATGTTGTACTAAAACATTCAATGAAGTGATGATACAATCGTATTCACCGAAGCGACTGCTTCTTCAATGGTGATACCATTGAAGGTATTAAGCCCGCTTTACACGGCCAGTTTTTCATCGTTTTCGGTCGGTACATAAAAGCGACGGACTAGACTGGATTTCGTTTGTACGAAAAAATGTCACATGCTTAACTTTTCGGTGTAGATTTCGTCCAGTTTGGCTACAGCGCATATGTCACCACTTTTTGGAACTTTCTCTTGTTTTCTATGCGTTTGGTGCAATTTGTTCTATTTGTACAGTTTTAAGAGCTTTCCAATGTGTTGAATTGTAATATGAAATGATTATGTAGTGAGAAATAAAACATATACAGTGTTCTAATGTCATCTCGTCCCATCCTCTGTCGTGGTCTAATCCAACTTAATTTGTTACCATAAATACTACGTTTAACCGTCTGATCTTCAACGTTTTTTGCGGCCTCCAGAAAAAAATACTCGTATTTTCATCACGATTGAGTACAGAAAACGAAATGACCCTGTATTGATTAATTTGTGTTTCCGGGCGCGTCAACTGCTTTGGTCATTAGTCCCGTAAGTGTAGTGCATGTTTTTCTCGGGAGATGGCGGTGATTTTCTCTCGCTGGATGGCGAGAAATGACCATGTAAAACCTTCGTTCTCGTTCATCCATTTCGATACAAAAACAGTAACGTGTAAAAATAAAAAAATCATTTTCCATCCATTTCCAGTACAGATAAATTATGAAAAACAACCGTGTATAAGGGGTTTTAGCCGTCGTGGGTGCGTCTTTCGACCTGTTTCGGCCCAGTGTGCCGGAGGTCACGTGGCCGCGGGCGGCGGCCGCGCCCGTTGCATGCCGGGAGCCGCCGCGCCGCTGCGCCGCGTTAGTTATCGCCTCTAATTAATCGAATCAGAGCCTGTGTTCCGTGCCGTTTCTCTCCCGCGAGGCGAACACATCGCGGCCGATCTGGCCTTTCACTTTTGGTGGCGGCCGCCCTTCGTGGCGACGGACGCGGGGACGGGGGCGGATGGAGAAGGGGCGAAGATGAGAGGATGAGGAGGGGAAGGGGAATTAGAATAGCGGACAGGGAGAATGGGTGGATGAACTAGGGGCGGGTTGCGTTGGTGGTAGAGATGGTGGTGGTGGGATCTGAGGCAGAACTAGATGCGTGATAAAGGTGGTCTGAAATAAGCTAGTGTGGAGATGGAAATGGCGCGGGATCATTTGAGAAGGAGGGGACAGACCAAATGGCGGGGATGTCGGCAGGGACGAAAGCAAAGTCTGAGGCGGATTTTGTACGGGAGGGGTTGTAGCTGATGAAACTAGGTGAAGGACAGGGCAAACGTCGATGTGGGAAGGTCCGGGGACGACATGTGGGTGCTTAAGAAGGAGGCGGAATAAGGATTAGTGGGAGCTGAAGAAACAAAAGGTAGCAGGAAGGAATGGAGGGGTGGGGATGTCTCGTATATAGTGCCGAAACGGGCTTTACGGCGCAAGCAAGAAGAAACAGAGGCGGGGCTATGAGAATAGGTGGGGACGGGAAGGAAATTAGAATGTAGATGGGATGGCAAGGTGGAGCGAGGAGAAGGTGGCGTTGGATAGATTATGTTGGCGGTCGTGAGGGCAGAGGTGATAGATCGAAACGGCGCCAAGAAGTACACGCATTGGGAAAGAGGGCGGAAAAGAGAAGGTGCGGTGAAAACTGATGGCAGGATAGAGACGGAGAGGGTACCCTCGCGGGCAGGCGGTGGCGAAAGCCGGGTCAAATCTTGCGGTGACGTAGGCGGGGGAGTGGAGGGGAGGAGAACATGAGGGGGTGGGGCGCGGCTCCACTCGAGCAATTAGCGGCCAAGACGAATGAAAGGCGCGCGTTGGCGCTACAGTACACGCACTCTAGGGGTGATGATGGACTGCGCGGGGATACGCTTGAAACACGTCCTGATGAGGAAACTAACGAGGGAACAATTCAAATACCCTCTTAGTAGCGAGTATTCGCTGAAGGATATCGTCTTATCTCTCACGCTCGATTTAATGAAGTCTAAAGTTAATTACTGTTCGAGACATTCATGTCGCAATGCCAGCAATACATACTTTTGGGTCAGGAAATAGCTATTATTAAGATACAATAATATTTTACGTTATCATCTTTTCGAAATAATTTAGAACTGGAGGAAATGATAACAATATATTTTTGTAGAAAAATGTTTCAACTAAGAATTAATTTAAGAAAATCATTTGGAACACCTATAAAATGGCTTCCTAATGGCAAAACGTCCCGTTAAACACTGGTGTACTGCGAATTGCATATCACAAAAACCCCAGGGGCTATTTAGTTAAAACATTGCGGTTATCTAGTCAGTCGAATGAACATTGAATCTTTGTTCCTTTTAGGTCATTGTTGCGTACATTAGAAACAGTATTCTTGGTGTAAATATAATATGAACGTCTAGTTTTTCGTCATATTTAGGTTTTCTATGACTTTAATACAAAATCAGTCCGTGCGAGTAAGCGTTCTTACTGATTTCGCGATCAGTGTAATGTTAATCATTAGCAACACAATTAATTAATTTACAATTGTCGTTATGGAGTATGTTTCACTGAAACTTGAGCGCCTCCGAGAGAAAATAGTGGGGGAGGGCAGAGAGCTTTTCTCACGATTTAGCCAGAAGGTCAACAACCGTAGTTTATCAGCACGATACAGCATATAAAACGTTTGTCAAAAATCAATGTTAAAAAAGCACTGTGTAGAGAATTGTGACTATTTTAAATTTGTTTCTAAAATGTTATTTGGATAGAGCGTTAATCATTACGGATATCAGTGAAAAACTGAAATTAGTGTTAAATGTTGATGATTTTTCTTTTTTTATTTTGCAATTTTCTTCACAAAACCGACATTTCTAGTGATAATAAACTTGATATGCAAAATTCAGCACCTCAAAACGGTCAGAAAAAGATCCCAGAATTTTTTTCTTGAATCGACCATTTTTGAGCAGGAGTTGGCTGCACTAATCCTCAAAAAACATTGAAGTCACCGCCATAGTTGTCACACTGGCTTAGCCCAAGATCACGGGGTTCAAATGTGTCTTGTGGAATTTTCAAGGCCACAAAATCCTATGTTCTATATATCAAATTTAAAGAACATTGACTAAATGTATGAAGAAGATAATTCCTCTGGTATATCTCCATGTTCGATCAGCCAGGGAAGCACAGAAGTAATTATGAGTTACGGGAACATTTAAAGTCAGTACATTACACTGATAATGGGAGTCAAAAACAGTTCAGAATATTGGGCGTCCCCGTGGTATCAAATTTGAAAATATTTAACACTTCCCTTGAGAATGCGCGCGCGCGCGTGTGTGTGTATGTGTGTGTGTATGTGTGTGTGTGTGCGCGTGTGTGTGTGCGCGCGCGTGTGTTTCTGTGCAGAGTTATTAGATCTGTATCCACAGCAAAATGGAATTGATTCATACGTTGAGCAGTAAAAATTTCACTTCATTTAAAGAAACATCACAAATCGTTTTTCACATTTTTAGCATAATAAATCGTACATTTAACTCAAATTTATTCAATAAAATTAAAACTATTATTTACAATAAATTATTTACGTTTTGTTGCAAAGACTGCAAATTAATAGACATATCTTAATGAAACAGCTTATTTTTTATAGTTCAAACCGCAACATTTTAGTATTAATAAAATATTTTTAAAACAATCAACTTTGAAATAATTAAAATTATATTAGGATTATTAGATATGTAGGTAAAATGTATAATTCGACATTTGTGATGTAAAAGGTATAAGAAGTTTCACTGGTAAAATTCATAAATAAAACATATTGTGAAGCATTCAACATAATTACATTTAACTGTAATGTAGTGTATTAATCATTTTATTGCGATATAACACAATATGGTTGAGAAAATTAATAGAAAAGATCAAAAAAATGAAAATAGGTAAACAGTTTTCCGAGCTACTACTACAGAGGCATGTTCAAGCAACTGCTAATTTCCTAGCAAAATGCTGCTAATTAACTAGAAAAATAAAGAAATTAAATAAATAAATATATTTATCTCTGTTGGCCTTATCTTATGAAGCCATTCAACCACGGATCAAGACTCCGAACGAATCCCCTTCAGGGTAGGGCGTTTGCGCGCCCGATGACTTGGGGATGATTCACCGGTAATTACCACTTGGTGCGTCATTAGGGGCTAATAGAGAGCGGCAGCTCGCGCGCGCACACACGCATGGACACGCACACGCCGCCATTGACGTCGGCTCGCCCGGCGCACGCCCATCGCCCGCTCGCCCGCCCGCTCGCTCGCTCGCCGGCCCGCTTGCTCGCTCGGTCGCGCAACGCCGTGTGCAATTCGCGGCTGCCATCGCGGGATGATGAATGACCTGTCATCACCGGCGTCCGGCCGCCGCCCGGCCCCGGACGGACGGACGGACGAGCGGGAGGCCCCAGTGGGCTGGGTGGGCGAGCGGGAAGGCGGGGAGGGGGAAGCGGGCGGGCAAGCGGGCGGGGAAGCGAGTGGGCAAGCGGGTGGGCAAACGGGTGGGCAAGCGGGCGGGCAAGCGGGCGGGCAAGTGGGCGGGCGGGCGGGCAAGCGGGCCGGCAAGCGGGCGGAGGGCAAGCGGGCGGGCGAGCAAGCGGGCGGGCGGGCGGGCGGGCGGGCGGGCGGGCGGGCGAGCAAGCGGGCGGGCGGGCGGGCGGGCGGGCGGGCGGGCCGGGCGGGCGGGCGGGCGAGCAAGCGGGCGGGCAGGTGAGCTTAAGCGGGCGCGGGCGGGCGGGCGGGCGGGCGGGCGGGCGGGCGAGCAAGCGGGCGGGCGGGCGAGCAAGCGGGCGGGCGGGCGAGCAAGCGGGCGGGCGAGCAAGCGGGCGGGCGAGAAGCAGCAGGGCGGGCGGGCGAGCAAGCGGGCAGGCGGGCGAGCGGCGGGCGGGCGGACAGGCGGGCGGACGGGCGGGCGGGCGGGCGGGCGGGCGGGCGGGCGGACGGACGGGCGGACGGGCGGACGGGCGGACGGGCGGACGGGCGGACGGGCGGACGGGCGGACGGGCGGACGGGCGGACGGGCGGACGGGCGGACGGGCGGACGGGCGGACGGGCGGACGGCGGACGGGCGGACGGGCGGACGGGCGGACGGGCGGACGGGCGGACGGGCGGACGGGCGGACGGGCGGACGGGCGGACGGGCGGACGGGCGGGCGTTCGTGCGGGGCGAGGCGGGGTGGGGCGAGGCTAGGTGGGGCGAGGCGGGGCGGGGTGAGGCGGGGTGGGGGCGGGGTGGGGCGAGGCGGGGTGGGGCGAGGCGGGGTGGGGCGAGGTTGGTCGGGGCGGTGTGGTGCGGTGTGGGGCGGTGTGGGGCGGTGTAGGGCGGTGTGGAGCGCTGTGGGGCGGTGTGGGGCGGGGTTGGGCGGGCGGGGTGGGTCTGGTGGGGCTAGTGGGGCGAGCGAGGCGAGCGGAGCGGGAGGGGCGAGCGTGGTGAGTTCGGCGAGCAGGGCGGGTGGGGTGGGCGGAGCGGGGCGGGGCGGGCGGGCGGGCGAGCATCAGTTTGGTGGACGGACAGAGGGCGGACGAACTGGCTATGGACGAGTGAGTGCTGGGCCGTCCCTGCCAGGCTCGAACCGCTGACCGCAGCGACAGCCGACTTTCCCAAGTGCACCTGCGCCCGATTTTTTGCGTTCTGGCAGGAAACTGCCGCGAGCCGATGTATGTGTTGAGGGATCTGGTTACCGGGTCAGTTACTAGCCAAAAGGAATTCAATGATGAAGATTGTGTTGGGTGAATTTATAATGATATGAAACAAAATTAATACCAATTACATACCTTAAATCTCAAGTCTGTTATCCTTATTACGTTAGTTTGCATTTTGGGATAGTTATACCTGTAAATGGTTAAGTTACTAGTTAAATCTGGATCAGTAATCATTCATTGATACAATATTTTCGTAGAATTTGCCAAATATTGGATACTATAATAATTTTCATTCCAATCACTATTCGATTCTACAATCCCCTTTGAAAGCAATCGTGAAATTAGAAGATACGAGTGTAACATTCGCTGATCGCGCATCGGCACTGCCGTATCTTCTCGTAAGTTATCTGCTCTACCCCACTTTTCTAGCCCAAAACGTCGAAAATGTGTGCAATGCAAAACTTTTCCATTACTTGCTATTTTGAGATGTTCACTTCTAATACGTTTGGGTAACACGTTTACTTCATAATTTGTGGATAAAAATTGGTGCTGTTTGAAGGAAACCATAAATAACCATTTTTAAAACCATATATTTTTTAAAAATCCAAAATATTGTGTTCTACAACCTCTATCTGGAGAATGAACGAATTTCGAAAACATCGACCGGCAGAGGTGGCTCAGAGCATCAATTGATGGTGCTGCAGTGTCTCTGATCGGGAGGTCTTAGGTTCGAGTCCTGACGGCGGCAGGATTTTCGACACTAGCTTGTCAGCTACGTCGTATTCAGTGCCTGCCTGGAGGAGAAATCTAGCGGCCGGCTACTCTGATCGGTAGTTTTCCGTGGTTCCTCCGACCAACACCAAGTGGATGGCAGAACAGTACCCTACCGAACGGTCCAGGGATCGCGCGCGATCTTGACTTCCTCTTCCTTGTCTTATTCTCACCCTTTCTTACACACACTAACAAGCACTACACTCTCACACATACTAGGAGATCAATCTGGAGCACAGAGCTTGTTCCGGCTGATGCTGTGCATCGCTGGTGGGAAAATCCTGGTTGGGGAATGCTCCTCTAGTCGATTTTAGGTCGGCGCTGGATCTCACCATCCAGCGGAGAAAGAGTAAAGCCACCTCCCAATGGGGACACTAGCATTACACTTACGGGATTAATGATCTTAGAAGTGGACGCGCCAGGAATCATTAACAATCAGTCATCGAATGCATTGCCCATTTAACCCTAGAATCATAAGGCATCTATGAACCCAGACTGAAATTATGACGTTTAAATATTAACAACCTTTAATAATGTTGTCATCCGGTCATCGTATCTTGCATTCCAGTCATTCTGCTTCCGCCATGACAGTCGACCTGTGTATTTTTACTCCTCACGTTATTCTACAACAGGTAATCTAAAATAAAACGCATTTGGGCTTATAGTTGACCCCACCTTGTAATTAACGTTACAGATTTTTCTAACTTGTGAGAATGCTTTTGCTGATGGTTTTTGTCTATTTTCTGTTATAATGTTAACAAATTCATCATAAGTTACTTATTTGTAAGAATAGCTTTGAAGATTTGAGTTTTATTTATTCTTTGCTCCTTGCAGTTTTATGCCAAAGTTTCTTTGCAGTTTGAAAGACACATTAGCTACATTGATAATTTTCTAATGTTTGTTTTTATATTTGTAGTTTTGTCTCAAGCATTCATCAGTTTCCTTTCTGTAGTTATTTTGTACACTAACAGCAACGCGTTTATCTCATAGGTTTATCTGTACGGAATAGTAGCCTTTTTTGCAAGCTGACCGATTTAGTAGTTCATATAGTTTTTCTACATTTTTTTATGTGACAAATGATAAATAAATAAAGTTTCTTTTCACTAAAAAAGAGATTGCATCGTTTATTTTTGCTTATTAAACATGGAGAAAAGATCATCATCAGTGACCCGTCCTTGTTGTTAGTATTCGTTGAAATGAGCCTTGTGCATCCAGAGTTAAGTCTGTATATGAGGGAGAGATCTCTCCATAGTCAATCAAAAATATAACACAGCCTGCATCTTCGAGGACTTTTCCGCACGAGGAGATTACGACGGTTAATTCACGCCTTGCAGCCCTTTAAATCCAAGCCTTCATTACCTTGCAGTGGAACCACCGTATCCTTTCGCCTGTTCACACACGGTCTCCCAACAGCGCCACCATCCCGCTCCCTTCCCCTCTTGAAACCAACGTTTCCCCTCCCCCGTGCGCACCGCGCCGCGCGCCGGTGGATTTACGCGCTGTCGCCGCGCGCGCGACGCGGCGCCGATCACTCGCGGTGACGTCACCGCGCGAAAAATCGACGGCGGTCGGCGATCCGTCAGCGCTGACGCGTCTTGCGCCCAGCAGCGGCACCCGGAGATACACAGCGTTCGGCCCAAGGGGATGGGCAAGCGGAGTTTTCCCCTAAAGCGGGGGTTCCCCTCTAGGAATGCATTAAAAAGCTACGCTAAAATAAACTTTGTGGAAATGAGGGACTTTGATTGATTGATTTGATTGACTGTTAGTGATTCTGGGCGCGTCAACTACTGAAGCCATTGGTGCCGTAAGTGTAGTGCATGTTTTTATTGTGAGGTGTCGGTGATCTTCGGATGGCGAGATCCGGCGTCGACCTACTGTCGACAAGAAGGATTTTCCACAACATGGTAACTCTCACCAGCAGGGCACCATCCCAGCCGGGAAAATCTCCAAGTTCCCAAACGGTCTCCCAGCATATGTGGTAGCGTAGGGCATGTTAGTGTAGTGTATGTGTAAGGGATAGAACAAGGAAGAGGAAGGAAGGACCGCACGCGATCCGCGGCCCTGTTGTTAGAGTACTGCTCCGGCATTCGCCTGATCGGAGATAACACGGAAAACAACCGATCAGAGCAGCCGGCCGCTAGAATTCTCAACCAGACAGCGACTGAATTCGACCTAGCTGAAAAGCTAGTGTCTAAAATCTACCGTCGTCGGGACTCGAACCTAGGAACTCCCGGTCAGAGGCGCTGCAGTGACATCAGTTGATGCACTGAGCCACCACTCCCGGTCACAGCGTTCGGTCCAAGGGGATGGGGAAGGGTAGTTTTCCCCTAAAGAAGAGGTTTCCTATAGAGATGCATTAACAAGCTACGCTAAACTAAACTCATTGAAAATGAGGGGTGTCCTCTTCGTCTTCTACCTGTGACGAATCAGAGGGTGATGACCATGAAGGGACCATGATGCTGACAGATACTGCGTCGAAATTATAAAAATTGCAGGTGAAAAAATGTATCCTCTACATCTTTCGACAACCATTTATGTAAGACAGACATTTAGAACGTTTCGAAACTATTTGGTAATCTAAGTTTCTCATAATGAGTTGGATGAGTTACGTAATTTCTAATAGAAACAGGTAGTATTTTGAGGAAATGAAGTGCATCCTCCAGTTCTGACTTGTGATGAATTTGAGTGAAAGCAGTAACCGTCAGCATCATGACCCCTTCATCGTCATCACCCTCAGATTCCTCACAGGCAGAAGACGAGGACGCCCTTAATTCCCTCAGATCACAACCTGTTCATATTGGAAATTAATTAAACTAAACCCTGTTTTTCCCTTCGTCCAGTCGGTCATTCCATCTACTCTTTATCACCCGTAACTAGGGTCCTTGGAGGTGGAGGGGGAGGGCGTCCACCAATCAACAAAAACGTATTTTTATCGTACGATTTTAATTTCGGGGTCTTACGCCGGGAGGGATCGGAGATCGAGTTTGGTTTTATTGGATGTTGCCCGTTGATATGAACGAATTTTATTACCCACTCTTCTTGATATGAGGCGCACTTATTAAGATATTTCCAAAATCGATTTTAAATGAAATATCCTTTTTATTTCTAAAAGCTGTAGATTATCATAGATAATACTGTAAGTGCTTAGAAAATTATCGATAAATCCCCGACTCGAAAAGTGAGGAGGGGATTTATCTGTGAATTTCAAAAGCATTAGTTGTATTTAATAGGACTATTCCACGAATAAAATTATCTCCAACAAAGTTCCAAAATACGCTAAATATTGAAATTAACAGAAAACTATGTTAAATTAAAGGATGTTAAGTTATAGTTCATACGCGTTTTCTTGGAAATCGAGAGAGCGATCGATATATACAGCGTCTTAAGAAAGATGAGTAACAATTTATGATTGGCCAGTAGGGAGAAATGGTAAGAAAAAGAATAGAAAAAGCGATAAACCTTTTGAGATGCATCGCCCAGATTGGGACATTTTTTCTGCTGAGTTAAACACTGTTGGTTTTAACTTCACGAGTGGAATAGTTTAAAATAATTTCTGAATCGTCTCGGGACCAAGAGCAACGCTTGTGCATGAAGTTACGACGGCAGCGGGGCCTGCCTCCCCGCGGAGGGGCTGACTGACGCCCAGGGACGAGGCCCTTCACTCAACGTCTTGCGGCCGCCGAGCCGTGATTTATGGGCCAGCCGCCAGAGGCGCTGCCCGCTGCTCCTGATCTGATACAAACGCTCTCTCCGCCTACGCCCGCCGTCCACCGGCGTGTTCTGACGCTAACACTCCGCCGCTCGCTGATCGCATCTCCTTCTCGCTAAACACGACTGTGGATCTGAAACAGCCCGAGGAAGCTATGCGCCTACGGACATATTTTTGATTCTCATTTAGTGGTGTTGTACGGCTGAAAAGGGCTTCGTGCATGAGGGTGTTAACTCAATTTTTAGTTTTGGCGTCAAAACGACTTTTCGACGAGTTTCCTATTAGTTGCTTTGCTACTTTTGATGAATATCAAATTATTCGTGATATAAAAAGAAATGATTTCTAGTAATATTTAAAAAAATTCCATGCAAGTTTACTAAATCTCCAATATCTCCTTTGGCCACGTTTTGAGTGAACAGCTTCTTGTACTAAGCCCTTAGTATTTCTGTTCTGAACACGATTTGGACAACTGTGTACCTAGTGTTTCGGGGTGATAAGAACTTACTTGCAAGTTTTCGCAAGTTTTCCTAAGAACGTTTACAACGAGAAGAACTTTTACATACAATCTCATGAAGCAGATATTTAATTTCATTTACATGTACAACTTCCCATTTAATGTATTGTATATACATTAAACTACTTACAAACATTAATGTAATGTAAACTATATACATATAATTTATTAAGAAATATATTTAATTTGTGTAATAAATAGAGCAAGTGACAGGTCAGTATTTTAAAAATATTGTACTAATTCTTTTATTTTAACTTCAAAAACAATCATCGATATTGTTTCATCGATCCAATACAAATTAATTCACGCGATTTAATTTTAAGATTTAGCATCAACATAAGATATTTAAATGATGTAGAGATATTATCATAAGATATTATTATATTTAAATGTCAAAACACAAATGCACATAATATCTCGAAGAATCAGAACCAGTACATAAAATATATGACTTTATTTACAAAATCAACTGCAAGTAATATCTGTTGTCAAGTATCACCTTCTAAAACAGAAAGCAGAAACCAAAGATCATTTCTGTGAATAATTCTTCAGAGTTACATTAACGAAATCGTAAACAATTAGATAAACATCGGAATTTATTATCTTTACTTTGATATTATTCAATGTCAACCTCACCTAAAACTCAAATCAAAGCCTTGCCTTCGCGCGCCAGCGGTCGCTTGTTCAGCGCTCGCAGTTATCCCGTCATTTCAGAGCCGTCGCGGATCAAATTCGCGAGCTTCAAATCGCAGAACAAGGAAATGGGAAAAGCGAACCGATGCGCGAGACGAGCGAATATTTACTCGTCGCGAACGGGTCTTTATCGCAAGGATTCGTTCGCCGGCGCGCGACGCGACATTCGGCACGCGCCCATGCAAATGGTTCGCGGCGCGGCGCACACGAAACTTTGATCCATAAAGTAGCCATGGTTCTCCTCATCCAACATTTGCCTTCCGGATCCTATTTGAAGGAGACGGAGTGCGAGCGGCCTGTCCAAACGCCGGGCTGTTTGCGGAGGTCTACGCCCCCGCTCCGCCCGCCCCGTCTCGCTCGGCCTCGCCCCTCTCCGGCCTCCCGCTCTGCGTCCGGTCCACCCCCTGGCCCCAGACGCCGCCCAGCCTCTTGCCCTCTCCTTACCAGACCCGAGCCTCTGCCTCCCTCCTAACCACTCCGTACCACTCCCTCCTCTCTGCTACCGGGAGCGGTAGCTCAGTGCATCAACTGATGTCACTGCAGCGCCTCTGACAGGGAGGCCCTAGGTTACACTCCCCACGGCGGCAGGATTTTCGACACTAGCTTTTCAGCTAGGTCGAATTCAGTCGCTGTCTGGAGGAGACTTCTAGCGGCCGGCTGATCTGATCGGTAGTTTTCCGTGGTTTCTCCGATCAACACCAGGCGAATGCCGGAGCAGTACCCTACCAAACGGGCTACGGACCGCGCGCAATCTTTCCTTCCCCTTCCTTATCCTATCCCCCTTAAACACACACTTACCCTAACATGCACTACACTACCACACATTCCGGGAGACTGGTCGGGAGCTTAGAGCTTGTCCCGGCTGGGGCGGTGCCCCGCTAGTGGGAGAGTCCTGGTTAGGGGGAAACCCCACTAGCCGCGGTAGGTCGGCGCCGGATCTCGCCATCCAACGGGGGAACACCACCGCCATCTCCCGAGAGTAAAACATGCAACACACTTACGGGACTAATGACCAAAGCAGTTGACGCCCCCGGAAACACGAAGAAACCCAAACCAAACCAATCCACCTCCTTGGCGTCGTCACATACCTCCTTGCAAACTCACACACAAACCCACCACCTCCCCGTCATACTTTCTGTGGTGCTTCTTGAGACGGGTTTGTTGGTAAGTAGCCTAGTCTTATGAGACGAGTCAAATTAAACCAAAAACTAATGATCGAAGAAAAGAGTCCTGGAGCTTTGAAACGTAGCATGTTTGTTTGTTAGCATATACCACACATTGTATTACAAATCCTGGTGGGGGGTGAGCTGGGGCAGGGGGTCGTTGAAAGGTGATTTTTATTTAGTTTTTGCATGTATCTTCATACCTAATAATCCTACAGAAAATCATGCTTTGTACAAAATTAAAGTAGATAAAAATGATTACAATAGAGCTTTTTTAAATTTTCCTTTTTATATTTTTTAAATTAAAGCTTTGTCTAATTTGAGTGGTCTAAAAGTGGTAGTAACGGCGGCGGAAGTACAAGTGAGAGGGGGGTTGGGACGATGTGGATGGTGGAAATCGCAATGCTGGCAGTGGCGACGGTGAGTGGAGGCGAAAGGCGTGTCAAAGATGACGGCAGGGGTTTGGTGGTGGCAGGGTTGGTACTGACTGGGAAGGTTGTGAAGGCTATAATTTGGTGTCACGAGTGGCTGTGGCAGGGATTGTTGCAGCGAGGGAGGTATCGGCGGGGATGATGGGTCGAAGGAGGATTGGTGGTGAAAGTGGCTGGCAGTCGAAGGGTATCTTTTTCTAAACCAAGCCCTTCGATACGTTTCAAAATCTCCGAAACATGCGTAAGTGGGTGTGGAGTGAAGGAACTCGCGCAGTGAGAGAACTTAAGTCGCAAGCCCAGAACGGAGGAATCGAGGGAAGTGGTTCTTTACCTTTCTGCCCTTTAAATTCACGCCCTTCACATCTCCCCGCGGTTGGAATTTGTCGTATCAACAGCAAGTTGGTTGGTTGGTTAGTGATACCGGGCGCGTAAACAGCTTAGGTCATTAGTCCCGTTTGTGAATTGCATGTTTTTTCCTTGGAAGATAGTGGTGATCTTCCCCCGCTAGATGGCGTGATCCGGCGCCGACCTACCATTAACTAACGGGGTGTCGCCCTAACCAGGACTCCTCCACCAGCGGGGCACAACCCCAGCCGGGACGAGATCTACGCTCCCGACCGTTTTCCCGGAATATGTGGTATTGTAGTACATATTAGTGTAAGTGCGTGTGTAAGGGGTGAGGATAGGACAAGGAAGAGAAAGGAAAGATCGCGCGCGGTCCGTAGCCCATTTGTTAGGGTACTTCTTCGGCATTCGCTTAGTTTTGATCAGAGAAACAACGGAAAACTACCGATCAGAACAGCCGGCCGCTAGAATTCTCCTCCTTCAGACATCGACTGAATTTGACCTAGCTGATAAGCTAGGTCGAGTGATGATGAAAGATCTTTCCGAAATCGTGAAAGAATTGTCTTAATCGTGTAAAATTTGCCATCACTACTAGGGATACTTTCTCCATCCTCGTCTCTTCCCGCTGCGACAAACTCTGCACGACTCTCGCACAACCGTAATAAACCCAACCTCACCATACGCACTGCCGAATCCTAATTCATAAGGCGACATTCATAAAAGATTACAAAAGTGTAGAAAAACACATTTTTCGCAGTCAAAAGAGACAGTTTCAAAAATCACTTAACGACCACATTTATTGTAACAGGAAATAATATTTCAAATTTCATGTTTATTGCTTCATCAGTTTATTGCTACAGCAGTATTTCTTCTGCATTGATATGTAAATTAGTCTGTCATAACCATCTCTTATTATATTTTACAAGTCATGTTTGCACAATCAGTCGAGATACCTTCTTGGACTTCTCCTTCCCGCGTCCTTCATAAAAAGCTTTGGTGGCATTGTGAAATAAAACACCAGCTTACTTCTACCTTCATTCAACTACCTCCACCCCTCTGCAGTACCATCTCCATCTACCTCCACCCGTGTCTGAATTTGTTATGGACGCTCCGGGCGATTTTTTCGTTACTTTCCTTGTCTTATCCATTCGCCCCCTGATACTTCGACAACTACTCTCCCTGATTCCACCAGAGGCCAGGGAAAGAGCAGGATAAAGATCGTGTTAAATGTACAAGGAAGGCAAGGATAATGGCTGGATATTGGAGGTAGAAGAGGAAATAATGGGCTGGTAAACGACATGGCCCTTAGATACAGAGTGAGCAATTTCCAGAAATAAAAATTTTGCTGCTTACACCATCTACTCCGGTTCCTATCAAGAAAATGATTTATTCAAAATTTTAACTTAATCTGACCATTTCTAGACGACCCCTTAACAACTTAGAGTTCGAACATAGCATATGCCAGAAAATATTGCATTAAGAAACTGTAAAGTATTCTCTTACTATACCATTTTATTTCTTCGTGAAGTTTTGTGACTCTTTCAGATAACCTCCGAAATTGTTGAAAAACATTATAAAGTTCAAAGGTTCAAGAGTTCATTCAACAGTTTATGAAATAATTGAAGAAATATATATTTTTTAAAGAATAATGCACACATCTAGATGTGAAACGCTTCCATTTACAACAGTTATTTCTGTAGAATTCAATAACTATTTTATTTAACAATATTTATTATTAAGACAGGATTTTGGAGCACTTAGGTATTTCTTGTGAACTTCGCGAACGATCTACAACACGTATTGTCAGTTTCATCTTTTGTGATGTTGTTATAATCCTGAATGAACTTGACACTTCCTTTAAAACGAAATTAACAACTATTTTCTCAAGTTTTTAATTACGGTTTTGCAATCAGGATCATTCTCCCATAGTGAAGGATCTTTACCGCGAAAATCGACACTGATAGAGAATGTCGTAAAGAAATATTTTGTACCAGAAGTTACAAAAGACGGAACGCGATGCTTATAGTGAAAGAAAGATTATTTTGAAATAGAATGCATATATTCGGTTGAATGTTTTGTCCTTTCTTCATCTTTGTTTCCAGGATAACTTGAGCCACTTCATCTTCAACATTGGAACTCTCGTCTTCATCTACGTTACACCACGGACACCAAACTAGACTGGAGGCAGGTTTCACCTAACATAATTTATCATAATGAATAAATATTATTATTATTGTTATTATTATTAATATACTACAATTAACAGCTCTACCATTACAATTAACATTAAAATGGAGTGGTTAATGTTATCTAAGGGTAAATGCTGTTAATATAATAAAAAATTAAACACTGCATAACAAATTTCATATGGTAATCTTTCAAAACTTCATGGTCGCCTTGGAGTTTTCCGATGGAGCTAAAATTTTGTATGGATGTTTGTTGATTGGAAGGAAATAGATTTGTGAGAGCTCAACTTTTCAAAAGTTGAAAAATATGGGCCGCCTTAATGACCACGCGAAGGGCCGATAATAAACAGAAGAGTGTTTACCGAAATAACAGTCGAAAGGAGTGGGAAAGAACACGAGTGTGAGGGGCAAGGCTAGAGAGGCCCGGAAGAAAGGCGGAGAAAATAGAAGTGGAGGGGAAATGAGGCATCAGTGTCAGACTCCCCGAAGCAAAGGTAAAGAGGAATGAGGCGAGGTAGAGTGTTACGTGGTAAGATAATGCAAAGATGGGAGGTAAGGCGTGTGAAATGGGGGGAGTGAGAAGAGGGAGGGGAGGTAAAGAAAGCGAGAAGTGAAAAGGTGAGGAGCTGGGAGTTGAGCAGGGAGGTTGATCTGCTGATTATGGAGCGGGGTAGGTGATGAGCTGGCAGATGAGAAGCGAGGAGACAAAAACGTGGAAAATGAATAGGGAGGAGAGGAGCTGGAAGGTGTGAAGCGAGAGAGTGCACAGCTGATAAATGTGGACCGATAAGGTAAGAAGCAGGGATGTTAAGAAATGTGGAGGTGAGAAGCGAGAAGCCACGGAGTAGGACGTTAGGGATCGAAAAATTGAACAGGTGAGTGGGTGGAGCGCAGTTAGGTGACAGAGACAGAGGCTAGACAGAGGCCAGAAGTGGGAGAGGCGCGGCCGGGCAGATCAGTAGTGCACCCGTGAGACGAGAAAAAAATGGAGGACGGGGAGAACCAATGAATCTTTTCGAGCGTGGCATTCGGGCCGACCTTTGATCACGGAGGCCGCAGCGCGCGCAAACAGCCGGCGCGCGCAGGTACTTTGGAGCGTATCGCCACGCTCGCCACGATCCCCACGCCCCACGGTGGACGTCGCGTCAAAGGCGCCTGTTTACTCCACCAGGCGGCGCCTGCGGATGAGCGCGCAGCCATACTTTGCACCATTCCGGAAGATACAAACAAGCGGAGTGCGCTGGGCGCTATTGAATCGAGGACAGGCACAAAGTTTGCGGGATTGCAGACGTTAATGGTGAAATTAGGAATCATCCGCTCTCTAGATGGACTTTCTTCATCATAGTATATTTTGATTCTTAGTTCCTAGTCTTATATCCTGTTGTGCTGGAGATGAATGGTTTTGGTGTATCATGATGATGATATTGATGATATTGATGATGATGGTGATGACGAGGACACTGTGGCACGGTTTGAACAACGTTGAAACAATTGTTGAATAAGACGTAGGCGAAATAAATTAGAGGCTCGATAAAACGTTTTCGTCAACGGCAAATCTCACAATCTTAAAGGGCATCATATGATCCCAAGTGACTGCGATAATAACGCGAATATGCAAACGGTAGGTTAAAGTACAATATAAACTGTAGCGTCATTGAAGATAGATAACCAGAGATGGGAGAGTAGGGAAGTTACAAAGAGCTAGAAAAGGGTGGACGCAGGACTGAGAAACAAGATGTGCTTTTGCCAGTTACATGTTTGCGTGTGATTACACGCCGAGTCAGAGGACAGTTGGACATTGGGTCACCAGCAACAGTAAAATATGAGCCATGGGCATGAAGAAAGGGAGAGAGAGAGAGAGAGAGAGAGAGAGAGGGGGGCTAAAAGAGGAGACTTAGAAACCGCGACGGATAAAGTCGGACTGAATAATATTTGTCGAAGAGAGGCTGAATTCGGTAGCAATAGCAGTGGAGGTGAAATAAAGATCAACGACCTGATTGAATTTCACCCAAAACCAGATGACCTGGAACTAACACAAGAAAGAGCCAAAAGTGTGACAAAGTCTGAGGGAGACCGATCGAGTCCAGCAAAGCAACTGAGAGCGCGGTGAAAGCATGAAAGGGTTCACGGGCCAGGGCGCGGCGCCAGGACGACGGAATTCGTTGGGCGCCAATGACACAGGAGGGGCTGACCGGGCAGTCCGTTTGCGCGTCGCGCGCGGGGTGGATGGGTGGAGTGAACGCGTCGTAGGGGCGCGCGAGGCGGCGCCGACAAAGAGATAGCGCACAACACAGGGACACGGGACAACGGGCGGCGGACAGAGGGACAGCGTGCGATCACGCGCCACGGACGCGCGCGCACGGACGTGAGAATGGGTGGGCTGGAAGGTGTGAGTGTGTTGAACGAGCGGGCGACGGGAGGGTACGATGGCCGAATGGAGATTGGGGAAGGTGTGCGATTGGAGACCGGGAGAGAGAGAGAGAGAGAGAGAGAGAGAGAGAGAGAGAGAGAGAGAGAGTGTGTTGGACAGGTGGATCAAGAATGGGCGGCAATGGGCATGCGTGTTGAGAGAGCTGCAGGTCCTTTTCTAACACTCAGTTGAAGCAAATGGCTGCAAGGAACACCCGTGGAAAGCGCTGTATATGTGGTGGTGATTCAAATAAAGTTGTGATGGCTAAGGTTTAATTAGTTGGGCCTGAAAAATCCCAACTCATAATGTAATTGTTTTTCCTTCCTTCGACATTTCGAAGATTTCGAAGATTTTCGAGACAGCCCGGACCGGAATGCGGACAATGAGCTGGTGATCAAGCGCGCGTGGGCGGGTGTGAGGTCGGCAGACAAGCGGCAGGCAAGGGGCGCGCTGTGTATGGCTGGCGAGGCGGCATGGGAGTGTTGAGTTGGCGTGGAGAGGATGGGTAGGCAAACGTGAGGGAAGACAGAAAGAGAGACGAAAAGAGGAGAGTTAGAAATCGCGACGGATACAGTATGATTGAATAATATCTGGGACACGGTAACAGGTGCAGGGCGGGTGTGAAGCGGCGGATGTGGGGTGGGAGTTGGGTATGCGTGGTACGGGCAGGCGTCGGGCGAGTGTCGGGCGGGCGTCGCGTCAGGCCGGCATGCAGCGGGCATGCAGCTGGCATGAGAAGGGGCATGGGCGGGGTGTGCGAGGGGTGTGGAAGGGGGCGTGGAAGGGGGCGTGGAAGGGGGCGTGGAAGGGGGCGTGGAAGGGGGCGTGGAAGGGGGCGTGGAAGGGGGCGTGGAAGGGGGCGGAGAAGGGGGCGTGGAAGGGGCGTGGAAGGGGGCATGGGATGGGGCGTGGGATGGGATGTTGGATGAGGCGTGGGATGAGGCGTGGGATGGGGCGTGAGACGGGGCGTGGTACGGGACGTGGGATGGGGCGTGGGAGGGACCATGGAATTGGTCTTGGGGCAAAGCGTGTGAGGAGGCGTGGGTAGTGGGCGTTGGTTGAGTCGCGGACGGATGGCGTGGTGGGAGCGTGGGGTGGCGCAGGGTTCATGGGAGCAGGCGTAGGGGCGGGGGGCATGAGGAACCGCAAGGTCATGTGGGATGTGGGGAGAGATTGTGGGAGCGAGCGTGGAACAGGAACGCTCGTGAGCAAGGGCGTAAGGCGGACATGTGATGGGCGTGCCAAGGGCATCGGGCGGATGTCGGCAGTGCGTAGAGCGGTGCGGACTGGCGGAGTCTCGGTCGCCCGATGAAGCGGGCGTTCGGTCGAGAGGTCCCCGCGCGCGCGGGGCGGCGAGCGTCGGGGATTGGAGCCGACTCACAATTCCTAAATTCGCTGCCTTGCCGTCCCGCACTGCTTCGCTCGCTGGCCAAAGCGCTCGCGCTCGCGGACGCGCACCGCTATTACGACGCGCGTTTCATCTTTGGCGGAGTGGGCGTGATCGGTCGTTTTCACGCGTTTGCTCTTCATTGCTCTCGCGCCTCACCCGTGACCCACCCAAACACCCCCGCAGGTTCAGTATAACAACAATTCGAGGAGACCCATGTGATCATGTAGCTACTTGCTAAACAGTGGACACATTTTCTATGAAAAACTTGCAAAGAATTTCAAATATGTACCAGGTAAAGGAACTGGGCTGTCAGGTATTACTGGAATCGATGAAAATCCTGAGTCTGAATTTTTATGTTAGCACCCGTGACCAACCCAAACACCCCCGCAGCCTCAGTATAACAACAGTTTGACGAGACCCATGAGATCATGTAGCTACTTGCTAAACAGTGGACACATTTTCTATGAAAAACTTGCAAAGAATTTCAAATATGTACCAGGTAAAGGAACTGGGCTGTCAGGTATTACTGGAATCGATGAAAATCCTGAGTCTGAATTTTTATGTTAGCACCCGTGACCAACCCAAACACCCCCGCAGCCTCAGTATAACAACAGTTTGACGAGACCCATGAGATCATGTAGCTACTTGCTAAACAGTGGACACATTTTCTATGAAAAACTTGCAAAGAATTTCAAATATGTACCAGGTAAAGGAACTCTGTCAGGTATTACTGGAATTGATGAAAATTCTGAGTCTGAATTTTTATGTTAGCATGGTATCGTAGTCTATCGAATTTTATATTTACTTTTATTTCCGTTTCTTGAAAACTAGCTTTGTTTCAGGAATATGACCTGTTCTCTTTCAGATTTATTCAAAGTATTTTCCGTTATTAGACAAATTGTTAAATATCTTGAGTTATTTCGCATTACCTTGAACTCTTGATAACTACTGACATCGATATTCTTGGCATATTATGAGCCTTGTTTGTTACGTCAATAATTGATCTTGTAAATATGGCTGCAGTAAAGATAGATGAACAAAACTTTTTGGCACATGAATTATTTCTCTTGTGTCTTTTTATGTGCTTTTTGTCGAGAAAAGGGTGTAATTATGTATTATTAATTTTTGCTGTACAATAATTGTTTTGCGGACGTAATATGTAATTTTTTGCTCTCGTAGCATAGTGAAAAACCTTATGCAAATTATTAGTTTTAATATTCCTCCAATAATCATAAAGTGCCGAACAAAATAATTGGACACCAAAAAAGTGTTCGAATCGAATGTTAGGTTGAGGTGCTTCCACGTTATGAATAAATCGTGAAAAAAGCATTAAAATTCAGAATTTTATAGTATTTAGAATACACTCAAACCAACATATTAGCTATTGAGGATATTTACTAATTGTATTCGGTTGATCTATACATCAGCTGATGCAGATATTTTAAACTATTATCAACTTTGAGTTTTGTTGTTAGGAAAGAATGAGAATTCTGTTTTCCCAATAACAGCAATTAAAATATTTATTTGCATGTAGTTTCAATAATTAACAAAAGAACCTTCATTCTAATAGAAATTATCTTAAGAGTTGGTTATATATTCGGGCATTGTTACAACTGTCTATATATCTGGTGCAACACGCAAGAACGGAATATTATACATTTTTCCAGAATCTCTTTTTTTCTCTGCTGGTACAGACTCTTTACCAACCTTCTTTCCCAACTGTGCCTACCAACTAAGAACAAGTCTGTGCGCACAAGCTGTTGCGACATATAAAGTTGAACTCTCCGCTCTGCATATTCAGATGGCCATTTATAATCGAGTATATACTGCTGGAGGGGGGGGGGTATCTGCTTGCGATTCTTTAATTTAATCAGCCTCCGAGCCGCAAATTCCTCTCTACGAAGCTCGCTGTAGGCTGCTCGAAGGCGAGCCGCGTTTGTAAATCATCACAAGAGGCGTGCACAAATTACCATCGATTCGCTCGTTTCATTTCGGACTCCCAACACTTGTACAGGCGACCTCCGCAAAACACACACACACATACATACCTTCTGCTCAAGTTTTTCCTTTCGAGGCATCGTCTTTAAGCGCCTGCAATGCAGTCGCCACATAAAATTATACCAAGGGGACGGAAAGAATTCCCGCCCAGATATTATTCGCTATATTTCATTAGCGTTTATGGGGGAAAGAGGGCTGAGGGAAGGAGGTTGAAGCGCGGGCCGGGAGTGAGGCAGCCGAAACGCGAGCCGAGGAGGGCGGGTTGCGAGGACGCCCTCCGCACGCTACCACACGCAACCCTCTCCCTCCCTGCCCCACTCCTCCCCCCCTCACACAAACCACTAGTCCTCAGAAGACGTACCTGTCCCTTACGGCATATCCGCTTAAATATACGGAGAGCGCTCGTAATGAATAAGAAAAGCCCACACTTTTCGGTTTTCTTTTCCCAGATTTTTTTTCTTCTTACGCTTTTTAGGTTTTTTTTTCTTTTATCATTCTCCTTTCCGTGTGCAGCTCTCTTGAGCCCGCTTCGGCGACCACCGTGTCGGCTTCTTGTAAGTAAAGCTTGTTTACTTGCGAAGTACAGACACCAGCCGCCTTAGGCGGCCCGTGCCATCTTTACTCCTTCCGCCTTACCCCCACCCCACCCCCACTGCCCCGCCCCTACCCCGCCCTGTGTGTCTGGCCGCACCGCGACGAGCGCCATCCATAATTTAATCCGACTGCAAGAGATTAACAGACGCAATAAAACAAGTAAAAAGTTCTCACACACAGAGCTGTCTTCCCTTCTGAAATATGTACGCGGGCTGGGAACGCTCCTCCGTGAATTATTCCCAAGGAAAGCATGAATAAAAATCAAAGCCGCCTGCCGCGGCCGCCAAGAATAACACCGAGGCCGAAAAGCAGGAGGGGGCCGTGAACGCGGGGGGGGGGGAGAAGAGGGAGGGGGCTGTGGCGCACGGTGCAGAGCGACCTGATGTCCCAGGAGGCCGGGATTTGAAGTCACGTCCTGCGCCACCAGCGTTATTGGTCTCCGGAGCGCCCGCACCCTTAAGTGGATTCGGAATGGCGGAAATATGAGCAGCGGGTATCCCGTGTCGCTAATGATTGCTGAAGGTGGATCTGCACGAAAGGTGGCGAGGATCAGCGCCAGCCCTGGAAAATCGGTGAAGAGGGCGTGTTTTATTTCGCGCAGCTGATGATCCACTCAGGAACACGTGTGTTTCAGGCGGATAACGAAGAGGATAATGCGTATAAATCAGAAGCGATGAAGTGGAAGCAGATGTTGAAACAGGACATACGTGAAAGTCGAGGAATTAATTTTGTCGGATGGGTATTCATTTTGTGAATGTTTTATATCAACGGGTTTCTTTTACACCAAGTGTACTCCCTAATTCTTCACTTAATTATTAAATTTTGTACTGGAGTGTTTGTCCTTTCAACGATCTGATGTATGTTTTGAATGTCTTCCATGTTTATTTAATACAGTAAACCCTCCTTAGCATGAACTCACTTAACACGAATTTTGCTGTAACTCGAACAAAACTTCGGTCCTGGAAGAGATTGCGCTAATATGAACAACATTTATGGATAATATTTATTATCCTCGGAAATCACGAATTTTGCAACATGAACTCCGCTAATTTCGGTCCTTTGGAATTAGTGTTAATGAGGGTTTATTCTATTAAGAACTATTTACCTTCTTTATCTATTTAGCAAATATGCACTTAGCTCAAAACGCAGAATATTTTACTACTAAACAATGTTACATTTTTGGTCACCTCAAATTAATGAAACACTTATAGACGTGATAACCAATGGTAGTTGATCTCATGAATACATTACGGAAGAACATTAGTTCTACCTTATTTGAGCGTTTTTCAGGTTATTGAAATCATATTACAAATGTATTTATGTACATGTACATTACATGTCAGTCCCGTCCCAAATCAGTCAGTCCCAAATTCAAGTAGCAGGTTATGCATTTTAAGGTCACTAGTTGATTATGAATAAAAGATAATACACGGCATTATTGACAATTTATGAGAAGAAAGTTTTGCTTACACGTAATAATAAAGATTATTTACTTAGATAAATGTGTAACAGATTTTGTTTGACAGGACTAACAAAGAAGTACCTAAATCCTTCATTCTCGCGTCATGCAAAATGAGTGCTCAGATAAAGGAGCGTATTTAAGGTAAATGCAAATTTATCGTTTGTATTGAGCATGTTATTCATTAAAAAACAAACTTCATTTCCTGATAATACGAGGCAAGGATTAAGACCTCAAGCCATTACAAAACCTACATCCTACAGTACTCATTCTAACCTTTCAAATCCGGAATTCAATGCAGATAGGTTGCCTTTTGTTTGAAGGTTCGATTGATTGATTGATTGTGAGTAATTTCGGGGGCGTCAAATAATGAGGTCATTAGTCCCGTAAGTGTAGCGCGTGTTTTTTCATCGGGAGGTAGCGGTTATCTCCCCCCCCCTGGATGGCGAGATCCGGCGCAGACCTACCCTTAACTAGGGGGGTTTCCCCAACCAGATATCTCCCACAAGCGGGGCACCGCCACAGCCGGGACAAGCTCTAAGTTCTCGACCGGTTTCCCGGTGATAGTGTACTGCATACTAGTGTAAGTGTGTGTGTAATGGGAGAGGATAGGATAAGGACGAGGGAGGAAATAACGCGCGTAGTCTGTGGGCCGTTTGTTAGGGTACTGCTCCGGCATTCGCCTGGTGTTAATCGAAAAAAACACTGAAAACTACCGGTTAGATCAGCCGACCGCTAGAATTCTTCTCCAGACAGCAGCTGAATTCGACCTAGCTGAAAAATTAGTGTCGAAAATCCTGCCGCCGTCGACACACGAACCTAGGACCTCCCGGTCAGAGGCACTGTAGTGACATCAGTTGATGCATTGTGCCACCGCTCCCTGTTTGAATGTTCGAGACCATATGGTTTGGTTGAGGAAACAGCCCGAGGAGGAAACAACTTGCCACGAGAAGACCAACAAACACTAATCTACCTTACATGCCCTAAACTAACTACATCCAGGCGTGGACGTAATCGTTTTTCATCTAACTATAGGAACCTTCAGCACCTGAAATTAAATAGGGCCACAAACAATCATAAATCACAATGCCTCGGCACTTATTACGTACGTATGTCAATTTACTCTCATCGTCTTGTCTCCGTTCTGCTTTCTACTGTTTTCCCATATAGTACTATTTCCTCACTCATAATTACCTTTTCTAACAGCCTTAAAGTTTCATGTAAATTATTCACAATTATTTTTATGGGCAAGATCTATTGTGACTTAAAATGCCTTGAACAAGAATTACGTTGCCGGCCTGGATATGGATTGATCGTTAAGGCTGAAGGGTCGCAGTTGCCTCGGCTTGAAGGGTCGGGGGTTCGAATCCATCCTCGAACATGGTTGTTTGTGTGTGTTCGAGTTGTTCATACGTGATATTTCTACATCTTCCTACGCTAGACTACCAAGATGTTAAAAAAATACCTAAAAAGAGTTGCGTTCTAGTGAAGTCGTAGGCTTCCGCGGCCGGAGTTATGTGAATGATCTGGGCTGTCCTGGTGACGCCGCGTCGAAGGCTGTGTTGCCGACGTTTCGACCATCTTTTCGTGGTCTTCCTCAGTGACAGACCAGCCCTAACATTATATCTCTTTCGTCTCTTTGTTTTCGTGACATGTCCTTTAAGAGGATATGGATTCCATCACTATCATCGCCCCAAAACACACTGAAAACACAGCTATTTTAGTCCTTAAATCTACATTACTGGCTCATGGACAATTAGCTAGCTTTCCGTGGTTCATATTTGGGTTTTACTCTCGGTCCGGGTAAATATAGATATGTACCTATCTATTGCATTCGTCTCAGTTTATGTTGCTGTGTGACGAAAGAAAAGCTCAGGCATGCCTAATATCCTAGAGATGGTGAAGGGAATACGTGATCGCCGTACATGTCCCTTACACCCGGGAGTGGCTAATAAATAAAATCATGACCCAGGCCTGACAACACCGCTATCTGGCAAATATAGCGTTAATCCAACTCTAAAATGTCAAATAAATACAAGTATATGTTTCACGAAAAGACACGATACAGATGAGACCATAAGACACGCGTACAGATGAGTTATTAGAATCGGAGAAAACAAATTGTTATGTCCAGGAGCCTCAGCGTTTGGAGAGGAAGCAATGATGTTCTAAGTCCCAGGTAGCGAATACTTGCCACTAAAAGTTGAAAGACACAGCACAGAGACCTCAAACCTTCATGCATGGAAATTGATTTACGTATAAAGAATAGTTTGCCTCCGTTAACTCAAAAACCTAAAAAAAAAATTGACATCGAACCTTTTTGTTTGTTCAAATTCATTTGTGAAAGTGAGTGATACGAAAAAGATTCGTTCCCGAGGACGCGAATCGGTTCCTTTCCACGCGAAGTCTCGCGCAGAGCAGCGACTCTCCCTGCAGAGACGCCTCTAATTAGCTCCACGCGCAGCAACATAAGCGCTGAACGGCGCGGATTTAAACTTGCACGTCCAACTCCCACACGAAGCCACGCCCCTCGCTCCCTCCCCCGAAGCGCCGAAGGCACGAGACGAACTGAGGAAGTGGGAGAGGTGGGGGAGATAGAGGAGAAAGGGACGGAGATTTCGTAGTTTGTATCTCTCGACAGAGAATATACTTGCGTCTTCTACGTTCAAACAACTAACATTCACCTGCAGTTTCATTCACTGTTTTATTCTCTGATTTTCCTAGATGTACTGGAGTTGCTGTGGAAGTGGATGCGTAGATGGTAGTAAATCTGGATATGGAGGTGAATGTGATGACAGATGTGGAGGTGGAGGGAGATGTGGTAGGGGAGACCGGGGCATTGGTAAACGTGGGGTGAGAGGTAAAGATAAAGTTGGAGGTGGAGGATGTAAAGGAGTTGATTCTTAGATTGTATTTCTCTGCAAACGATCTTATATCTTGTACCACTTTTGTACAGTTGGCAAGATTTTTATAAGATCGCCGCTCTCATCTAAGATGGATGGTAGTTGTAACTGAATGCCAGTTTTAGAGTTTACTGGGTTGTGAATGAAAAGAAATAATTTAGAAGGAAATATATTGATCAACTTTTATTGTAAAATTAAGAAATGTTAATTGCTTTTTGACATTTCTTCGAATATTATTTATTAGTACGTTGTAATGTCATGATATGACAATTTTCTAAACGTTTACAATACAAGCATTTTTTCGATATATCTTCAGATTGCTTGGTGCGAACTGTTTTATACAATAATTACGAAGAGACAAACCTATAATATGAAAATCATTTAGTAGAACGTTATGTTAGAACAACCCCTGTACACATTTACGTCCTTCTTTGAAACATTACAAACAACGTAAGATGGTTAAAAACGTATTACGATTACTGTGAATTAACGTGTGAAAATTGAGGTACCACTGGCAGAAAAACGAGTATATCTACTTTTCAAGTGCTGCCATTCTCCATGAATTATTTATACTATCTTTCCACAAACTCTATTTTAAAATAATTTCAAAATTTCTTTTGAAACATAATTTACGTACTACATTGAAGTTGGAAATTATGTCGTACATCTGTTCACTGAATGACGTTCTGTTCTTTTTACTCACTGAAATTTAACAACAAACGTTTGATAGATTATTATAACGAGAGATACAACACACAAAACACACATTGTTACAGCAGCGTTCACGGCCTAAATATCTTAAACACACGAGGCGAATCTAGAAAAATAACACGTCGACAAACAGAGAGGATGGGGCACGCGGTTAAATTATTCATGTACTTTAGGGAAGGCAGCGCGTTTGTGTTGTATGTCGAGTGACCTTTAATTCACGTTAGCACATTACCACCCGAAACGAAAACAATTCCCTCTAAGCAAACAGAGCGCCGCGCGCCGCGGGGGGCGTGTCCCCGCCCCCCTCCGCCCCATGCCCGACAGCACCAATCCCACTCTACTAGGTCCGTTAGCGCCCGAACCCCTCGCCACCCGCTGGCCCAGCACATCGCCCTCTCTTTGCCCGGTCCCGAGCGGATCTGTTCCTGAACTGTTGTAACCTCTTTCTGTCTCCCCCTTTCTGGCATGTTACCATACCTAACTGTTCCCTCGTCCTGTTTTCTCCCGGATACATCCTGTCCTCTCCCCGACCCGTTCGGTTCTCGCTCCAATTCGTCCTATCCTCTCTCCGTCCTTTCCTGTCCTCTCCCAATACAGTCATTTCCTCTCTCCGCTCCTTCCTGTCTTGTTCACGTTCCATCCCGATTTATCCCGCCTTTCTCCCTATTTTGTTCTCTCCCCTTCCTACCCTATTCTCTTCCCATCCCATCCTGTCCTCTCACCATCCCAACTTGTCCTCTGGCTGTCTCATCACGTTCCCTCCCCATTTTATTCCATCTTCTCCCCCTCCTATCGTGTTCTCGCACTGACCCACTCTGCATTTACCCAGCCGCATTTAACCGTGCCCCATCCCCTTTCGTACCGTCTCGTCTCGTTCTGTTCTGTCTGGCCCCGCCCGGCCACGACACTTCTGGCCACACCTCCTTTAGTCTGGGCTCGTCCCGCCTCCACTCTTTCCGACAAGCCATGCCTCCAATCTGTCTACATCACCTGGTCTACCTCGTCCTGTCTCGTCTCGTTCCGTCCCGTCTCGCCCCGCCCCGCCCCGACACTTCTGGCCACACCTCGTTTAGTCCGAGCCCGCCCCGCCTCCACTCTTTCCGACTAGCCATGCCTCCAATCTGTCTCCATCACCTGGTCTACCTCGTCCCGCCCCGTCTCGTTCCATCCCGTCTCGCCCCGCCCGGCCACGACACTTCTGGCCACACCTCGTTTAGTCCGGGCCCGCCCCGCCTCCACTCTTTCCGACTAGCCATGCCTCCAATCTGTCTCCATCACCTGGTCTACCTCGTCCCGCCCCGTCTCGTTCCGTCCCGTCTCGCCCCGCCCGGCCACGACACTTCTGGCCACACCTCGTTTAGTCCGGGCCCGCCCCGCCTCCACTCTTTCCGACTAGCCATGCCTCCAATCTGTCTCCATCACCTGGTCTACCTCGTCCCGCCCCGTCTCGTTCCGTCCCGTCTCGCCCCGCCCGGCCACGACACTTCTGGCCACACCTCGTTTAGTGCGGGCCCGCCCCGCCTCCACTCTTTCCGACTAGCCATGCCTCCAATCTGTCTCCATCACCAGGTCTACCTCGTCCCGCCCCGTCTCGTTCCGTCCCGTCTCGCCCCGCCCGGCCCCGACACTTCTGGCCACACCTCGTTTAGTCCGGGTCCGCCCAGCCTCCACTCTTTCCGACTAACCATGCCTCCAATCTGTCTCCATCACCTGGTCTACCTCGTCCCGTCTCGTCTCGTTCCGTCCCGTCTCGCCCCGCCCGGCCACGACACTTCTGGCCACACCTCGTTTAGTCTGGGCTGCCCCGCCTCCACTCTTTCCGACTAGCCATGCCTCCAATCTGTCTCCATCACCTGGTCTACGTCGTCCTGTCACATACGGCCTCATTACTACTGCGACCCGCCTCGCCACGCCCCACCCTGCTCGACCTCCCGCCTGCCTCGCACAACTCCGCCCGAAGCGTGCCCATGGGCAGGCGCAGCGGCTGCCCAACTGACGCTGTCACACGCTCCGCCCGCGCAATTACCAGCAAATGCCCCGCGAATGTTGCTTATTATTTAATTACGTTAATTGGAATTTACACGTTTGCTTTAATCAGTTATGAAAATAAGTAAAACGCTTTTTGTTGACAGTGTAACGAGAGGGGATTTATTTAGTTCGTGTAATTATGTAAACTGCTTATTGATTACACCTGCCATTCATGGAGATTTCATGAAAGTGACTGCGTTATAACTTAAATTCGGATTTTGAAACGTGTCGCAATTAAATGGCATTTCGCTACAGAGACATTTTAAAAATTATTCGTTCTGCAATTCGTGCTCAATTTATTTCCCTATTAACCCTCCATTTCGGTAATTAGAGCAATTTATGGAAGGGAAGGGGTTTGAAATTGGACTGAGAAATGGACGTCGAGGAATGACGTATGTCATTGAATCGTCTCGAAATTTTTATTAGATTTGAATCAAATTTCACACCAACGCCTACATAAAAATTGATGTAATTCATTGACAATATGAATAAAGACTATAATACATAAAAACGACAAATATAATCTATAATCACACACTACATAATAATTACAAAAACATAAGTCATTACATGGTTTAAATTGCAACAGCAATATTCAAAACATTTTGTGAAAATATTTAGAGATGAAGTAATTGTTAACTGTAGGATCTATAACAATTCTTGAATTTTACGTAATAATATAAAATATCATATTCATAGCTGAACTATGAATATGTACATATTTATGTAACAGGTATTGCAAGTCTTTCAACATTCGAAACACGAGAAAAAGCTTGGCTTAATACGTTGTTTCGTTAAATTAACGAATTGATATTTTAGGTGAACTGCAAAAAAATTTAATTGTCGTGTTGACAATACAGAGAAACGAAAAAAAGCACAATTGTAGGCGGTAACAAGAATTAAAACAAAGATCAATTTAACGTGGATCAATTTATTCAATGAACTCCACGCCACAATGCACTGCCCCGCATTGAGGCCGTGAATGGAACCTATCTCCTCCCGGGTCACGAGAACCAATTAAATTTTAATACAAAACTAGCATTTATCGGGGTCACACCAACGTGATCGGGCCCAACCACGTGAATGGCGAGGGCTAATGAATAGATATGCATTGCAATGCGGTTTCAATTTTTTCCCCTCTCGTCTCGCCACGCCTCGCCTACCGTGTTCCCGGCCCCCGCCCACCCACCCCGCAGCGGGGGGAAAAAGCGCCTTCTATGGCGGCGCGGGGGCGGCGGCGAGGGCGGCAGCGCGGTGACCGGGCTTGTCGACACATGTGCATTGTCGGGACCGCTGTGACTAATGGGTAATGAATTGATCCCACATGAAAACGGGCCGGAGCGTGAACGCTCGCGGTGGCTATTGTTAATATCCGGCGGAGCGTGGCCTAGGGTCTGAGCGGAAGCCCGCTGGTCCACCCCTGCCCCGCCCCCTCCGCACACACACACACATACCACCCTGCGGCGAGGTCGGCGCCCACGCAGGTGCGCTGAGGGCGGGGAGGTGGAAGAGAACGGTTGCGGGGGTGTTGGAGGGGGGTGCTCGGGACGGCGGTGGAGGAGGTCGAGCGGAGTGTGACCGTGGGCGGAGGGGGAAGCGTGGGCGGCGAGAGCGGCGACAGCGAAGGAGTGACGTCGTGGGAAGGACGAGGGCTTGGGCGACATCAAAGGGTGGATGGCGTGAGAGATGGATGAGAGGGTGGAAGAGGGTGGGGGAGGGTGAGGGACGGCGTCATTGAGAGGGCGGGGCCTAGAGGGTGGCGGCGGGGCGGCGGCGGGGGCGGCGGCGGGGGCGGCGGCGGGCGGGGGCGGCGGCGGCGGCGGCGGGCGGCGGCGGGGCGGCGGCGGGGGCGGGTGGTTGTGGCAGGGGCGGCGGGGGTCGGCGGGGACGGCGGAGGGCGGCAGAGGCGGCGGCGGGGGGTCGGCGGGGACGGCGGGGGGCGGCGGGGGCAGCGGGGGGCGGCGGAGACGCGGGAGGCGGCTGGGGCGAGGCCGGCAATGCGGGCAGCGGGTGGCGAGGAGGCGGGGCCTGGGGCCTTGGCGAGGGCAGAAGCGCATGCGGGGCCGGAATCGGCGGCGCGGGCTGCGTGGTCGGCGGCCGGGGCGGGGGCACTGTTGGGAGCGACGACAGGAGCGGGGTTGGTGGAAGAGGAGACTTTACGGGCACCGGGAGCGGGGGCGTGGCGCCGCGGGCAACATGGGCGGCGGCGGAGGCGGGAGTGAGGTCGGGGACAGGGGCGGGAGCGTGGCGGTGCGGGCGACGGCGCGGGCGGTGGCGCGGGCGGTATGGAGGGCAGGGGCAGGAGCGGCGACGACGACGGGGGTGGCGTCATCTGGGCGAAGCTGGAGCTGGGGGGCATGGGCGGCGGAAGGGGCGGGGACAGGGGCGGGGGCAGGAGCAGGAGCGACGGAGGCGAGGTGACGGCAGTGGAGTTGGGGCGGGGGCCGGGGGCGGGGTCGTGTCGGCGTGAGCAATATGGGGTCGGGAGCTGCGGCAGCGGCGGGGAAGGGTGCGGGGTCGGGACCGGGGGTGTGGTTGTGGCGGCGCGGGTGGCGGGGCGGACGGCTTCGCTGGCGGCTTTAGTGACCGCGGCGGGACGGGGCGGGGCGGGGGCGGGGGCAGGGGTGGGAGACGGAGGGCCATGGGCGGCGGCAGGGATGGCAGGAGGGGCGGCGGCAGGGGTGGTGGCAATGGTGGCGGCAGGGGTGGCGGCAGGGGCGGCGGCGGGGGCGGGTGCAGGAGCGACGGCGGGGACGGGGTGACGGCAGTCGAGTCGAGGCGGTTGCCGGGGGCGGGATCGTGGCGGTGCGAGCAATTTGGGCGGCGGCGGGGTCGGGAGCTGTGGCAGTGGAGGGAAGGGTGGCGGGTATGGAGTTGTGGCGGTGCGGGGAGCTTCGCTGGTAGCATGGGCGGCCGCGGCGGGGCGGGGCAGGGTGGGGCGGTGCGGGGCGGGAGCGAGGTGGCAGCGGGGTTGCAGCGGGGTGGCGTCACCTGGCAGGGGGGCCGGGGGCGGGGGCATGGGCGGCGGCGGTGTTGGGGGTGGGGGCGGGGGCGGGGCGGCAGAGGCACGCATCGCTGGAGAGGAACTATGGGGTGGCGCGGTGTGGCGGGGCGGGACATCGCTCGTTGACGCGAGATTGCAGCGGAAGCGAACGATGGCGGACGGGGAGGGGAAGGGTGGAGGATGAATGGTGAAATTGCGGCGGAATCGGAGAGGAGATTCGCCCTTAACCGAAGCAGGAAAAATTGAGAACACTGCGGCCTTCCCCAGATAAATGGATAAGCTGGGGTGCGCAGATGTTGACACGGTATTGATATAGATAGTAGGGATAGAGAATAAAGCAGAAAAGTAATTTTAATAAATAGAAATAAAATAGAATAGTTCAATATCTTCACAGTCTTCATCCTGAGGCAAGACAGTGTAGAAGGGTTAAAACTTGAAAAATACGGTTCGAGCAACAAACAGTATACAGTATGGTTTGAGCAACACTGTATATGAAAATATATAATTAAAATATAGTTAGATATTGAATTTATTGCCATTATAATAATTATATAGTTTTTCTATCTTCCATTCTCCCATCTTCAAATTACAATTTTACTTTAATCTTACATTGATCAGCTTAGTGATCAGTCTTACCCAAAGATTGTGACTTTTGTTAGGAATAGGAGACTATCTTATACAATACACTCAAATACAAAGTATTGTGACATGAGGTTACAAAAATGCAGTCAAATTTCAAAATAACAATCATAAGAAAGGAAACTTATGACACAATTTTAAGGATTGGGCATAATTAACAAAATTTGTATCATGATGAGTATATCTCCGAGAAGATCAAGGTTTAAATTACTTAACGGTAAAATAGAAGTACTTTTTCCACTTATTGGTCATAGTATGTTTGTAATGTTCAAAAAATTCATATCTACACCTCATTTTATTGTGTGGCTCCAACCGACAATGGAGTAAATAATAAATATATTTAAACATGAGATAGTATGTTTTCAGGAAATCAGCTTAACACGATACTGAAGGAACAATTCAAGAAAAATTCTCAAGCTCCGTAACACAATAGAAAACACAAACGAATAGATAATATTCTCTGACCGTTGCTAAGAAAAACAGTATAAAAAAATTAGCACTCTCTTGGTTCTTGAAAGCGAGTAAAGACTTTCCCAATAATAGTGTTGTGGGAACACAATTGGTATGTAAGTTCTGGACCATTTCATATACGTAAAAAAAAAATATAACCAAATATTTCTACTTGAGATAATTATTATTATAGTGGAAATGATGTACCTGATAATATTCATCACTGAAAGAATCCTTGAGTTAATCACCCAATTAAGCATAAACAAACCAGTGGTGCTAAAAGAGAACCTTCTTTCTACACCGTACTTTCATGCAAATTTACGCGAAAAGTATTCAAATTTACTAAAAATTGTATATAATCTTATTTCAAAATATATTTTTAAGGAACAGATTTCGTTAAGGACAGAATCTCTATCTTTAATGATTTAGTTGTCCGAAAAAAATTCAACTTCTGCAATTTTCGAAACATGAGGATTTTCAACGAACCTGAGAGCCATTTTTTAAAATTTTAAAAATGTCCCAGGGGCGTCATGTAAAGAACCTCTCAAAATTAAAATATCGGTTTCAAATTCAAGGAAGCGTGACATCACCCAAATCGATTGGTGAATATGAATTTTGGGGAAAATCAGCTAAACGATTTAGCCGGTAGCGTTGTTCACAAGACAAACGAACAGACAGTTGGACGTTTTGCCGTCATTAGATTTTTTGGTATCAACGACCCACAATATTTGAATTTTGTCTACATCATATCTTACAGCTTTTTTTCTAAATTTAGCAACTGGATTTATACACATTTTCGTTATCGAGCTTCTGTAATAAGAGTTTTTCTGACAAAAAATCGCCATTTTTTGCGCAGCCTTACATGACTTTCTCTCTACTGCGCAGCGAAAAAGTAGAAACGACTTCAATATAGCCAAAACATATACAAAATTCAACTTCTTATTTACTTTTGAAAGTATTATTTTAGGATCCATCCCGATCTTTCTTTTCTATTGCTACAGTAACGTTGGAAATTGAAGACAAAAAATATACCTACTTATTTATTTAAATTATCGCCTATAATATCTATAACTCACCAATTTCCTGAACAACTCATGTTGAAAAATGAAATAATGAATTATAACAAATGATATCTTTGGAGGAAATAAGAAAAATACAATTGCAGTACTACCAGAAATGAGACTGTTTAATATTTACTATAACGTATTCCGGATTGTTTCTCGCGCTAAAATTATCTAACTTAATATATTTAATAGAACTATACTGTCTGATATCAAACCCTACTTCATCGGAATTCCAACAGAACATAAAATGGGTTTCTGCCTTCAATAAATTTACCGCACACTGAACAAGCATTTTAGAAATGCAAGCAAAAAGGAACAAACGCGCTAAAACAACAGACGCTTGAAGGCAGCTCCTAAGATCCTGGACCTCTCCCTTGCCCGCCCTCTCTTTCGGAATTCTAGGTGGCCGATTATCGGGCAACATCGAGGGCGGCGGTTGGGCGGCGGATAACCAGCTCATAATCGCTGGGCGGTGAAGGGGGTGGGGGCGGAGCGGGCGGCGGGGGCGGCGGGCGAGGACGGTGAGGTCGGGGCTGCTGCCAGCGGATCGCAGGAATCAAGTTTGATGAAAATTCCTTATGTTCGCAAAGTCAAAGTAAAGCAATATGAAGGCGAGCCGAACTCGCTGGGGGCTCGTGCGGAGAGGTTCGGGAGAGGGGGTAGGGGTGGTGGAGGGGAGGCGGGGTGATAGTGGAGGGGGAGAGACCCGCGTCGGCAGCGCGGGAATGGAATCTGGTGATCCCGTCGCCTCCTCTCCCCCTCACAGGCCCCCGCCTCTTCCCAACATCCTCGCCTTTTCCAATTGACCCCGCCCACTCCCATGCGTCCCCATCCCCGCAGGCACCCGCCTCTTCCCAACATTCTCGCCTTTTCCAATTTACCCCGCCCAATCCCAAACGTCTCCGCCCTATATGTACCCTCCTCTTCACAACATTCTCGCCTTTTCCAATTTACCCGGCCTAATCCCAAACGTCTCCGCCCTATAGGTACCCTCCTCTTCCCAACATCCTTGCCTTTTCCAATTGACCCCGCCTACTTCCAAGCGTCCCCACCCCACAGGCACCCGCTTCATCCCAACATTCTGGCCTTTTCCAATTTACCCCGCCCAATCCCAAACGTCTCCGCCCTATAAGTACTCTCCTCTTCCTAACATCCTCGCCTTTTCCAATTGGCTCCGCCCTCTCTCAAGCGTTCCCACCCCCACAGGCACCTCCCAACATTCTCGCATTTTTCAATATACCCCGCCCAATCCCAAACGTCTCCGACCCATAGGTACCCTCTTCCCAACATCCTCGCCTTTTCCAATTGACCCCGCCCACTCCCAAGCGTCCCCACCCCCACAGGCACCCGCTCTTCCCAACATCCTCGCTTTTACCAATTGACCATTCTCAATCCCAAACGTCTCCGCTGCACAGAGGTAGCCGCCTATTCCCAAGATCCTCACCTTTACCAATTTTCCCCGCCCAATCGTAAGTGCTCCACCCCTCACAGCTACCTCTTTTCAATTTCTTCCCCTTTTCTAATTGTCTCCGCCTACCCCCATGTGTCCCCGCCCCCCACAGGAACCCGCCTCTTTCCAGCATCCTCGCCTTTTCCAATTGTCCTCACCACTCCCAAACCCCGCCCTCATAGGCCTCTTGCCAATATCCTCGCCTTTTTCAACTGTCCCCGCCCAATCCCAAGCTTCCCCGCCCTCTTTCAGCACTCCCGCCCCTTCCCATCTTGCCCGCCACTTCCAATTTTCCCCGTATACTCCCAATCGTTTCCACGCCTCTGTTGCTTCTCCAATCTTATCCATCGCCTCTCCTTCCCTTCAACCTCGCTACTTTCTAGTATCCTTCCTTTTCAGCTTCCTCAATCTTTCCACCATCTTCACCACGTGCTACCAACTTCCACGTGCTTTCCAGCAGCCCCGCTATTTCCAGCACGCCCCATCTCTCCAACATTCTCCCCTTTATAAACATCCCCACCATTCCCAGTACCCCCTCCCTACTTGCCATCCCCTTTCTATTTGCTCACACGTTCCAAGCCTCTCCCTTTTACCTCATCGCGGACACTCTTCACCTATCCCATCTTCTTCCATACGCCTTCGGTCTTGGCATCTCCCTACCACTCGGAAGGGCCTTCTCCTCCACGCTCACGCTCACGCGTACGCAGACAGGCGCCTTCCAAGGCTCCACGCTCGCCCGCCCGCCCGCCCGCCCGCCCGCCCGCCCGCCCCCGCGCGGGAGACGATAACGGATGCAAAAAAACGCGCGAATTCCTGCCGAGATTGCCGCCATGGAATGCAGAATTACCGGCCTGAGACAGGCGTCGCCTCCACGCGGGATGAGCTCTCCAACCCGGGGCCGGGCTGGCGCCGCGTCGGCCGGGGGAGGGGGACGAGGGGGGGGGAGTCTGGAGGCAAAAAAGGAATCGCGAAAGCGCGCGCTCAAGAGAGCGAGAGGGAGGTAATGGTGGAGGATAACTCGATAATCCCGATCCGGGGCTCTTTGCCGGAGGCTTAATCTCTTGTTATCGCGCCGTCTGGAATCTAGCGGCGGACGCCCCGCGGGTGAGAAGTGCGGCCGGGTTTTAAAAGATGCGAACGCGCGCGTGGTGATTCGTGTCAGAAGTGAAGTCAGCTCTTGGAAGCTGATTTAGGCTGGGTGGAGCCGATCCGTTATGGAAAGGACAGTGGGTTAGGTCTTGTGTTTTGGATCTGGGTTTCAAACCCAGGCTACATTGGGGAAAAATAGGTTTAACGGCAGAATTTCTGCTTCCTTTCCTTTTCATTGTATAATTGCCTCCATTCCCCTCCATATTGTAATCCACGAAAGCATTGTAATCCATTACTACCAATCGCTTGATTCATCCACTTTTATACTTTGATTTTATTATTTACGCACACTTTAAAGGGCGATCTATGGAGGGGTGGCTATAGAGTGCAGTAGTTTTCTACGTCTTGGAACAGGAAAAAACTTCCTGAAGTATTTGTAAGGAGACAGCAGGTTTTACGGAAATTAATCCGTTTCCCATACTTTATTTTCCTTCTCATACCACTTCTGATGCAAAATTCCTATTACCATTAACAACCCATCTATTCAGTAACCATTTTTCGTGTAAACTTCAGCAACAGATAAACACCAATAAAAGAGTAATAACTAGCTGTGAATTCTGTGGCGCGTCTGGCCTTCCTTAGAAGGAGATTTGAAGGTTCCAAATGGATATAAATATTTTTAATATGATAAATGATGACACTATTATATATATATATATATATATATATATATATATATATATATATAAAATACATTGAAGGAAGATGATTGTTTTGCACAATTTATCCCTAGCGATGTGCGGCGGGACGCCCAGGTTCGATCCCCGCGCCGGCCATCCTGACTGGGTGTTTTCGTGGATTTCCTCGGTCATGTAGGCGAATGCTGGGATGGATCCACTCAAAAGACCACGGCCGCAAAGTCGGCGTTGCCAAGACAATTTCGTTAATTACGTAAAGACACGAAGTTTGATTCTCCGGGTCCGGGGCTCACGTCAGGCTGAACACTGATTGTAAAATTTACAGTCAAATGGGTCGTAGTAAGCGATCCGAAAAAGGCGACCCCAGCTAACTGGGATCAGGTTTAGGCGATGATGATGATGATGATGATGATATTAAATGTTTTGTAGAACTGATAAAAATCTATCGACACGAAAACACACACACGTAGTACTGCTAATGAGAGAAGGATCCTCCAGTTCTGGATCAAAGAGATTTAAGACGAAAACACAGAAGTTCGCAAATTATGACGCAGGTGATAACTCAGACGTACATGGAGCCAGCAAAGCACATTACGCTCATTACGCACATTACGCAAAGCACATTACCCACATTACGCTGAAAACTCTTTATAACTCAGAAATTATCCGTTCTAGGGCCTTATAACGAGGTTCTCGTGTTCCTTGATGAACACGATTCTATATCGTAATATATAAAATGAGATGTTTTAATATATTTTTGGAATGTTCCCCGAACCGAAAGCAGATGTTTTCAAAATTTTGGAAGTTGGATTCCAACGTGAAGCTTTTTCAGCTTTAGAACAATGGCATAAAATATATTTTTTGGAATTTGCAAATTTTTTGCGAAAAACCTTTTGTACTCTTTTATTACATTTTTGAATCATTTTAATATATTTATTTTATTTATCTTTAATATATGTAGTATCTTCTAGTAAAAACGTCATGGAATGCGAGAGTATGTAAAAAATCAGTACAAAAATTATTTATTTTGTTGATTACAAATGCTACAGAACAGTTGATAGTGTGTAGAATTAACTAAAATAATCCTTATTGCTTTTAATCAGTATGTTGAACATTTATGTGCAAAATGGCATATCTCTCATTAAATATTTATACCTGATGGTGTATATTAGTACTATTTTTCCAACATTTTTATTAAATATGACCTTTCCTGGAAATGAATTCAATTAGCCGACATTATGGATATGACGTTGAGGATCGTTGTATATTTGAAGCTTAAGTATATAACGTATACATTCGATACCAGTAATTGCAATAGTATAATTTAAAAAGACATTAAAACCAAAAGTCCATTTATTGACCATTATCTCTAAAGAGAACATATTATTTAATTCGAAAATTAATTTTATCTCGTAGGAAAACATAATCGATGTGTTCTACGAATTACTTCCGATTGCCTATGTATGGAACGAAGTGTTATTAAAAAATTAAAATAATAAACGTTTGGTATAAATAATCAAAAAAGGATTCAATGAAAAAAGGATATTTACTTTTGAAATCAGAAATTTTGAAAATAGATATAATACTCTCAAAAAATTTTGTATTTGGGACATTATAAAACATGAGAAGAACCACTATTTATTCATCCTAATAAATTCATACTGATTGTTCTATATTAGAATATTTACAGGCAAATAAACTATTCATTTAAAAAATATAACGTACTATATTACTATAACGTCTTTCTAGGAAATGAATTGGTCTATGAATACTTGAAAATCTAAAAGAATTTATTTATAAATATGAAATATTTTACAGTTTAATATATCCCAGTCTCCTTTCCGTAGCCTACCCTTCAAGCATGACCGCTCAAACCAAATTATTCACGCTGTTTCTTCTCCTTGTGAACGCAAGCCGCACCACAATACCTAGCATTAAAGGCCAAAAGTTGCCATATCCCGATGCCGAACAGGATTGGCAGTGAATTGCAACCTCCTTGCGTTCACTCGCTCACTTTACACTCGTAAACTGTTGCTCAACACTCAACCAGGAAGGTGCCATGAGCTGATCAGCTTTACGGAAGTCTTGTACTCGCCGGTTGAGACGGGAAGAGAGGAGAAATCTACCATTTCGTTAAGTTGTTGTACGGGCTCTTCAGAAATCCCTATTGTTTTATTGTCCTAAATAATTGTAAAGGTTTAAACAATAAATTAATGATGACTCAGGACGATGGTTATGGTTATAAGCATTGATTGTTGTCATCTTTCTGAACAAACATAAAATCTGCACTTAAAATAGATACCAATATGATACATCAACCTTCACATAAATAAAAAATAGTGATGCTACAAAATAACATTTTTTCTCGCATTATTTCTAACTGAAGAAACCACGGAAAACTACCGATCAGAGCAGCCGGCCGCTAGAATTCTCCTCCAGACAGCGACTGACATTACAAGCTTTTCACAAGCTATTGTCGAAAATCCTGCCACCGTCGGGACTCGAACCTAGGACCTCCCGGTCAGAAGCGCTGCAGCGACATCAGCTGATGCACTGAGCTACCGCTCCCGGTTCAGAGAAATTCAAAAGTGCTATGTAATTAAATACAGCATGATATTTTCAGTATATTCTTTCAAATAAATATCTTAAAGCAAACTCCAGAGATTGGCCATTTACACGGCGCCAAGTACATCTCGCCATTAGCTCAAAGCTTCCACCTTGATCTTCGCACGGAACCAACTATTACACCTCACATTACCTCTCGCTCTTACTCCAATGGCTCTTCGTGTCCAGCACGTGGGGTAGTTGGCGACGTCTCCGCGGGGGGCGCGCGAGCGTCTGCGGTGCCACCGCAGGGCGACCGCAGCGTCCGGCGCGGCGCGGCGTGCTCTGATTGGCTCGTGAATGGACGACGGGGCGCGCGCGGCATTGTGATCTCTCTGGAGAGTACTGAGGCACGATGACCGGTACTCGGAGGCCGGTGGAGTCAGCGGAGGCAGCGGGGCGATGGCGGGGACGCGGGCGATGAGAAAGCGGAGTGGAGATGGCCACGGAGGAAAATGAGGCGACGTGTAGGTCGCGAAATGGAGGGTTTTCTGGGTGGTGAGGCGGTAGGGCAGTGGAGACATTGGGAAGTGGAAGAGCGTTTCGGAGGGTGGCGGCAAGGGGTGGGTCGGGAGGTAGCGGGACCTCCTAGGAGGGTGGACCCGGTCGGAGTGGCGGGGATGTGATGAGTGATGGCAGAAGCAGCGAGATGGGAAAAGGTTGAGCCATCTGCAGTTGTGAGCGACGGCTGGAGTAGAGAGATAGGGAGAAACAAAAGTATCTGGAGCAGTGTAGGACGGCAGCAGAAGCAAGTGGGAAAAGATAGAGCTGCCTGGAGCGGTGAGCGATGGCAAAGGCAACGAGGTGGGGAGAGGTAGACCCACCTGCAGCGGTGAGCGGCGGTAGGAGTAGAGAGAGGGAGAAACAAAGCTATCTGGAGCAGTGTAGGACGGCAGGAGCAGCAAGTGGGAAAAGGTAGAGCCGTCTGGAGTGGTGAGCAATGGCAAGGGCAGTGAGGTGGGGAGAGGTACAGCCACCTACAGGGATGCGTAACGGCAGGAGTAGAGCGATAGGGAGAAACAAAGCAATCTGGAGCCGTGTACGACGGCGAGAGCAGCAAGTGAGAAAAGGTAGAGCCGCCTGCAGCAGTAAGCGACGGTAGTAGCAACGAGGTGGGGAGAGTGAGAACCGTCTGGAACGGTTAGGAACAGGTAGAACAGAGAGTTAGAGCCATTGATTGATTGATTGATTTTTTAGTGTTTCCAGGCGCGTCAACTGCTTTGGTCATTAGTCCCGTAAGTGTAATGCATGTTTTTTCTCTGGAGATGACAGTGATCTTCCCCTGCTGGATGGCGAGATCCGGCGCCGACCTACAGTCGGCTAGTACGGTTCCCCCTAACCAGGACTCTCCCACCAGCGGAGCACCGCCCCAGTCGGGACAAGCTCTAAGCTCACGACCAGCCTCCCGGAATATGTAGTAGTGTAGTACATGTAAGTGTAAGTGAGCGTGTAAGGGGGAGAGGATAGGACAAGGAAGAGAAAGGACAGATCGCGCGCGGTCCGTGGCCCGTTTGGTAGTGTACTGCTCCGGCATTCACCTGGTGTTGATCGGAGAAACCACGGAAAACTGCCGATCAGAGCAGCCGGCCTCTAGAATTCTCCTCCAGTCAGCTGCTGAATTCGACCTAGCTGATAAGCTACTGTCGAAAATCCTGCCGCCGTTAGGACTCGAACCTAGGACCTCCCGGTCCGAGGCACTGCAGTGTCATCATGATGCTTTGAGCAACCGCTCCCGGTAGGTAGAGCCATCTGGAGCGGTGTGTGACGGCAGGAGCAGCAAAGTGGGAATAGATAGAGCCATCTGCGGCGGTGAGCAACGGCAGGAACAGGGAAGTGGTGAGAGGTGGAGCTGTATGGAGTAGTGGGTGTGATGGAATGGCTCGGCTGGAGCGAAAGTAAGCGATCACACTGTGAGGGTGACAGTTGTGAGGCTGGAACGGCGGCGGAGGGGGAGGCAGAGCCGCAGGGCAACAGACTGTTGCCAGCATGTCTGGAGCAGAGAGGGGGAGGGGACGGTGGTAGAAGCGTCCGGAGAGGGGGGAGAAGTGGGACGATCTGATGGCTGGAGTGGCGGGGGTGGTAGACGCGGCGAGTGGTGGAACTACGGAGGGTGAGTGGGTGGCGGAGACGGTGGAGGGGCAGTGGCGGTGAGGGGGGCCCAAACAGCACACAAACGGCCATTGTTGGAAGGAAGGGCACGCCGCCGGAAGCGGGGCCCGTGTGGACACAAAGGAGGCCGACAAGGCCTCCTAATATTAGCCTAATTAAGGGTTATGAAAACAGAAGCAATCTCCTCAACACGAGTTGCTTTACTGACTAATGTTTCACCATTCATTCCATTGGAGAAATACTGTTCAAATTCAAGGGTCATTGAAATATTTTTTGAGGTGCTTAAGCTTGCTTAATGCCAGTTGAAGATTATGGTAATGTTATTCGCATTAAATAGTTAAAATTCTTTTAATGAAATGAAAACATGTAGATTACTCTGATTATTGAGCTTCAATAGCTCCAGAAAGTTTAAATTTTTTATCATATCATTTCTTAGTGGTTCTTATAGTGATAATTATATAATTTGTTTTATTTGGTAAGAATAACAAACCGCTCACCATTACGCTGTGTAATTGCTTTGAAAATTTTTAAATATTATTCATTTTGATAATAACACTAAATTTCTTTTACATTCTGTTCATACAATTAAAACTATTTTAAGTATTTGCCACAGCATATAACGACTAATTAACGAATTCTTCATAGTGGTTTTCACAAATATTGAATACATGAGGTATTTATACGAGAATATTTCAACTATATGGTATTTTTTTATCATCGTGTTCTCATTTACCTTTGTGTGTATTTCACGGAATTTCTACGCATTACAAGTAATCATTATAACACAATTTCAGTAATATAACGTTATATCAACCCACAAATCAGAAAAAAGTAACTGATTGTTAAATTAATTAATTTTTGTGTAATATAAAATATATAAAATAATACGTGATATTCTTTTGTCGGACTAAACGTCTACTTGAATATGAAGTAATGAAAATGATATAATTTCTCAAAATGTTAACTGGACGTTTCAATGAAGAGAGAGATTTTGAGGCAACATTTAACGAATTTTAGTGCGTATTTAGCGTACTAATTATCTTAAAATAACTTATTCTTTAGAATAATGTGCAAAACTATTTAAATCGAGAAGGACTAATCTAGTGGAAATAAAACTTAGGAACGAAACTTCTTGAGACGGCTATTGATCCACTAACCGTGGACTGGATGGATATAGTTATGGATCCAGCACTAGATGAGACGTTGATGTCACCAAGGAGGGAATTATTTTTGAACTGACGTTTCCAGTGGTACAGGGGGTACCCTTCCTAAACCAGAAATCGCCACTGTAATTCTGGCGGGGGGAGATGAATATTTGAAGAAAGGGAAACACTGAGTTTTACATGCCTTGCTTGTGGTATGCATATTCTTATAGTATGCAAAAGAGTCTAATAGAACCCGGAAAAATTAAATTCCTCCGATAAGACACAGTTGCCAACTTTTCGGCCGTCACATTGCGATGCTACCTTTCACAGTGCTCTGCAGGACCTAGGGCACTTCGCCTTGGGGAAGGTTGCAATACAAGCCAAAACGTTGGCAACTGTGCATAGAAGGCGGCGTCTTTACGGCAGCCAAATACCTAAAACACTAGTGGTGATACAACAGCACATACATTCTCGTGCTATTTGTAAGGTTGCGCAATATTATGTCGTTGAACCCGTAAAAAAATTCGCGTAGTGGGTATATTTTGCGGCGAGTTACGAATTACTTCAACTGAGAGCGTCTCATTGATCCAACAGTTTCCTCTGCGAGAATTCCCAACTGGCAAACTTTTTGCTGGGATTTGAACTCGGGTACGTAGATTTACAAGTGGTACATATTAACCGCTCTACAGTCTCGATGGTCACACTATCCAGAGTCCCTGACGTATCTTTTTTATTTTAATAAAAAAATGCCTCTTTTCTCTTATAATGAACTGTATTGTATTCCATCTTTACAAAAAGTTTAAATCCCAAAATGATGTGATCCGTAATAAATAAATAAACATACCGTTGTACAGTGTGCAAATCCTGAGATGGTAATTTTTAGTTGGTCGACTTTTATTTCTCCCCATGCCATGCTCTCCCGATTCTTGCGACATTTCATATTCAGTCTTCCGTAGATAATTTGAAGCATGTTGAGTGAATTGTCAAAGCACCCTTTGGCTTTCGCTTGCAGTCATCGGGCGCGAAGTGAAGTAACAGTAAATACTGTCTAATCAGTACTTTATTACTCATTACTTATTGTCTAATCATTACTACATTCATATTTGGGAATTAAACGATTGTTGCTATAAATAGATCACTATTCCAATTCTGCAATAGATCCAATCTTGGTTATAAGTTTTAGTTTTTTATTTTGTAAAAAAAAAGACATTGAAGACATAGAATTGTAATGTTTCAACAATGGAAAGCTTCATCGCTCGCGAACGTACATCAAACTTAGTGCATATTCATGGTGACCTAGTCAGGATGTGAGAGAAGAATGTCATTACAAAACTAGATATAGTGGAAAATATATAATATCACTTGCAATTAAGAGATATATAGTCACTGGGTCGCAAAGACTGAGACGTCGTCAAAAAGCTACAGGTTTTCTGCATGCTAATCTTAATATAATATTCATATCACATTTCTCCACCTCAATTTAGTAAAAATTAATTGCGACAGCTTATACAGAAAGAAATGCAAGAACGAAACAAACATATGCACAGCCCACGTCATAATATTATATATTTAATCTTTGTATGTAATTTTTTGAAACATGTGACGACTTCCATTGACATATTTTTCACTAGAAGCTGTGCAAATCTATGTTGAAGTGGAAAATGATAAATTATGTGGTATTATTTGATTTAATACAATGCTGTATAATACAATGCTGACTTAATACTTAATACAATTTTACTTAATACTTAATACACTGACTTTGGCTTAGTACAATGCTGTATGCGTTATAGAGGAAAATGTTATATTATGTGGTATTATTTGACCTAATACAATGATGCATAAAATCCCGTCTCCAGTACCATGACTGTTGTAAGATTTTCATTAACAATATTACTTTTAAACACTGCATTTGGAAGAGAGATTTTATATAGAAGAAAAATATAACGCAAAGTATAAACATTATTAGTGGAATTCCTTGAAAATTGCGTACCTTATTGTTTTAGTTCCACATTTCACACATTCACTCTAAACTATCTGGATTACATCAAATACATTAATTCAAAATTTAAGTAGACTTAGTGTAGGGATCACAGAATTTTGAAAATGTGCACACAATTCACTTTTCCCCATAGCACGTCATACGCAGTTTTTAACTGTTTTTTTGACGTAAAATAAATAAAAATAAATAAAATAAATAACATTGTCGCGAGTAAACCATTACATATCAATCACGTTACATCACTAATCTAAATTACGACAAATTTCCTAGGTATCAAGCGTTAATATTCGTAATGTTAAGCTGCATAATATTACTCTGCAGTTCAACTAGATAATTCTAAATCCGTTGGTCACGGCTACGAGCACTAAAACTGTACGCCGGGGGCTACTATTATCGTAAACATGTCCCTCCCAACAAGCCCCTCCCACTCCGGGCACATCGGACGGCAGTGACCTGGAAAGCCACCATCCCCAAAACTCCACACAACGGCTTTCGAAAAAAAAATTCCCTTATTAGCGGATCAGTGACCTCCTGCGGCGGCTGAGGTTCTCAAACCTGGCCAGTTTTAATATCCGTAATGAAAAGCGGTGCGGCGTCGCACCTGGGTGAAACAAATTAATACGTGGGAGGTACGTGGGGCGGCGGCGCGCCGACGCGGTGGCGGCGGCGGCGGCGGTGAGGGCGGTAGCTGTGCAACGGGCACGGCCACTTTGATCTGCGTCGCCGGATCAGCCGGAGCAGCCAGCTCGTCGATGCCGCGCACCCGCGCCCTCAAAGAGAAAATGTGCGGAATTTGTGGCGTGCTTTGAATATTGCACCGCCCTATGTATGGGGAAGGCCTCCCTGCCTCTCTCTCTCTCTCTCCCGCACTCCCTTTCCCTGGCTGCCTGCTTGTCTGCCCGCCCCGCCTACCCGCCCGTTCTCCGGCCCGCTGTCGAAGAGGGGGTACGGGCTACGGAACGCGCGCGGAGAGAGGATAAAAAGAGGTCGTCGGGAGGTAGAGGAGGTGGTGAGGAGAGGAGAGTGGATGGTGAGGATACGATGCTGGTGGTTGGTCCATGGCGGTGAGCACGCTATGATGCGAGATTGGTAACTGAGCGCGAAGGCAATTGCCGGTAAGAGTAACGGTTAAAATGTCCGAGGGCATGGAGGTAAATGGATTGGAAAGAAGAGGTGATGGTGAGAACAGAAAGGTAGTGATGAGGTAAAGATGACAGCGAGAACACGATAGTGCTAATTTCGTAACTGAGCAGTGACAGGTTCGAGGTGGCATTTGATTTTTTATTTTATTGGTGTTAGTATTGATATTAATAATTGGTAACTAAGGAAGACGACAAAGTTGTGGTGAAAGAAACAAAACCAACAAAACATGAAGTCTGGATACACCACGTGTTAGAGAATTTCTTGCCTAAATTTAGCAATAGAATTTATCCAGTTTTTCGTTACCAGAGTCCGCATTAAGAGCTTTTCTGGCAAAAATTCGCCTTTTCCGAGGCATGTTTTTATAACTTTCTCCTCTTTTGAAGAACTTCGTAAGGCGAAAAAGTAAAATGATCGAATGAAACAATGAGGTGCTGCTAAGAAATGACGACGATGACGACGACGACGACGATGATGAAGATGATGATGATGATGATGATGTACACGTAAGCTGATCGAAGATGATGACATGAGAGCGGTCAAATATGGCGGTGGGAGATTGGCGTTTTTTGGCATAATGGTAATGACAGCTGCGGGTGATAGTAGATATTACGACTGAGGCAAGTGATGGGGAAGAATGGAGAGGACAGCGATTGCAGATGAAACAGAGATGGCACGGGCCGATGTATTTGAGGACAGCATAGTGCGACATTAGTAACCGAGCATAACTGCAATGACATCATGACGCCTATTACCTACGGCCTGTAGGAGAGTAAGCACCCACCGGAGGCATGAAATGGCGATAGAGGCAAATGCGAGAGTGTTTGTGAGGAGGGCGGCAACGGTGATGCCTATAACGGCAGCATCGACGAGGGCGTTTGCGGCGGCAGGGGCGCGGCGGCATAAGAGTGACGCCGCCCTCATATGCCTATATCGATTCGACGAGGGCAATATAGAAAAAACACGCGCCTCTTCCACGCCGCTCCGGCCCCGCTCCTCCCCCCGCCACCGACCGGAGCGTGGGTGCGGTTCGCCCCCCCCCCCCGCGTGTTTCGATACGGATCGATGGCGGCCGGGGGTTAGGCGCGCTCGCGATGCGATAAAAACTAATAAATTCGGGAGGGCGCGTAAATAATTTCGGGAGGCAGTGGGCGCATCGCGGTGCGCCGCCCCGGTGCCCCGCCGTGCCGTGCCTTGCCGCCTTGCCGCCAGCCAGTGTGTCGCGCGTAATATCGCCGAGCCGCTCGCTCCGCGCGACTCAGACGCCGGGCCAGGGCGCCGGCGTCGCGATGCCCTGGAATGCGCGGTAGGGGAGGGGGAGAGAAAGGGAGGGGAGAGGTTAGGGAGGGGTGAGAGAGAGGAATAGGCGGAGGAGTGCGGAAATCTTGAAAGTGGCTTCGATTTGAGAATACGCGGCTCCGAGACTTTCTTTTTGTTTTATACGCTTTTCTTCGTTTTCGAGAGTAAACTGAAAATAAAATAAATGGGTTGGTGTGGTTGTTATAATTTGTATATATCATAAATAGGAGAGACAAGGAGGAGAAGGAGGCGGAGAAGGAGGATGAGATGGAGGAGGGGAGACGTCGGAAATCAAGAAAATGTTTCTGTGTCGAGAATACGCTTATCGGACATCTTTCTTCTTTCATCCTTTTTTCGTTTGTTTATTGCTTCAGATTATGACCCCTGAGCAACATATTTGATTGACGTTTTGTGTATCTTTCTGATAAAGAGGAAAAATCTCGAAAGTGGTGTTGATTTGGGAATATACAAGTCAAAAACCTTTTTATTTTTGGTTTGTTTTTGACTTAATACACGTACTGACAAGAAAAACGTCGTCCTTATTATAATCGTTATGTTTGATAGAAAAACTAGAAAGAAACTTCTTTGAGAGAATGTAACATCTTTCTTTTTTTGCTTCTTTTTGTTTTCGAGTGAATCCTGGAAAAAATCTAATGTGTGGTAGCACAGGTTATAAGTATATAGGTTTCGTAATAAAAGTGTTCTAAATTGTTCCGAATAGAGGAAAAATCAGATTATTTTCCTTCTTTTGTATTTTTCAGTGTTTACTGAAAACTACGCAAAATATTAAGGTTGTTCTTGAGACTAAAATTAGATGGGGAGGAGAAGTGTTAAAATATCGAAATGTGATTATGATCTCAAATAATAATATTTGAGATCACGCGAAAGGGGTCACTTGCCAACTTCTTTTTTAGAAGTGTAAACTGTAACCGGACTCCTGGGTTGTGCTTATTATAAACTGTCTGAAAGAAATGGTAATAAGTGATATGTTTAAAATATTGCTGAAATAATGCAAACTTTAATCAGATCGGAGACTAATTGCACACCGCAGCAACAAGAGACCTTTCAATACATTTTAATTATGTACGAGTACACCTTAGGAGATAAATAGAAAATGGCTTCTATTCCCAAATACGTGACATTCAAGATTTTTTGGTTTTCTTGTTACTTTTGTTGTTTCCTGTTTGAAGAATCTAAACGCTCCATGAAAACAGTTAAGTAATTATTGCTGTTTAAAATGACGCATAAATGTAGGAATGAGTTCAGAAATTTCTTCACTCCGTGTTCAATTTTAAGTAATAATTGCAAGAAAAACTGGCGAGTTGTTCCAATGGTTATAACATATTTGAGAAGAAGAGAAAATTCAAAACGTCACTTATTTGTTCGAATAGAATACAAACTTATAAAAAATATGCTCAAATGTTTGTTTCACAGGGAGTAAAATTTATTGATTTTCAATGAGCATGTCTTGCCAAAAGGTTATTTGTAAGTTTGAAACATTATTATGAGTTTATTCATTCTCTTTCATGTAATAAATCGTTCTTAAAATTCGAAAAGTCAATTGTTTTTCTAAAGTTTCTTACCATTAATTAATTATTTATCAAAACTGATTGATTTAGAAAGTTTTTTAAAAATATTTGTTCACTGGATATATCATTTCTCGATATTCTTTTCGTAACGTAAATCAGGGGCCGCAGTGAAATCCAGTGTCAACTTCGATACCGTATTTGAAGTATCATATTTGAAGTTTTATTTTATTTCTTCTCGAGTGTGTCCTGTACACAAAACTGACCAATGCATAACGCTATTTGCTGGCACATGACTACTGTTTTGATACAAGCAATATCCATCGCATCCCTCATGATTCTGTTTAACTCGTTTCAACAAGCAATCGTGATAGAGTTGTTTTTATGCCGCAGACCAAACAGCATTACTTAGAATTCATGTAGAATCGTTTGATGTCACATTCATTAATTTGAACCGTGCTGGAGTTACGTGAAAAGAAAACAATGCCTGTAGTGAAAAGCTTTACTTTTATATTCAATGCAATTGGTTAAAAATGAGTTTACGTTTGTCTGATTCTTTAATTAGATGCTATAACGCGATCATGAAACAGCCTCAGGTGAATAGATGACCTGAATCGTTGCATGCAAATTTGTTACTATTGGATTATCAAAAAAAAGTATACAGTTATAATATAGAATTATACGTTCCTCTGATAAACAAGTGCCCTTGAGTTAATACTTACCACTCATTTCAAACCACATTTCGAGAAAATGCACGGGCTTTTTAGATATTTGTGCGATTAATTATTAGTACACTAATAGATCAGAACTTTCTTTAAGAATTTTCGACAGATGTTGGAACAATTTACTGCGATTGTTTCATTCACTCATTGGTTTCTGTTTCTTTAATTCATAGGTAGAGCCTGTATTTACTACGTTTTCGATTATTCGTTAGTTTAAAAAAAGTTACATTTCATGTACTCACAATAAATATGTGTACATTTCTAGTTCTCATAATGGCATTGAAGTAGAAATAATAAACATGATCATTAAGAGATATGATAGTTTATCTAAATTTTAAAAGTAGTCCCTAATCCATGAGCTCAAGAAAACCTTATTGTAGAGTTTGTATGTCAGCCACAAAAGCATTCATACGCCCAGCGTTTACACAATTTGTATTATCCTGTCATAATCACATAGCGTTTTCAGTTTCCAAAATGAAAATTTAACCTCTCTAAATAGCAATCAGTAATTGCAGCGGCGCTGAACGAATCCGTCCGTGATGCGACATTCTGCGTACTGCATTACACCAAATCTGGCGTGGTTTCCAGGAAACATAAAAACAATACCTCAATGTCCCTAAAACAAAACACGACTGCCAATAATTATCACCGCAATTAGCGAGAGCACGACGCTCGCCACCTTTGGGCAACAGCCCGCCGACGTCGCCCACTTGGCAACCTCGCAGAGGCCGTGTTTCTTGGCCGTGCACTCTGGGGCAAACAGCATAATCAGGGGGAACGAGACCGCGGCCGGCCTGGGCGGATCGTTGGCCCAAATTATAAATTATCGCCTGCGTTCGCGTGGAGGCAACGAGGTGGTGGAGTTGGGATGGGGCGATGGTGGTGGTGACGTTGGTTGAGATGATGGTTGGAGGCGGAGGGGACTGCAAATATAGTGGAGATGAATGCAGACGATGACTGTGGCGATGAAAGTTACAGTGCCGGAGATGGGAGCGGGCAGTGGAAATCGCAGAACCGGGGTGGGCGACTTGAGAGAAAAAAGCAGGCGGCAGTGATGCGTTGAGGAGTGATGCAGGGAGAAGATGATGCGGGGAGGAGTGATGTGGGGAGGAATGATGCGGGGAGGAGTGATGCGGGGAGAAGAGATGCAGTGAGGAGTGATGCGGGAAGGAGTGATGCGGGGAGAATAGACATAGTGAGGAGTGATGCGGGGAGAAAGATGTGGTGAGGAATGAAGCGGGGAGAAGAGATGCAGAGAGGAGTGATGCGGGGAGGAATGATGCGGGGAGGAGTGATGTGGAGGGGAAGGATGCGGGGAGGATTGGTGCGTAGAGGAGCGATGCGGGGAGAATAGCCGCGGTGAGGAGAGATGCGGGGAGAAGAGAAGCAGTGAGGAGTGATGCGGGAAGGAGTGATGCGGGGAGGAGTGATGTGGGGAGGAGTGATGCGGGGAGGAGTGATGCGGGGGGGGTGATGCGGGGAGGAGTGATACGGGGAGGAGTGAAGGGGGAAGAAGTGATGTGGGGAGGAGCGAGGGGCGTCGAAAAAGTGATGGCGACTGAGAGGTGATGGCCACAGAGAGGTGATGGCACCGGATAGGTGATGGCTGGCAACGGAGAGGTGATGGCAACGAAGTGGTGATGGCGACGGAGAGGTGATGGCGACGGAGAGGTGATGGTGACGGAGAGGTGATGGTGACGGAGAGGTGATGGTGACGGAGAGGTGATGGTGACGGAGAGGTGATGGCGTCAAAGAGGTGATGGCGACGGAGAGGTGATGGCAACGGAAAGGTGATGGCTGGCAACGGAGAGGTGATGACAACGGAGTGGTGATATCAACGGAGAGGTGATGTCAACGGAGGGGTGATGTTTACGGAGGTGATGTTAACGGAGAGGTGTTGGCGACGGAGAGGTGATGGCGACGTATAGGTGATGGCAACATAGAGAGGTGCTGGCGACGACAGAGGCAGGGTTGTTACGGAGGTGCAGTGGCGGTGGCAGCGAGAATGGAAGATGCGAGGACAGCGGTGTGGCGAGATCGAAGATGGTAAGCACACGAAACTCACGGCTGTTGGGCCACGTGGGGCTGAAACACGCCTAACCACTCCTCAGAGACCCCGAGAGACCAACAATCGGCCTGCATTGCTTTCGTCGTTTCCCTGGCCATTTCCTCAACATGCCGTCCGTTCCTGCTTTGTACCGCACGTGCTATTGTGCTATGCTAACTATTGTGTTTGCAAGCTTAGGGGGGTTGAACGGGTGTTCCAGTTATATTCATGTTATGCTATTATTTATATTCACATTCTAATTTGCGGACTTTGACAGTTTAAATATCGTGTTGACACACATATAACTATTTCTTTAATTCTCAGGTAATGTAAAATTTTTATGCTAAGAATTAATTATTCTTTTCTTTGTATCTCTCTGCCGGTTCTTTCTGTTGTAAGAAATGAGTTCACGGTGGTGAATGAGGCGATCGAGATCGCTAAAAATAAATTCACTTGAACGTGTTAAATCTAAATTCGTGCTTTAACTGCATTTTTACGTATTTCCGTTTAGTGTTTAAAATTGGTTTCGATCTTGCTTCATCATTTCTTTGTTTCATGTAGTTACATCCAAGACGTAGCGATGATTCCTTACCATCACCACGTTTCGTCTTAGAGTGGGCGGACGTTTCTCATTAACGTTGCCGGACGCGCATTGAATTTCGTTTACCACTGAGTGTTTTTAAATTTTCTTCATTAATAAATAGAACAATTCATTTAAAAATATATTTTAATTCCTTCTTTGGTATTCAACATTTTTGTCATTTATATCAGAAACAATAAAAAATTTGTATTTATGTATAATTTTCAAAATTACATCTAACAAAAATATTATTGGAAAAATGTGATGAGAGTAGCAACATATGAATTAATTCTGTGAAATCAATCTCTTTTTTCTTCCTTCTAAAAGAATTCAAGTTTATTTTCACACATGACACATTCTGTTACGTTGTCTGAGTGTCGTTTTCGTTCAAAGTTGGAACACGTATTAAACTTCATTTTGGTCACTGGAGAGTCTTTCGTTTCGTTTCGAATTTTCGTAATGTTTGCAACATACTATTTTCGCAACAAATTTTCTTCTATCCACGTGCCAGATCTAATGTTGAATATTAATGTAAAACAATCTAATATGTTCTAAATATAGGTTAACTGACTTCCAATACACAAATTTACACAACAAAATTGTCAATAACAAAATTGAATGATTTTAGTATTTCTGAACATCATTATCACAACAACCGGATGTCGATACATAGATAAATATTTTGGCGCATGTATTATCGAATTTTCGACGAATGAGAGCAAAACCTCGGACTGGTGAACAGAGACAGCTTTAGTGTTAAGACACATTTATATTCGGACGCACTGCATCAGCAAAACGGTTTCACTGTCATTTCCTGTTTGTATTCATCTCACCCCATACTATAAGTATGTTACAAGATATTTTATCTATCTTTGATATTTTATCTGGAAGGGGTCGAAACGTGCGTGCCGGTCACCCGAATAGACGTAGGCTAAACGATTACTTTATAAGTATTTTCTTCTCATTTCATTCTCAAACTTTCGTCTTCTAAACACTCAGCAAATGCCGCTGTTACTACTCATCGCGCTCTTCATCTGTAGTTTCGTTTTTGCCATTACTTGCACACGTCATACGAAAATCATTAGATCGCCTAAATCGTATTTACTAATATTTTGGTATTGGATATATGTTTTGATCGTCCATTCTTGAAATCATTTCATGCACTTTTCTACTGGACAATTTTATTTCTGTATAATGTTTACCTAGTATTTTTCCCTTTCCCATTACTAACTTCATCAACCTGCAGTCAATTATGTAGCACTTAAACTTTTCTGTACCTAATTTTTCAACAACATCCGAAATGAATATAAACGTCTAACATATCACAGTTACAAAACCACTCGTATCCTCCTAACTGTTCTCTATTCTCAGCAATCCGCAGCCATGTGTTTCGTTGTAGTCCATCTGTAACCGCTTTGGCCAGTACCCGTAACCGTTAACATCCACCTCCTCCACCAGCTCTCACGTTTACGCTGCCTTCACCCGTCTCCGCCGCCAACTCCATCGCCGCAAATGCTGCCGCTACTTCCATCTCCTAACACTACCCAATACCCTCCCTCAGCCTCAGTCCATGCTGTCCGGTCCAACCTAGTTTTCCCCTCCCTATTCTTTTCGTTCGTCCCCGCTTAATTTTGTATCGTCCATCTTGCTCCTTCGTCCCCTTCTCATTCACCGCTGCCGTCGATTCTTACACGTGCTCCACACCGATCCGCCAAAAACCCACTTCGCTTTCCCGGTCTGGACCTCAGCACCCAGCTGCACCTGGCCTCGCTCCACCCCTTTTTTCCATAATCTTCATCACCATTCCTACTGCTCTCTCTTTCTCATCCTCTCCACTTCTCTCTCTCTCTCTCCACTCCATACTCATCCCTCCCATCGCGAGATGCTTTCATTGTTCTGTCCCACTCTCATTTTTCTGGACCTTCCCCCTCATCATCCTGCTCCATCTCACTCCATCCTTTCTCTCCTTGCCAATCCCCTTTTCTCCAACAGCCATCACAGTCTTCACCCCCCTTCTCGACACATTTCCTACTGCCATCCCTCTCTCCTTTCCTAACACCCCCTCTTCCTCCCCCTCTGCTTCTCCCTTCCTTTTTTTCTCTCTCTCTGCCTCTATCTCCCTCTCTCCATCTGCTTCTCTTTCCCTCTCTCCCTCTTTGTCTCCCTCTCGTTACACCCTCTCTTTCACCCATCGTTCCGTACTCACCCCTTCCATCGCCACATGCTTCCTTTGTCCCTCTCCCCTCCATCTCGCCCTGCCCCCTCCTCATCCCGCCCGGCCTCGCTCTACTCCGCCTTTACTGTTGCGCCGTTAGCAGAGCTATGATTGGGCCCGCGAATTATATCCCGGCGGCGGCGGCGGAGTCGGACGCCTTAAGAGCGGCATCATGTTAACGGTCCCTTTGTACCGCGCCAGGGGTCGTCGCCGGGGTTACGGCGGAACAGCGGCGTAACGCGCCCCGCGAACGCGGAAGGGTGGGCGGAGGGGGGCGGCAATCTGCGGCGCGCGCTTGATACGTCTCCGCCCCCCTCCACTTCCCCTCCTGGCCCCCACCACTGCCTCTCCGAACTACTCGCACCGCTGAGTCACTCGGTTATACTCCGATTAAAACTCTAAGTCCCTTCAAGGTCACGCGCAAGCGGGAGAGGGGACACTGTCTCATCCAATCACTAGCTTTGTTACGATTTAAATTTTTTATATTGGAGCTCCCGATTGGATGACAGATTTCCCCTCTTTTTTCAGTTCTTGACCTTGAAAGAACTTAGTTTTAATCGATGTAGAGTACAGTTCGTAGATTGATGAGCAACGTTTGCTTCTGTTGCAGCTATGGCTCGCGCTGCGCAGGAGTTTTGTAGTAATAAACGTTTCAGTTTAGCTCAGAGCCAACACTGCCGCTGACTTTGCAGAGATTGTGACGAAAATGTTCTACGGTTCGAGTCTCGATGATCGCGAATTTTCTACTCATCATGCGACGGACTACATTGCTACGTCCAATTGAACCGCGGACTTTTAATTCTAGCTGCCGGTTGCTCTGATCGCTAGTTTTCTCTGGTTACTCCGAACAGTACCAGGCGAATGCCAGAGCAGTACCCAACAAACGGGCCACAAACAGCTCGCAATCTTTTCTTGCTCTTCCTAGCTCTGTTCTCCTCCCTTAAACACATATGCATGCAGTAAACTAAAACATGTCTGGAGATTAATCGGAAGCCTGGAGGTCGGTGCGCTCTGGGGCAGTGCTCCGGTAGGGGATATACCAGGAGGACGATAATCTCCAACTAGCCGATGTGTAGGTTGGTCTATCTCATCATCTAGAGAGGGACGAATATTGTCCCTCTCAAGTGATAAAACATCCAATACAATAAAAGGACTAATGACCATAGCTGTTGTGTCTGGAAACACAAGTGATCTCAAGTCCTAGGTAATTTTTCAAACCTTCTAATGACAATTATTCTTTCTTCGTTTATTAATATTTGTATTTTATTCGAATTATCAGTAAGTAAGAACATTTCATGCACTACAAATAGCCAAGAACGCATGTTCAATTTTAGGAGATATTCACTATTCTTTATATCACGATTTCTATACGTTTGAGTCTCATTTTCAGACAATTTATACTTTTTAACGGCTTACTACCTTTTCTCTCTAAAATTGCAATCGTGATTTGAAAATCGGCCTTGATGATTTCATAACAGAAAATTTCTATTTGAGTTTCCTCATTCAAATATCATGTCATACTTTTAAGTTCAAAATGATGAGGATGACAAAAAGAATATGACAAGAAAGAGACAGAGTAAGGATTTATGACAAAAATTACAAATTAAAATACAAACATGCATTCAATGAAATACTATCGTAGTATATCTGAAATATATTCTTAGTCCTCTTTTACATGCCCACTCTTGTTACCTTAGGTCTTTCATTTTGTCGTTGTTTCCAATGTTTTTACCAGTCCTTTAATGCATCATGCATATAAGTACGTTCAATGAAAAAATACCTAACAACAAAAACTACAAGCCATCGCTGTGCCTTTTCGTCGTACAGCTATTTTGCCTCACAAAAACTAATATATTTTTATTCAATGAATCAACATTTATTGTTATCAAATTCGATTTTTTGATTTCGCAGTGTTATACTAACAACTATGCAAGCCAAAAAAAATTGAATGCAATATTCAACATAAAATTGAGGAACTGATAGCACAACTACTCATATAGAGAGTAGTTAACTGTAGCCGCTCCTCTTAACCACGATCGCTCTTCGTCTTTCCTGCCAACCACGTGAAATTACCTTCCTAGTCCTTGGGCCACTTCCCCTCCTGCCTCCCCTCCCATCGCCCTCTATCGATCTCAATCCTTCCAACCACCACATCCACCTCATCTCAACCTGCGGTTTCCTATCTCGCATCACACCCTCTTCGCGTCCTCCCCTCCCCTCCCCTTTTCCCCCTCCCCGGCACCCTCCTCGGGCATCCACGCCACCGCCAGGCTGCAGCACCGGCACTAAATTTTAAACCGAGTTTAAACAAGTAGGAGCGCCCCATCACGGGATATGCCGTCGACAGTTAACGGCGCCATTTTCTTCGTCACGTTGTAATTATATCTACAACGAAATTTAATGAAGCACATTTCCACCCGCCGTGATATTTAGCAAGTGAATTAAGCTATAAAGGCAAGCCATATTTCTTGGACCCGGCCATGTTCCCTTGTCGTTTGATTCCCGCGCCGGATTGCCTGTTACCGCGCGCCACTTTGTATCGTTTAATCAGAGCTTTAGTTGCGGTTGAAACGACGCCGGAGTAAAATTCTGGGCCATGAAGATGATAGCGGTGTGGCGCGAGGCGGAGCGGCCATGATGCCTGTTGGGTGGAGTGTGACGATGATTTAAGGCAGGGGCTGGGCACCCTTTATTTTTTAGAAATAAATATTTACGTCCCTATTATACTTTTATAATATCCGGGGGAGAATAAGAGGTGGCCGCCGAGAAAGTAACAGAGGAGAAAGAGGGAGAGGTTCATTAGCGAAGAACAAAAGCGGTAATGAAATTTTGAAAAGGTGGAAAACGGCTGCCCGAGCTCGCAACATTCGTAGTAGTCACCGCGTAAACAGGATTGCTGCCTAACCTCCAGAGATGCTTCATGGAACAATAGTAGCCACTGGAGAGTCTGACCCAATGGTATTAGAGGGTTCGAATACTGAGAGTGGTGGAGTTTCAATACCATCTTCACAGCCATTCAGCCACTGTCTGGAGGAACATTCTAGCGCCGGTTTCTATGATCGACAATAACCTATGGTTTTTTCAATCAATACCAGGTGAATGCCAAAGCAATACCTTAAAAAACGAGTTAGAACAATGCGCAATCTTTTCTTCCTCATTCTTGTCCCCACCACTTTACTTACACAGACATTTATACTCGCACGCATTGCACTGCCCGGAATGTCGCGACATTAGTTGAGAGCTTAAGGCTTCTTCCCAATGCTGCGGTGCCCCTCTGGAGTAGTTATCAGGAGGAGGGAACCAATATAAGACGATTGATTGATTGATTGTTAGTAATTACGGGCACGTCAACTACGGAGGTCATTAGTCCCGTAAGTGTAGTGCGTGTGTTTCATCGAGAGGTGGCGGTGATCTTCCCCAACTTGATGGCGAGATCCGGCGCCGACAAGCGGGGGTTTCCCCAACCAGGTATCGCCCACCAGCGGGGCACCGCCTCAGCAGGGACAAGTTCTAAGTTTCCGACCGGTCACCCGGCATGTGTGGTAGTGTAGGGCCTGTAAGTGTAAGTATGTGTGAGTGGGGGGGAGGGTGATGATAGAAAAAGGAAGAGGAAGGAAAGATTGCGCGTGGTCCGTGGCCCATTTGTTAGGGTACTGCTCCGGTTTTCGCCTGGTGTTGATCGGAGAAACCACGGAAAATTACGGATCAGAGCAGCCGGCCACTAGAATTCTCCTCCAGACAGCGACTGAACTCGACCTAGCTGAAAAGCTAGTGTAGAAAATCCTGCCACCTCCGGGACTCGAACCTGCAACCTTCCGGTCAGATGCCCTGCAGTGACATCAGTTGATGCTCTGAGCCACCGCTCCCAGTCAATTTAAGACAATGTGTATTAGGTCGGCGCCAGATATCACGATCTAGCGGAGGAAGACGTCTGCCATTTCGCAGGATTTAATATGCACAAAACTAACGGCACTAATGACCATAGCAGTTGATGTGCCCGGAAACCGAAAATAATGAATAACGAACGTCACTTTCAAAACATTCTTCCAAGTTCTACGCGAGTTTAGTACATGTTTCGGTAGGGGTGTGCGTCACGGCACAGTAAAAATCGAGGGGTGTGAAAGACTGGAAAACCACGACTTTCCGGGGTGGGTGCTGGAAATTGGTATGGACATGTTAAATATCAGTTATAAGCCCGGTGCTGGTATCGAGCTCGTTGTTGTCCTGACCAATAGTTTCTGTGCTTGCCGTCATCAGACAATGTCTGAAAATTAATACAACAAAACAGTACATTTAGTAGCATACAGTAGAATAATCTAGCAATAAATAAAACTGAAGTTTAGGTATAATATTAATGAGTACCTGCTGATTGTGAACAAAGCTTAATTTTCCAATTTTAAATTAAAATTTTACAATTTCTTGACGTTTGAGATTTTAATTTTTGCCATTACAATATTATTTTCGTCAACCCCGTTTATTAAGCTCACGGATCCCTGTGGGTTTGCGAACCAATGGCTGGAAATAAAGTCTTGGGAACTAGTTAATATAATGACACACGCTACAATGATAGTTTATGTAGATCAATGCATGTCGAAAGGCTTTTCTGAATATGCATACTCTAACGGAAAAACGTGTGCACCGTATCAAACATTTCTTATTAAAGGAGAGACATCAACAGGATAGATCACATAATATTTCTGAATGAATATGTAGGTTAATTATTGATACTATTAAAAACAATTTTATGTATTCCGCACGCCAAACATGATTAAAAATTAAAATTTTGAAACACAAAATGCCAATATGTGAATGGAATTTTAGGCATACAAACAATATCCTACTCATAACATAGGATCTTTTTTTTTCCCCTTTTTTCTTTTTTCTTTCTTTCTTTCTTTCTTTCTTTCTTTTTCTTTCTTTCTTTCTTGTTTTCTCTCAACTTGTAATTTAATTACTTTTAAAAATTATTGTATTTTCAATAGAATTTCAAGAATGTCACAGATATCAACCGTAATTTATTAAATTGAAACGTACAGTGTATGATTATTCATAAGTTAATTTAAATTAATGAGTTATGTATAAATACACAGCCAGATTAACGTAGATGTGCAATAAATTTCATAATTCAGTCTGGCATGGAGGGAGAAATTATTCGGTGCAAAAGTTTTGTGTCTTAGAAAGCTTACAGGAAGACTGAAACAGCGCACGGAAACCAAACAGTAATTTCGGAAAGTGGGGACTCTGCGCTCGGTCTCCATGTTAAACGCGGATGGATATTTCCCGTCAGCCGTCTTTTGTCTTCTGCCCTTGTTTTAGTCATGGCTGTCACACCTTCAACGCAAGACCATGCTCCTGCCATGAAGCAATCGTGCCTGAGACACTTTTGCCGTTAATATTGCCGTCGCCATTGGTAAAGTTTAAATCCGGTCCAAATTGTCCGCTCAGTTATCATCTTCGTCATTATAACCACAGCTCTGAGCACTGTTTTTCCTATTAATGAAAAACGGTACGTCTATTCTCATCACGATTACCAATTTCATCGTCATCAGCATCATCGTCATTGTCTCAAGACACATCGTCATTATCGTTCCCGTTAATATCATTGTTGCTATTGCCTTTTTTAGAATAGACATCAGTGTGATCACTGTTTGTGAGGCATAAATGAGTATAGAAACTTTCAGCGTTATCGACACCATCGTCGCAGTTAGCATCGTCACCATAGACGCCATCAGCATGACTATCGTGACCATCACCAGCATTATCATCATCGTCACCAACGTCACCACCATCGCCGTCTGCATCGTCACCATCGTCGCCGTTATTGTGTATATCATTATGGTGATTGTTGCCATCGGCGTCATCATTTGATCGACAAAGTTTCATCTTCATTTCATAGTAATGGTTTAATGGGCATCTCTATCATGATCATACGGCCGCCAGATCTAACAAACCCCCGCAATAAACAATAACATCCTCCATCTATTGCCATCTACCCCTCATTTACCCAACGAGTCCTGACGGCGGCAGGATTTTCGGCACTAGCTTTTCAGCTAGGTCGAATTCTATCGCTGTCTGGAGGAGAATTCTAGCGGCCGGCTGCTCTGATCGGTAGTTTTCAGTGGTTTCTCCGATCAACACCAGGCGAATGCCGGAGCAGTACCCTACCAAACGGGCCACGGACCGCGCGCGATCTGTCCTTCCTTTTCCTTGTCCTATCCTCTCCCCTTACACACACACTTACACTAACATGCACTACACTACCATATATTTCGGGAGACCGGTCGGGAGCTTAGAGCTTGTCCCGGCTGGTGCGGTGCCCCGCTGGTGGGAGAGTCCTGGTTAGGGAGAAACCCCACTAGCCGACGGTAGGTCGGCGCCGGATCTCGCCATCCAGCGGGAGAAGTTTCACAGCTATCTCCCGAGAGAGAAAAACATGCACTACACTAACGGGACTAATGACCAGAGCAGTTGACGCGCCCGGAAACACGAAAAAATCAATCAATCAATCGTTTACCCAAATACACGCTCGCCTGTTCCCCACCAAATCCCTCCCGCCCTCTCCCACTTCACAGCAGCCTTCCGCCGCCGCCACCGCCGCCGCCGCCGCCTCGCGCAGCCGCAGCTGTCAGCGCCTTGCGCAGCAAAGGCATCGCTGGGTGTCGCCACCGCCCACCGCCACCCGCGCCAGCGTCGCCGCCCGGCCGCAGTCTGCGCCGCTTTGTGGAGATTAAGGTGCCATCAGCGGATGAAAAATGTCGCGTTGCCGCTCGCGACGCGACGAGTGGAAGCGCGCTCGACGTCGCCCGCTGGCAGCGGGGGGCGAGGGCGGGGAAGGGTGGCGTGGTCGTGGGCGGGGAATGTGGGGGGTGGGAGGCGGGGTGCAGGGGCGGGGTACTGGGGCCGGTAGTAAGGGCCGAAGGACGAGGTGATGGGGCCGGTGGTGGGGGATGTAGGCGTGGGGCGTGGGCGGTAGCGGGGACGGTGGCGGGGGCCAGGGGACGTGGCGGGGGTGGGGGAGGGGGCTGGGGTGAGGGAGTCAGGAGCGTGGGGCGTGTTGTACGGGCGTGTGGTGGGGGCGTGTGGTGGGGTCGTGAGGTGGAGGCTTGTTGTGGGGGGGGCGTGTGGTGGGGGCGTGTGGTGGAGACGTGGGGTGGGGGCGTGGTGTGAGGGCGGGGTGTGGGGCGGGGTGTGGGGCGTGGGGTGGGGGCGGTTAGTGGTGTCGTGTTGCGGGGGCGTGGGGCTGGTGGCAGGGAGGCGTGGAGGGGGCCTGGGGCGGGACGGGGTTGAGATGGCGGGGTTGGAGGAGGGGGCCGGGGCCGAGGGCGATGGCCGGGCGGAGGGCGGCGGCAGCGACGCCTGCGAAGCGCAAAACCGCTGCCCACGCGACAGCAAGGCGCTATCAACGGCTCATCCGCTGGCAAAGCCAATTAGCATTACCACTGCGAAAAAGGCGACCTGTGGTGTAGTTGCCGGCTCGCTTTGGGTTAAATCCAGCCCGATCCATGTGGAACTTCTGGATAAAGTGTGTTCGTGGCAGTTTTTTTTTTTCGCCGTCCTATCGTTTCCTTGCCTCTCATTCCACCATAGTTCAATCATCATTAAAGTTAAATGATCAGCCATCCATCAAAACCATTCGTCTTTATGCTAGAAGTCGCTGAGTCAACTTGGGTAGTACTGAGGATCATAAGAAAGATAAAAGAGAATTACAATAGTAACAAAACGATAAGGAGCCAATGCCCGGCAGGGCCTTCCTAACACTATCCTATTTTTTGGGTATCGGTAGGACGTAACAGAGTATCATAAAAAAAGTTTTAAAAAAATTAAATTAAGTAACTTACCCTATTTAAACGTCAATTTTAAGTCTATGAAAAAAATGTGATGATATTTTATATATTTTAGTATCAAAACTCACATTTTTGTGAGAAATATAATGTCACATTTTGACAAATTTCAATGCGGGTGTTTGTATTCATCGTGCAACCTGCAATTCACCTTATGCTCCGTTCTGTCGTGCATCATCTATCAATAATTCAATGCACCTTGAATAAATGAACACGGGTCTAAGAAGAATAGAATTATTTGAACTTCTTATGCACATTGACGCACATTGTCACATATTATGCACATTTTGCCTATAGAAGAATATAATTATTAGAATTCTCAAGCACATTGACGGATATACATGATATAGTTTCGAGCCTACGAAATGCGTAATGTTTGCACGAATTCAGTGTACTTTTAAGGAAGATAAGAAACAGTTCATTCGAACACTAGTTTTTTTGCAACAAAAGTATTCATGGTTATTTTCTTTCGATATTGATTTGTCCAGGATCTCAATTGTTTCTCATTTTATTTCATAGATTATTAAAAATAATAATTCATTCAACATGCGTAGATCACTAATTAATCCGACCGCCAGGAGTAAAACATCCCTAAATTCTAAAAGCTGTAAGGAAGAACATAAGTTGCGGATGAAGGCCTGTGATGTATAATGCATGTCATAATTGGGGTGAAACTAAATGTTGAAATATGTAAAGCAATCCGAAAGGAAGCAATTTCGATAAAGATTATATTTTAGTAACAAATAATAATTGTTCCACCATCATCATTAATTTTGTAAGACACCTACAGTAAAAATTCTTGCATTTTGAACAAATTTATTTTATTCAAAGGTGTTAAGAGTATTAATTACATAATTAGATATCACTGCTGTAAATGACTCTACACTTCAGGGCATTCGAAATTGACTTTGATTCTCGAGTTAATTAGTTCATTTATAACACAATGTGTGTGTTGACATTTTGCCACTTGATCTATAAAAATACAAATTCAAATTACGAACTGGAAAAGATGTAGGAATCTATAATTAATTGTTTAGATTTGTATATTTGAAAATTAAAACCGTTTATAAAAGAAACAAAAAACAAACAAACAAAACAAAAACAAGAAACACACTCACACAATACGAGCATTTAGAAAAAGAAGTGTACTCTACAAATCACAAGTATTTGTAGAACTCTTAATATGAATTGTAATGACAGCACTGTAAAAATATTACGTTAATAAATAAGTGTTAAATTGAAAATAAATAATTTATATATTTAGGTCAATTAAATAAGTGTATTGCTCTCATTCTTCAGAAAATGTTTATATTACGTTATCATATTTGTGCTATAAATAATAAACACCATTCTAGAAGTTTTAATTTTACATTGTATATTGGTTTAGTGATGAGTTATAGTTGACATTTACATATTTTAAATGATTGAAGACGTTGTCATTGTCAACAATACTATTAATTTCAATAAGAGCAGCTTTCGATGGCTTAGCCATCATCATCAGTTTCTTTTGTCGTTATTGTGACTTCCAAACAACAGAAAACTGATGATGATGGCTAAGCCATCCAAAGCTGCTCTTATTGAAATAAATAGTATTGTTGACAATGACAACGTCTTCAATCATTTCAATTTCATTTTACAGTTAAGATGCAAACAAACCTTCAAATGCAATGTGTAGACGCTCTGTCTGACGTTATTGCCCAGCTACTCTCTACGGATTTGCAATTTATCACAATGTCAATCACTCAGAGCTCGGAGCAAGTGCCCTGGACAGCGATTGCAGCCAACGTAGGTGAGTAAAGGAATAACAGCATCATGCACTATGCAATCAACACATACACACTCACACCGCACTCCAACGGTATTCACGCGAAGGAGGGCGAGCATTAATTAGGACGAGCCTCCATTATTTGATTTAGCGGGGACCAATTAGAAAACCAAACAACGATATTGTTCCGGCTCTATTATCTAATCTCGATGCGGGGTCTGAGTGCGCGCCTATTAAATCATTTCATTTGTCCCCGCGCCGGCCGTCGCCCGGTAAATTACAGGGGCAGGATTTTATGGGTGAACTCTGCCCTGCGACATGGAGACTACTCTCCCTTTGAGCTCCCTCCAGGGAATCGATTAGGGTAGGAAGGATTGGAAGAGAGGAGTCAGAATGGAAGTGGAGAGGTGATATATGCGAGTGAGGGTTAGTTGATTGGAAGGGAGAGAATGAAGAATCGAAGATGTAGGATGAAATGGCGAAAGAGATTGGACGACGGCGATATGGAACGAGTAGAGAGGAAGGGAATCAAGAACGATGGGGTTAGAGAGAAGGTGGATGAGAATGGAGGGAGGCGGGTTGTAACGTCATCTGGTAATAAACAAATCAGATAAGGCCCATTCACAAAACTTATAGAGGGGAATAGATGGGAAGAGTAAATGCCACAAGTTGGTTACAAGGTTTTGAGAATTGCATAAAAAGCTAAATGATTATTTGACCAAAGGATACTGCACGTAGAACGTTTCTATGTATAGATCTAAAGTGGAGGAAGAGAGAACGGATGTGGGGGTGCTGGTAGTAAATGGTTAATCATAGGTTACAAACGGTGATGTGATCGGCGGGCTAGAAAGAATTAGGCATAGAACGTACCCAAAGGTAAACGAGAAAATTGAGAACAGGAAACGAGGTGGAGACCAGAGGTAAAGCAGGAAACGGATATTCGGAATCACAATGCGGGATGGTCGGGGCGCGTATATAGGATGATGCACGTCTGCGATCGCGTATTTGCTCGTGCCCCCCTTTGCTTCACGCTCCAGTATTTTTCGTGGTTCGTCATTCGTCATTCGACGTTCGTCATTTATCGTTCGTCATTCGTCGTTCGTCATTCGTCATTCGTCGTTCGTCATTCGTCATTCGTCGTTCGTCATTCGTCATTCGTCATTCGTCATTCGTAGTTCGTCATTCGTCATTCGTCATTCGTAGTTCGTCATTCATCGTTCGTCATTCGTCGTCCGGTCTCCATCGTAGGTCGTCCGTTGCCAATCGTCCGTCGTCCATCGTCTGTTGTCCGTCGCGCGACGTCCGTCGTCCCCTGTCCCTCGTCCGTAGCTAGTCGTCCGTTGTCCGTCGTCCGTTGTCCATCGTCATTCGTTTATCATTCGTCAGTCGTCGTCATTCGTCGTCCGTAGCCCGCCACCCTCCATTCCCCGCCTGACGTCCCCGACCCTCGCCGCACCGCCACCCACAGCGCGCGCCGCCGGCCGCGCGGGCTCTGTGGAAACAAAACCTGCAATTAATTTGCTAATTCCGAAGGGCGGCGGAACAGAGCGCCGCGGGCGAGCGGCGTTCGCACCTCCCAAATGAGCGTCGCGACGCGCACCCGCTGCCTCGATTACCCCCTCCTCCGCCCTCCCCCGCCCCGCCCCCTCACCCTCTCGGCCCCCGCCGTCGCTGCAAAAACACAATTTTTCCCCGACAAATAGTTCATCAAGCGACACCTCTGCGGGGCGGACGGAGCCGATTCGAACGCACGCATCGGGCCGCGCCGGGGCCATTTGAAAGTTGATTGCGTCAACAGCGCGCTCTGTTTGAAGATTGTGGTTCAGGCTAGTGGAAGGAGCATCGACGTTTATTGGTGTGCTAGTAACGACCGAACGTTACCTCCCTGTGAAAAAGTAAATTAAAATGCATGGAGCTGTTTGCCTGAGCTAGTGCTCCACCGGGCAGAACGCTATTATGAAAATCACCTCTTAAATATTAAATGTAAATGTTTTATTAATGGGATAAGAGAGAAGCTCTAAACTAAGCGAGAAAGAGGGTATTTGTAGGTTAGCGAAGAGGCGTATAATTGATCTGCAGGAAAAGTGCTTTAAGGATTTCTTCTGATCTACGAATCACAATTTCATAGGCAGAAAAAGGAATAATTTAATGTTTTCTTTTGAGTTGGCTTTCATTAATAAAACACGTTATTCCGCCAGGTACAGAACATTCGTTTAAAATTTCAATTCTTTTTTTTACTGACTTTAAAAGCATCTGGTATATTTTACCTTTAATGAATTTACTAATGCTTGAACTTTGTATAAGTTGACTATAGGAAACCACAGACGTCCTTCGCCCTTGAGACAAATTTGAAATCTGTAATCTATGACTATACTATTTTAAAGTAGTATAATATTGAAATAAAATTTTGTTGATATGGTCCACAAAAAGAAACCCACAGCAATTTAAGTTTCAAAAGCTGTTTTTAAAATGACTTAAAATTTTGAAATTATGTATGGGTTGCTTTTAATATTTTAAATATTTCTATTTCATGCTTTCTGATAGTTTTTCTTCGGTTACATGTAACTTAATATAAACTTATTGTACTTACTACCACTACGAAATTGATGTATGAATCTTTAGTCAGTACTTTTTGTAAACGATCATTTGAATTTTTTTAGGAATGAGTCGAAAGGATATCTGTTGTTTATACTGATTGGTAAATAGTTTGTTCAGGCTACACTGAATTCTTTGAATTGATCTATTGTGTTTATATTTCTGTGTATATTATTGGAAGGATGTGTTAGTACATTGATAACTGAGAGATTTTTAATTCTCTGTGAAGTGGTCGGTTTGAAATAAATGGTTTGTGATTAATCTTGTAAACTTCTTTTGGACTATTTGTATTTTATTTACGTTGGATGGAACGAGATTTATTCGGTTGGGACATGGTTAGGGTTGATAATGATTTAAGGGAATGGCTATGTTTTGGTGTTGGATATTATGAGTAGTAGTTAGGTTTTTGTGTTTAAAATTGATTTCATGTTTATCATAAATGCGTGAGATAAATTGATATTAATGTTGAACACTTTAGTGTTCAGACATATTTAGTGCTCAACAGAATCTACAAATTTAGTATTACTGTTAGGTTCTTCGAAATTTGAATCCGGACCTTTCTACTGGCCTAAAGAGGATTTTTTTGTTTATAAATAGACAATATTTGACTGCTATCTTAGCTCATCATATGTGATTATTCTTATTGTAAAATATATTTCTTAATCTATACATAAAATGTATGATAGATTTCATAGACAATTTCAATTCTCCATTTTTTTGAAATCAAGGAAAATAATCACATTAACAAAATTTCATAATGTTATTTTCACAAAAAATGATGCTTAGCTATTAATATAATGTATAAACTTTATTATAATCATCAACTATTAACTTTTATCTAACATCACAATACTTAAAAATGTGCTGCTGAGTTTATATCTAAGGAAATCAACGTCCCAATGAACAATTTTTTCTTGCAACCGAGAAAGTACTCTGACATATAGCCCAATATTTCTAAAGTAAAAATATAAAAACATGATAAGTCTAGCCTTATCGTAACAATATCGTTTATAAAAATTGACAAAACGTGTACACAATCATTACCTAAAACAACAAATTTGTACACTACTGTTTACGTGTTTTGAGATAAATGTTTGGAAAACGTCGAAGTACTTCTAGAGACTCTTCTACTATTCAGAAATTCATTAACAAATATTAACTTCCATAACTAAAGAAAGATTTAAACATTTTTAACCCTGATATGAGAAACTAAAAAATCTAAAACATTGATATGCTTTGGGACAATATTCAAAAAGAATTTTGTAGGACTTAGCAGGTTTAACTTAAGAAACAAACACAAATACTTTTGAATCAATATATGTATTGTTGTTCTGCGCATATTATCTGCGCGCATGGAAATTACGAGTGCCGCACACCCTGAAAAGCAGGAAAGTTACCGTTCCTCCCGCGCCCTTTCCAGAAGGCCTCGGCGCAGCGCACCCTTGGCGGAGCGCGGCTCGCCGCTAAGTTATCGCACCTGCCCCGGCACGCCGGGGAAGCGGATCGTATTTCCTTACGAGCATTTCTGAAAAATGAACAATGCCGCGCATTGTGTTCAGAAAACAACGGAAGAGCGAGCAGCCGCCCCGCCGCGCTCGGGGCAAATGTCAGGAGGCCGGGCGGAGTTTTTAAGCTGATTGCTCGGCGGAGGCGCTGGCGGCGCGGGCGTGGTGGGTGCAATGGTGGCGGCGTTGGCGGTTGCAGTGGTGGTGGTCTCCGCGGTTGCGGTGTCGGAGATGATGGCAATGGTGCCGAAGGTGATGGTGATGGTGGCGGTGATGGGGAGAGTCGCAATGGTGGGGGTGGTGGTGATAATGACGGGGATGGTGATTGCAATGGTGGCAGTGATGGTAGCGGTAATGGTAGCGGTAATGGTGGCGGTAATGGTGGCGGTAATGGTGGCGGTAATGGTGGCGGTAATGGTGGCGGTAATGGTGGCGGTAATGGTGGCGGTAATGGTGGCGGTAATGGTGGCGGTAATAGTGGGGTAATGGTGGCGGTAATGGTGGCGGTAATGGTGGCGGTAATGGTGGCGGTAATGGTGGCGGTAATGGTGGCGGTAATGGTGGCGGTAATGGTGGCGGTAATGGTGGCGGTAATGGTGGCGGTAATGGTGGCGGTAATGGTGGTGGTAATGGTGGCGGTAATGGTGGCGGTAATGCTGGCGGTAATGCTGGCAGTAATGCTGGCGGTAATGCTGGCGGTAATGGTGGCGATAATGGTGGCGGTAATGGTAGCGGTAATGGTGGCGGTAATGCTCGCGGTAATGGTGGCGGTGATGGTGGCGGTGATGGTGGTGGTGATGGTGGCGGTGATGGTGGCGGTGATGGTGGCGGTGATGATGGTGGTGACGGTGACGTTGGCGGGGCGGAGGTAGAGGTAGACGGAGACGTGGAAATGATGTAGGCGGTGGGTACAGGGGAGAAGGGGTAATGGCAGGGTGTGTGTAATTGGAGAAAGAGTACTTGGCTGGGCTGGGGTGGGGGCGGAATTGGAGCCGCAATCGGCTATACCGAGGCGGAGGCGATAGTGTAGACTGCGTGGGTGGCAGTTGTGGCGATGGCGGTTGCTTCGGCGGTGGCGGCGATTGCACAGTAGTTACGAAGACCCGTTTGCAAGCAATTGAATTGAAAACAATGAGCAGGAGTTGCAGATTCGGCAGTCATTGATGTCTCGTATAAAAGTAGAATTGGCAACTTAGGTTGGAAATAGTAAAGCTGAGTTAGAACCTGACAATTCTGACGAAGAACTTTCAGTACACATTGATAGGTGGTTTTGGTAACGGAACTCTTGTATAATACGGCTATGAGAATACTTGACTTTGTAATAGCGGTATTTGAGAAAGAGAAACACAACGATGAAGGTAATGAAGTGATCAATGAAGAATATCGATAACAAGGGGAAGGAACGTGTAAGTAGGAAAGAATGAGTAAAAGGGTGTGTAAAAGTGATGTGTAATGTATGTTACAAAATATTTTTACTTTAAAAAATTAAAACATTCTATGTAAGGAAATTTTCAATCAATTCAGCTTTGTGAATGTTCCTCGTGAGTATTACGAATAAAAAGCTAGGATACTTTGCGAGAATTAATCACAACGTAAGCACAAACGTTGGATCCCCATAGAAGGTTTCACAGAACTTCTCCCTCTTCTAGACTAACAAATCGTTCCGTATGTAGTCTTCTTTAATTTTCTATTATCTATTTTTGATAATGATTACCTGAATAAAGTATTTGATCATATAGTATTCTTTATTCAATATGTTGATTCAATAACATATATTTTATAATATTCGAAAAGAAATCATTTCAATAATAACAATTGTAGTACATGTTCTACATGTCGGTTCCCTCTGTCTTAGGTTTTCTGCATCTGTACTTGAGCAAAACGTAGTACGAACGAAACAATTAATGTGAATAACGGACTCCAGAATTTTATGTAATATATGAAATATGTCTGAACTTGTCTGTTCTCCCAAAACTATGATTCAGTTAGAAGAGGACTGACATAGAATTAACCAAATACCTATTAACCCAGCAATTAGACGAGGCTATAAACAGTCTCCCTTATTATTTAATATTTACATACATGACATGTGGAGATGTAAAGACAAAACGTACGGGAAATATAATGAAAAAAATTCAAAAAATAAACCTTTCTTCAGTGAACACCAGACAGATGACAGATACGAAGGATCATTTAGAAAGCGTCGTAAATGGACGGTATGTAACATCCAAAACACACTCTTACAATCTTGAAAAATGAGTAAATGAAATCAAACTTTAATCGCTCGTAAGAGTCAATGATAAATACTTTAAAAAATGAAAATCCAGTTTAAAAGGTGAACAATTTTAAAACCCTTGATTGCATTTTAAATTTTGACAACTTTGAAGATACACATTTTATAAAATAGACGTTTTTCAGAAACTTGCGGTACGTTTTAAAAGTCAAAACTATAGTTGAAGAGTTTTCACAGTTTTATAAAATTATGGAAGTCCTCACAAAATTGCATGCATCAGAAACCTGAATCACGACAGTTCAACAAAAACAAAGAATTCAAACAGCTGAAATTACGCTGTAGCAGTCCATCTTAGATGTTTAAGTATTGACTGAATCCGGAGAGATGAAGCAACAAACAAGCTGGACATTAAAACGTATTGGAGTAAATTTGTGCCTTCCACAAAAAATTCCTTTTCCATGTGGAATTAATCCATGACAGCATCATATTTTAAAAAAATATTTATGTGGAGAGCCACAGGAAGAAAACAGGACGCAAAAGATGTGGTTTCACCAATTCTAAAAACTTGGAGACTGAATTGCGCAAAAAGAAAAACTAATCGTTGCTGATGACGATGATGACCATGATGATGACGATGATGATGATGATGATGATGATGATAGGGATGGTGATGACGAACATGTTCAATAAAATTTGAGTGAAATTGGGAATTCAATTTAATTGATTTCGTGTTGCAATCCATTTCAATATTCATCATTCTTCGCTACAGCTCCTCCGGGGAGCATAGGGTAGCTATGAGAGACTACCATCTAATTCCTTTAACTTTCCTCCACGATATTTGCAAACAGTTTGAAGATTTCAAATAGTAATTTTATTCCGCAAAATCTCTCTTGTCAACACACACTAGCAGACGACGATCCGTGTAAATCCAGATCTCCACCGAGGTACGAGAAACGACCGAAGAACGAGCTCGTTGTCACAGAGGAGTTAATGGCGGTCCGTCGGATGCAGTGGCGCGGTTCGTGGGAGACAGAGGAATTAATAACGACAGCAGCGGATGCCCTCGCCAACCGCTCCCCTCGTCGAGTAATACTCCCTAAGTACCGAAAGAACAACGGCTCGACGCGGCCCGGTGCTCTTCGCCCGATGCGCCGCCAGGCAGCAGCACTGCGGCTGATGTGACACCCCCTTCCCTCCCCTCCACACCCCACGTTCAAATCTCTAACAAAAGAAAGCAGACACAGCCAACCCGAAGGTGGATCCTCGCGGAGCACGCACGCTACAATGTTTCGGAAGAAGGATCCAGCTTTTTATTATGTTCTTGAAGGGAAAAAAGTAAGTGGAGAAACCGGGAGAGGTAGCTCAGTGCATCAACTGATGTCACTGCAGCGCCTCTGACTGGATGATCCTAGGTTCGAGTCCTGACGGCGGCAGGATTTTCGTCACTGGCTTTTCAGCTAGGTCGAATTCGATCGCTGTCTGGAGGAGAATTCTAGCTAGCGGCTGCTCTGATCTGTAGTTTTCCGTGGTTTCTCCGATCAACACCTGGCGAGTGCCGGAGCAGTACCCTACCAAACAGGCCACGGACCGCGAGCGATCTGTCCTTTCTCTTCGTTGTCCTATCCTCACACTTATACTAACATGCACTACACTACCATATATTCCGGGAGACCGGTTGGGAGCTTAGAGCTTGTCCCGGCTGGGGCGGTGCTCCGCTGGTGGGAGAGTCCTGGTTAGGGGGAAACCCCACTAGCCGACGGTAGGTCGGCGCCGGATCTCGCCATCCAGCTGGGGAAGATCACCGACATCTCCCGAGAAAAAACATGCACTACACTCACGGGACTAAGCAGTTGACGCGCCCGGAAACACGAAAAAATCAATCAGTAAGTGGAGAACTTACATTCGTGAGATTTTTCAGAAGAACGTAAATCGGAAAATTAAAATGAGTCAAATGAATTAAGATTTATAAATTAAATATTTTTATAGGTACGACGCAATTAAAAATTATTATTATTTTTCACACATCACCTGTGCAAAAGAAAGTGACATATCTAAAAAAAATTTCGTTTAACAGAATGGTTATTCCTGAGAAGAGTCGTTTAGTTCACGGCCAAAGAATAAATATCTTTTATAAACACCGACTGTCATGTGATGGTTACTAGTCAAAATTGGCTATGTTCTAAACATATTCCTTCTCTTAAATAAAAAAAAAATATTTTCGAGATGTGTCGGCTTTCGAAACGAAACTCTAGACAAATATAGGTTAATAAATTTAACCAACCGGTTAAGAATAATATGTTAACTAATTTTGAAAAATACAACAAATTTGTACACGTTTTAGTATCAAGTGAATGAAATACATGTTTCATAATATATTAAATTGCGTTTATTCGAGAATTCATTGTAGAATTTAGGAGTTCGTCCGCTAGCCTATTTCGGAAGATCGATTCTCCTCTTCATTATGTTTTAGGAGCAAAATAAGAGCTTCGTGGAATATTTGAGAGAACCAAAGTTTCTCTACTATGGCCTGGGATTGCATTGAATTTTGAGACAATTCTCGGCACAAAAGCAAGGTTTGTGGATACAAATGTCGTTGAGTTTGTGAGTTTCCATTATGTTGTGAAAGGAACAGAGAAGTAACATCCTATTTCATGATACCTCATGTCGTCAGCAGTTGATCAATATGTCGTCAGTTGTCTGAAATTTTGCTTAAATGTTGGAAGTGAAAATAATGGTATAAATATAAAAATTAAATTGTTTGGAAAACGTGGAGTAAAATCAATTACGGTCTGAGAGTTTATCAACTTTCTTGAGTTGTTTTCCTTATCTTCGCACTAAAACATTTCCCGACTTTCCTTGACTCATTGACCTTATCTAATCGTTGGTAACAGTGTAAATCAAAAGTTAAACGCAAGCTGATAATTACGCGTTTGCTGAATCGCCATTACTTGATTAGCCTTTCGTAATACCGCAAGTGCATGGTGTCTTTAATTTACGTATTTCTTTTAACACCGAGCAGCAAACAACTTTTTCTTTCTAAACTAGTAACACACCAGATACTCATCTTTAGAGGCTTCGAGTGCAGTGACCATTGGGCTCCGTTAACATGATCTATTTTTCAAAGTATAACAATATAATATTATGTTTGATAATAAAATACCCCAGCATTGGTTGTATTCTTTTTTTTGTATCTTACGTGTGAAATATTGAAAAATCTATAATAATTTTCTTAAATAAAAGTGAGCGTTATTTTCACATGAGACATTTTTAAGACATAAAACAGATTTTTTAAAAAAAGGCAAACGTATCTTTCGCTAATATGTTTCGCGTAAAAATGTTACGTTATTGTAATCAACACTTTGGATGTAATTTTCACTAAACGACTTACTTATTATCGTTATTATTGCGCTTTGTAAAATGAAGGTTGTGGCAACGAACAGTTTAAGTGTCTAAACCACTCAGTACAGGCCAGATATACGAATTATAACAGAAGAACAAGTATTAGGTGTAATTCACATTCTTGACTGCAGTCTTGCTCAACCCTACGCGAGTTTTTCCTTAAAAAAAAAATTTAAAAAAAAAAATTTAAAAAAAAACAACAACATCCAATCAGACCCAAACGAACAATCGCGCACTGCACGCCACCGATATGAATTTGAGTCAGCCAGGAGCAGTTCGCACATCAGCCGCTCCATCGCGCATCACCATCAAGGACGCGCGCCACTCGGCGGCGCCCGCGGACGTGGTCAGTAATCTCCCGGGCCGTAACTCACGCGCAAATTATCGGTACGAATTCCTCCGCGTCTATCAGGGGCCGCATGGCGGAGTTAAAACGCGATAAGCGCTATGGGGTGCCCTCCTCCCCCCTCCGGGCCCCCGTCTCCCGCCGATAAAAACCGCCCGGCAAAATTCCAAACAAACAAGCAAGCAAGCCGACAAAAAAACAAGTAGCAGGAACTTGATCATGATTTGCGAGCGTGGAGCTGCCGTTTATTTATCCTCTGCCAATTTTTGTTGTGCGCTTCACTTCTGCAGCCACTGGGCCGCCGCCCCCGCCCCCGTTGCCCTCGCCACCCTGGCCGATTGTCGGCATTATCGAACGGCGTGCAAACAGCGGGGACGGGAGCGCGGAGGCAGGAAAAGCGCGGGACGGGGTGTGGGAGTAGGAGCGGAAGGGGCAGCGTGAGCGGAAGTAATGTTGGGGATGGTAGGGAAGGCTGGAGCTGTGAACTTGGCGGCACGGAGGGGCCGAAAATGCCATAGGAAAGGCAGGGAGGCAGTAGTGTCGGCGGGAGCGGTAGGGGCTGCAGTGTTGGTAGGGGCGGTAGGGGCAGCAGGGCCAGCGGAAACCATAGAGATGGCGGAGGCGGCAGGGGTGACAGGGGCGGCAGGAGCGGCAGGAGCGGCAGGAGCGGCAGGAGTGGCAGGAGCGGCAGGGCGGCGGTGGCGGCGGAGGCGGCAGGGGCGGCAGGGACTGCGGAAACGGTAGAGGTGGTAGGGGCGGCAAGGGCAGGGGCGGCAGGGGCAGGGGCGGCAGGCAGGGGCGGCAGGGGGTGGCGGGGCGGCAGGGGCGGCAGGGGCGGCAGGGGCGGCAGGAGCGGCAGGGGCGGCAGGGGCGGCAGGGGGCGGCAGGGGCGGCAGGGGCGGCAGGGGCGGCAGGGGCGGCAGGGGCGGCAGGGGCGGCAGGGGCGGCAGGGGCGGCAGGGGCGGCAGGGGCGGCAGGGGCGGCAGGGGCGGCAGGGGCGGCAGGGGCGGCAGGGGCGGCAGGGGCGGCAGGGGCAGCACGGGCGGCACGGGCGGCACGGGCGGCACGGGCGGCAGGGCGGCATGAGGGGTAGAACGGCAGGGGCGGCAGAGGCCGCGAGGGCGGTAGAACCGGCTGGAGAGGCGGGAAAAGCAAAAGCGGCCGGGGGTTGGTCCGGAGGGAGGCAACATCCGGCCGCGCAAAGGCGTCGGTGGGCGGGGGCGGGGTGACACGATCGGTGGGGGCGTTGGGTGGGCGGCGGCGTGCGGAGCGGCCGGGGCACAGGCGTGCGGGTAAACACGACGCGGCGCGGACGGGGCGGGCGGGAGCGGCGGGGGCAAGGGCGAGGGCGAGGGCGAGGGCGGGAACGGGAGCAGCCCGGGCGGCTGGGATGAACAGCACACAGACCTCTGAAATACGCCCGGCCGCCGAAGCGCGGAGTCGGCCCTTGTTTGCCGTTGCTGCCGGCGCACACAACTTTTAAATTTCGGCCCGGAGCTTCTCTCTGGGCAACGCGCCGCGCCGGGCCGGGCCGCCCCGCGCGCCCGCCCGCTCCCCCTCCCGCCCGCGAGACCGCACCGCCCCCGGTCCGCTGCTCCATGCAAGAGATTGCACGGCTGCGGCGTGGTGCACAACCATGCAGATAGAAGGGTTGGTGGCGTTAGCGATGGGCAGGCAGTTGTGGTGCTCCTTACGTAGATAGACTCACTCGATGTAGTGAGAAACATAATTGCGGCGATATTTTCACAGAATAGGAGAGTTATGAGATTGGATACATTCTGGTTATGCTTTCAGCGTTGAAAATCTCCTTAACAGGCTGTTAATTCATTCTGTACTACTAGGGAAGGATATTAACTTTCTTCGTGTTATAGTTATTATTTAAAGCGTATTTTTATCGCACAAAAATATTCGCGCCATCTTCATTAGTTGTACATTCTGTACGCCAAACGTAGATTGATATAGTAATGTATGTTTCCTTATTCAAATATGAAAGGAAACTTCCTAGTGTGGCATAACTGAGGAAGTTACGCTGGCATTACAATACTGGTTAAATATGTGATTAAGCCGCCTTCGTCTACGGCTCAGCGCCGCGTTAACTTTGATATAAATTGCTTCTATCACACGTTACTAGCGTACCCGAGCGCGAACTCTCTCATGTTAAATCCCACTCTCTTCTCTATTTTTCCATTTCCATATTAAGTCTGTTATATATTTTTCCCCTCAAGACCTTCATATCCTCCGTCATTTGTTCTATGTCTCCTTGTAAATGATAACAATACAATACACCTTTGTCAATAAAATCTATTTTTATTTAACGTTAATACCGAGAAGAGAGGTACACCTGTGTAATTCAATCGCGTAGAATATCAAGTAATTAGTTTAATTCCACATACAGTTGCAGACTACACGATCTGAACAGGTGGAGTAGAATCGAGAAGCACAGAACCAGCAAAAATATAACAACTTTTAAGAAGATCTCATCCTGTAGATTACGATGCGATGGATGTTTTTTTGAAGCCTCTGGCCTCAAAGTTGTAGTTTTTAGGACCCTAGAATTCTTCGTTTAGGAATTATTTAACGATATAACTGATCGAGCGTTGCGGGTTACATTTGACATGAATATTTATATGGGTTTTTTAAACAAATCCTTCATAAATTCTATAGTGGCAGCAGAGATTTTGTGGTAATCCGTAATAAAATAACCGGGATATAGGAAATATCAAACCACAATAGTATGCAAATAAATTTACTTTGCAGAAAGTGTTTAATTTCTGTTAAATAACTAAATAAATAATATAATAAATAATTAAAGTGTTTAATGCATGTTACTTGGGGCCATTGATGATGGGAAAAATTTCCCGAAACACGTGTATGGCTGAATTTTCTGCAAAGTAAATTTATTTTCCTACTATTGTGGTTTGCTATCTTCTATATCCTGGATATTTGAAATCCTTCATATTTTATTGGCAAAGTGCACTTCGTCACGTCTCCGTGAAATTCTCTTTCTTTAGAGATCTCATTTATAAAGACTGACCGCAAAAGGTATGTATACTACTGAAATAATATAGGAGACCATATATGCAAAACTTTAATAATATCTTTAAATTAATGGAATGAACGCTCATCCGCGGTAATTTGTTCATTACTAGTTTTTTAAGTGTATCTGCATTATTGAGCGACGAAGCATTGGTGTCGTGTGAGTAAGCATGCGTGAATGTGAGGTTGTAGTTTACGAAGCGAAGTGTTTTTAACTACGAAGATGTGTATGCGAAGATTAGTGGGAAGACGGGACTTTTGCTCCAGTTCACAACGTATCGCATTCAACTCACATCAATTCCTAAGAGAAATGTAGAATATATTCTGCAAGGCATGGTAATGGCAAATTTAATAATATGAATAGAGAATGAATAGATATAAATAGAGAATAACTCTCAAGAATTAAATAGTTGAATGAATTAAAAGCCCCAACACAATTTAGTGAATACTTAGGTAGCCTCACACTTGCGTACCAACCCGACAAATTGTTAACGAGTGCTAGGGAGGGTAGTGGACGGAGAGCTTGTACTGTTACCATTCTTTCAATGATTAATTATTCCTATTTTCCTCCTTTTTTTTAATAATAATTTATATACCTCTGCCCCATGCTTGGGAGCCACTTGTAATCCTCTGGATTAATTCTACTTACTTTTAATTTTAATACTTTTCCCTTTGCCCCAAGCATGGGCTACATTACAAACCAAATAACCTTTCTTAAATTTAGAAATTAAAAAAAATCAGTTAATAATGTTCGCTCCAAGTTTCGGCTATTCTTTAGTGCTGCGACTGCAATAATAGATGCAACTCTGATTTATTTTACTCTAAACAACATTTTATTTGTTTTTTCCCTTAACCCTTTTATAATTGAATTTCATTCCAAAAACTTGCAATCTCATCCCTTTCAATTGCCATTCACCTTACATTATCTTCATGTTTTCGTTCACATAATATAATACACAAACTAATATCTTCTCTAAAATCTCCTCTATTATTTCGGTAGTATACATACCTTTTGTGGCTCTCACACGAAATCAATCTTTACAAATGAGATCTCTAAACAAAGAGAATTTCACGGAGACGTGATGAATTGCACATTGGTTCAAAAAATTAGAAGAATTTGTTTTACAAAACACATTTACATATTCATGTAAAATGCAACCCACAACACAACATACAGCTGTTTTAAATTTATATAGTTAAATAATTACTTATTTATTAAAAAGGCCTCAACTAAACGTTCCTTAACCCGCATTCTACAGGATGAGATCATCTTGAACATTATATTACATTTTTGCTGGTTCGAAACTTTTCGATTCTACCTCACCTATTCAGAGCCTGTAGAATCTGCGACTGTATGTGAAAGTAAACTAATTACTTGATATTCTACGCGATTGAACTACACGGGTGTATGTCTCTGCTCGGTAATACCATTAAATAAGAATAATTTGTATTGACAAGGGTGTATTATATTGTTATCAATTACAAGGAGGCATATAGAACAAGTGAGGTCTTGAAGAAAAATATATGTTACATACTTAATACGGCAATGAACAAATAGAGAATAGACTGGGGTTTAACATGCGAGAGTTCTCGCACGGGTACGCTATTGTTCATGTAATTCACATGTTCTTTTTCTCAATTAACGTCCGTCACATTTATTGTCACTTCTCTCTGATTTGAATCGATTTAACTACAAAACATTTTATTTTCGTCTCTCATTCAACTATCGGTCATGCTATAACTTTAGGAATTACATATTTACATATTAAAATTACATTGTTGGCGTGTCAGGACGAATCGTCACAGTATAAGCAGCTTCCCCAACGTTTCACAATATGTTTGGTCTTTTTTACGTGTCAAAGATCCATTACAGCACTCATAGATGATAAGTGATATGCTTGTCATTGAGTTGGCTGGAACTGAAGGAGTACTGAAGGGATGAAAGGAGGGGTGCCAAATGGGAATGCAATATTCCCTAGAGAATGAGTTAAGAGGTGGTGATGCTTAGTGTATTGGAGTTCATAACATTCAGAGAAACATGATTGATTGATTGATTTTTTCGTGTTTCCGGGCGCGTCAACTTCTTTGGTCATTAGTCCCGTTCGTGTAGTGCATGATTTTTCTCGGGAGACTGCGATCTTCCCCTACTGAATGGCGAGATCCGGCGCCGACCTACCGTCGGCAAGTGGGTTTCCCCCTAACCAGGACTCTCCCACCAGCGGGGCACCGCTCCAGCCGGGACAACCTCTAAGCTCCCGACTGGTCTCCCGGAATGTGTGGTAGTGTAGTGCATGTTAGTGTAAGTGTGTGTGTGTAAGGGGAGAGGATAGAAGAAGGAAGATCGGAGAAACCACGGAAAACTACTGATCACAACAGCCGGCCGCTAGAATTCTCCTCCAGACAGCGACTGAATTCGACCTACCTGAAAAGCTAGTGTCGAAAATCCTGCCGCCTGTCAGGACTCGAACCTAGGACCTCTCGGTCAGAGGCGCTGTAGTCACATCATTTGATGCACTGAGCTACCGCTCCCGGTCAGAGAAACATGAGAAGAAGCGAAGCCGTGTAGAAGTGACATCTTATATTGAGAACTGGTTACACTGGAAGCAATGATAAAATAGCGAAGGATACGGAAAGAACAGTTTGAAGCATGTGTAGAACAGCTATCAATGTGAGGTCTAGGAACGTTTATGTAGGAAGCTTACAAGATTGAAGAATGATAACTCCGTGTTTGAGGGAAGGAGGAAGAGAGCGCAAGATACGAAACGGGAATACAGGCGAAAACTGAAGCTTGTGCGGAAGATCTTCAAGACTAAGAACAGTAAAGAACAGGGAATAAAAACCAAACAATCCGTGAGTACGAAGAAAATAGGAAAACATGTGAAAACGTAAATAAATACGAGAGGCTTTCAAGAATAAAATCTAGGGAGAGTGAGGGTAAAAGCAAAAAGCGAATTTCTGGACCTGGAAATTATGTCCAAGGCCGAATGCTGCAAGTTTGATTTCCGTGTTGGGTATGAGTGTCTTTCGTACATATCTGACATGACTTGCTTCTCATTTGATCCCTATCACATCTGAATCATTAACCATCCACAACCATTCATCCAGCAGCGTCACTCCGATCATCTTTACAATGGAAGGAAATGACAAACTAACACTTCTATCACTTGCCCAGGAAAGTCAAGAGCATACTGGTGCAAGCTTGCTTCTTACCATACACTCGGGGAATGACTACGCCCCTCAACATCATCATACCACCAGTTGAGGTCTGGGAGCAACAACAAAATAGCAGGCGAAAGACGTCAAGTGCGATAATGTCGCGCAGTAATGCAAGCGGAAAGAGGACCCTTAAACGAAACTTCAATTGTTTATCATGATGCCAGAGCTTATGCCCATGTCACCCCAATAAAACATGGTCGAATGGTTTTGATGGATTAGTGATTTTGATAGTTGAATTCAATTCAATGATGTAAATTCAATTCAATTCAATGTAGCGAAACTCAGATGAGCCCTTTCATCTCAACACACTAATTTTGGTACGCTCCTTTCACTATCTAGCGGAGAGAGAAGGTATCACTCTTGACGACGACACCTGCGAATTGAAATTCGCTAACACGCTTCTATTAGGCTTGAGAAGCTTTTACATGAAGGAAATCTACGACATGGGACAGCCGGCTTTACCATCGTCTTCTTTACATACACCTCTAAAGAAAGGCGTACGAAGGCGATAGCGATTACTACCCGATACGCTAACCATTTTAACCACTGAATCCGCCTAATGCCACCGAAGTACAATATAAGTGACGATAGAGTAATGGCGGAATGACAACCAGGCGAAACGCGACCACCACGAAACACGGGAAGTTGTGCCACAAACCCCGCACAAATTTTTATTTATTTATTTATTTAGTCAAAAACAGTCAAAAACTGTATGTGACGTATGGGGGAGAAAATCATCTGCGCACGCTTTCTTGAGTTTCAGAATCCCTTCTCAACAATTTAACTATTAATAGTTGAAAGATGAAAAATAATAGTAATAATAATAATAATAATAATAATAATAATAATAACAAATTTTAAAAAGCGAGGGATTAACATTTCAAAAACTAGATATTTTCGTTGCCAAATTATAGAAAACTTATTTTTAACGGTAAAGGAACGAAGAGATTTGATTTTTCTGTACTGTTAACAAAATAGAAACTCACCCTAAGCTCTACTACCACCACAAGCAAAAGGGAAGTTCGACAAAACGTGCGCATAGTGAAGGGCGCATAGTGAAGCGGAGGGCGAGCGGACAGTCATCCACACGACGTGAGGCACCGGCCCAGCGGGAGGCGACCCCGGCCGGTGGGCGTGGCCGCGCGTTTGGTTTTCGCAGCTGATCGGAGCGCGGCAACAAGCGCACAACGCCACGCCCCACGTCGCGCCGCCGGAAGCGCTGCCAGCGCCGCCGGCGGGCGATCGAGGGACCGGCCTGGCACTTCCGCCCGCACAGGGCTCGAGGGCCCTCATGCAGCCGCTCATGCAGCGAAAACATTTCACGGAGGCGCGACTCACTCGCTCCACGCACCGCTTGGGGAGAGGGGGAGATGGTGGTGGTGGTGGGGGGGGTTGGTTGCTGGGTCGGAGATGATACAGACAAAATGGATGCCGAGAGTGATGGGGTTAAGTGCAGTGGGGGGGAGCAAATGGCGGGGTTGAGTGCGGAGGTGACGATGTACGTGTTTGACGGGTATGTACGTGCTTGTCGGGGAGCAATAAACGGCGGGGAAATGAGCAGCGGGGACATGAGTGGCGTGGATATGGGCGGCGTGGATGTGGGTGGCGGGGTTATGCATGGCGGGGATATGGGTGACGGGGAAACGGGTAGCGGGGATATGGGTAGCTGGGATATGGGTGGCGAGGATATGGGTGGCGGGGATATGGAAGGCGAGGATATGGGTGGTAGGGATATGGGTGGCGGGTATGGGTGACGGAGATATGGGTGGTGGGGATGTGGGTGGCGGGGACAAGGGCGGCGGGGATATGGGTGGCGAGGATATGGGTGGCGGGGATATGGGTGGCGGGGATATGGGTGGCGGGGATATAGGCGGCGGGGATATGGGTGGCGGGGATATGGGTGGCGGGGATATGGGTGGCGGGGACATGGGCAGCGGGGATACGGTCGACGGGGATATGGGCGGTGGGGACGTCCGCAGCGACCATGGGCGGCAGGGATATGGGCAACGGGCCAGTGGATACATGGCCAGTCGGGCATCCTGGGCAGTCGGGTCATGGGCAGAAGGACATGGGCAACGGGGTCCGCGGAGTCGGCAACTTGGTCCCAGGCAACGGGTCGTCCCATCGAGGTGAGGACGGTAGTGATGATAGGGATGGTGGAGTCGACGGGGATAAGCGCAGCGATGGGATGGGGTGAGCCGTGAGTGACTAGGGTCGGCGGGAGAGGCCGGGGGCGTTGACAACCGTGCACCCAGCACTTGACTCTGATACACTCGAGGGCCGGCTAAATGGGCCCATTTCCACGCCCGATCGGCAGCACGCTGACACTACAATGCGATTCACTCTTCAATACACAGTGTACTCACAATGACCAATTGTAAGGTGTGCAGTTATGTAGAATAGCAAGAGTATAAAATATTGATTTGCTCGACTGAAATCAATTATAAATAAATTTTCTCGAATATTATCATATATATATATATATATATATATATATATATATATATACATATTTCAAGGACAAGTTGGTCTCTTAGTCAGGTTTGTGTTTAAATGTTATAATTTCAATAAATTAATCATTAATACCACAGAAGTATTAATTCAATAATATGGCTCTATTAATCGTTTGGCTTCACTGCTAATGTGTTCAATATAGCCTGGTAAAGTTTTCTCCAAAGAGGCAATAATTATTCCACTCGATGTTTTATTTAGTTCAGTAAAAATCCCAATAACTCGCGGACAAAACACTAATCAAGTGTGTGTCACTAAAAACACAGATAGCAAATGACTCTCATGATTCTCTAGGGGAAATTTCAGCAAGCGTGTGAGGACATGTTGTTAAAACGAATACCCTTCCAAATGTTTTTTTGATTTTAACTGTCTTCCGAAAGAGGGTATTGTGAACAAGATGTGTGAAAAAACATGTATATAAAACTCATGAAAGTTAACTCATGAAAGTCGATTTCACTATCTTTAAATTGTGTCTTAAAGAGAAACTGAATATTTTATTGATTTTATTCTGAAATGATGACCAATAAAATTTCACTGGCACTATCTGAAGTTTGTTGAGATCACAATAATAAAACATTCCCTACTCTACATCATATTGCAATTTTGTAATACCATCAACAGGTCAATTATTTTACCACGAAAACTAATATTTTAGCGAGGTTACATCATAATCATAGCAATAAAGGATACGACTAAACGATCAGCTAGAGTACAGTAGATAGCAGTTGGCGAAACTCATCACAAAGTACACGCAGTTCGAGCGTTACGACGCCATTCACCAGGGCACAAAGGGACAGGTTCCCCTACGTTTAATCATCAACTTGTTTTACAACGCAATAATTCATCTTCCGAAATTCACTGAAAAGGTAGAGGGACGAGGAAGGGATGAAGAGGCGGGAGAAGTGGTATGAGGAGGAGGGGGAGGGGGAGGGGAAAGGATTCATCCCGCGGGAGAGGTAGCGCGTCCAGAGAAGCAGATGGCTCCACCGCCGTCGCCCTCCCCGCCGCCGCCCTCCCCGCCACCGCGGGCGCGCTCAAAGAAATTCCTTCGTCCGTCCGAAGCCCTATTCACCGCGTCCGAAAGAGGCAACATAAAGCGGGGGGCGGGCACCTCGGCTGCTCAGCCACTCCGCCCCCACCCTTCCCCTTTTCCACCCCCACCCCACCCCACCCCCCGGGCTCAGCACTGGCCTCTGTGGCGGGAGCTCGACTTGCCGCGTAATCCACATTCCGACCCGCTTTCGACCTCTCGGTCACTCACACTGCTCAGCTAGGCTCCGCCCTACCGCCGCCATTCCCCACTCTCCAACTCCTCACCACTCCCTGACCCGCCCTATAATGTCCCCTCTCCATTCTCTTTCCGACGCTCATTTAAACTCCTGGACAACGCCCATCATTTCGTAGATCATTCGCTTTCCAACTCTTTGCAATTGTCATTCCCCTTCTGTTACTCATTCATCATCCGACTCTTTTGTTCCAGCAATTCACCAGAAACGGTGGCTCAGTGTATCAACTGTCGTCACTGCAGTCCCTCTCACAGGAGAGTTCCTAGCTTCCAGTTCCAACGCTGGCAGGTTTTCGTCACTAGCTTGTCAGATACGGCGAATTCAGTAGCTGCCGGAGAAGAATTCTTGCGACCGGCTGCTGTGATCGGTAGTTTTCCGGCCACGGACCGCGCGCGATATTTCCTTCCTCTTCCTTGTCATATATTCACCCCCATACACACACTTGCAGTACATGCACGACACTACAACACATGTCGGGAGACCAGTCGGGGGCTTAGAGCTTGTCCCGATTGGTGCGGCGCCGCGCTGATGGGAGGTACTTGGTTAAGGAAAACCCCGCTAGCCGACGGCAGGTCGGCGCCGAATCTCGCCACCCAGAAGAACAAGACCACCGCCACTTCGCGAGAAAAACTACACTTACGGGATTAATATCGTTACAAGTTGACGCGACCGGAATCACTAACAATCATTCCTGCAATACCCCCGTAAGACCTGCCCTCCCATCTCTTACACGTGTACTCTCCAACTTCCATACCTCTCTTTCTCTCCTTTTTCTCTTTCTTTCTCTCTTTCTTTCTCTCTTTCTTTCCCTCTTTCCTTCTCTCTCTTTCCTTCTCTCTCTTTCCTTCTCTCTCTTTCCTTCTCTCTCTTTCCTTCTCTCTCTTTCCTTCTCTCTCTTTCCTTCTCTCTCTTTCCTTCTCTCTCTTTCCTTCTCTCTCTTTCTTTCTCCCTTTCTTTATCACTTTCTCTATCTGTCATTCTCTCTCTATCTCTCTTGCACCAATCCCCGAATAACCTCGTTGCAACTCCCGCTCACCCAACCACCCAATAAGCCCCACATCACAACTCCGCTCTCCCTCTACGCATACCTTTTCTCTCTGCCTCTGCCCTCCGCTCTTGCCTTCCCCGAGCGGCGGGGAAAGAGCACCAATCAATACAATTAAATTAATATTAGCGGGAAACAAAGCCGCTCGTAGACCCTTTTCTGACGAGTTTTTATTGATTTGATTTGTTTGGGGAATTGGTTCGATTCGTGCCAGGAGGCAATCCGCTGAAAAAAAAACTTTTAATTGCGTAATCCTTTTTAATTTATCTCTTATTTGTTTACCCTTGCTACTGCGGTGGCAACACCCTCCAACACAATAATTCACGAATAATTACCTGGAATTGGGATTAAATGTGTTACAGGCGCAGCATAATTCTATATTAAAACCACTAAATAATATATAGTAGAACATAATTAATGAGACATCACATTAAATATATTAGACTCAATTATCGTCGGGCTTTTGGGGTTCCTGGACGTCGGTCATTAGCTATTAAACGCATCCTGAAATACACCCCCAAATACTCGCATAGCAATTACATTACCTGATGATAAATTTTAATGATTTTACTGTAGCATACCCGCGCGGGCAGGGGACGGGGCGGGGCGAGAGAGGCCCGAGTCGTGTACATTAACCGGAGTGCACGCCCATGTGCATAATGGATCGTGAAACTATGGTGAAAGTGGTGCTAGAAAATGGATTTGTAGAGTTAATCCTGCTCGGACCGCGCGTATTAAAAGGCGGTGACTCCCCGTGTCTCTCGCCAACGCGTGCGAGCGGCTAATCCGCCGCGAGGTGGCTACCGGTGTAAATGGAATAGGCGCAGGATTGTACGCGGATGTATGGTACGTTGGTCACGACCACGTGGTAAATTACGGCGCAACTGGATGGTGTTTTTTTTCTTCTGCGCCTGTTAGAGGTTACATCAATTAGATCCATCATTACGACGTAGCTTGGCTTCGAAACCAGTGTGAGAGTCATAATACTGCTAGATTCGGCTCTAGATCAGGACCTTGCGTAAGAATATTTGTCTGTTCCGTTCGAACTCGTACAAAAGCGAACTCTCGGTGTAAATGGAATAGGCGCAGGATTGTACGCGGATGTATGGTACGTTGGTCATGACCAGGTGGTGAATAACGGCGCAACTGGGTGGTGTTTTCTTCTTCTTCACCTGTTAGAGGTTACATCGGTTAGATACATCATTACGATGTAGCTTGGCTTTGACACCCCAGAATCTACAGTCTGAGAGTCATAATACTGCTATATTCGGCTCTGGATCAGAACCTTGCGTTAGAATATTTGTGTTTTTCGTTGGAACTCGTACAATAGCGAACTCTCGGTGTAAATGGAATAGGCGCAGGATTGTACGCGGATGTATGGTACGTTGGTCATGACCAGGTGGTGAATAACGGCGCTACTGGATGGTGTTTTTTTCTTCTTCGCCTGTTAGAGGTTTCATCGATTAGATTCATCATTACGACGTAGCTTGGCTTCGACACCCCAGAATCTACAGTCTGAGAGTCATAATACTGCTATATTCGGCTCTGGATCAGAACCTTGCGTTAGAATATTTGTCTGTTTCGTTCAAACACGTACAATAGCGAACTCTCAGCGACAAATTATTGTAGCACGAGCCATGTTAGTAATTTTTTCGGGCGATTGAATTTAACACCTTCGAGATTCAGGTAGTTTGCAGTTTGAGTGAAGTATATTCGTAGTTATAAAACCTGTATTATCATTCTGAAATTATCACAAAATGAACTATCTAGTTTATTTTATACTGCACAAGCTCGTGAACAAGAGGGTTGAACAGCGTTTTTCAACGCTGATAATAATTGACATTGCTCTCTTGTGTTGCATATTATAAGTGATATTAAAATATTTTAAAATATTTTTCTAAGCAATTTCACGTACAAAGTAGTTCGGAAATATCAAAGTAATATTCAAACTGGTTGTGTTATTAGATTCATGGATGAATATACTGGTGGACATTGAATATGCGCATATTTATATGGGGAATACTGCACAAGCTCGTGAACAAGAGGGTTGAACAGCGTTTTTCAACGCTGATAATAATTGACATTGCTCTCTTGTGTTGCATCTTGATGTTACTGAGAGAATGTGCACGGTAACTGCCTGATAAGTATTAGGGTCCAACTAGTATCAACATATTTCGTCTTAACTTCATGCTTATCCACATTAGTTATTTCATGCTTTCTGTAAGTTCCGTACTTTTAAAATAGAACTTGAGTTGAAAATTTTATAACATAAATGTCCTCAGAAAATCATCGAGAACAGGAGAATGGTTTTCACTTACTATTGGTTACAGAATCTCTTTATACCCCCTAATCAGAGTAACAATATTTGATTTAATATTTATCTCAGCGATGGACCAATTGATGCTGAGCGGAAAATTAAAATTAAAAAAAAAATTAAGGTTTTTACAGCTGAAGGAATTCACGTTTTTTGAAATATTCAAGGGTGTAAAGTGTTCTGTAAATCTGAAAGATCGTAACATTCAATACCTACAGAATATGTATTTTCAAAAGTACACAAAATGAACCCCGGGTTTATGTTATCGAAGAATTAATATATATGTTATACATTGTATACAATGTACTAAATTCCGAGTGAATAATAGAAATGCACTTTGAATTTGAGATATACTATAAGTATATTAAAACTGTATTTATTCACTAAACGAGTTGCAATTTTAAAGTGGCACATTGTTAATGATTGGAAATGAATAGAATTAATGATACTTCGTCTAAAAGGCCATTGAAAACGAGATCGTTCAAAGCAGTTAAACTTGTGATGTAGGATATATTTCTTCTTGAGAAAAATTAATCGGCAATTTAGATGACTATTTGACTCATGTCTGCCCGTGACGTAAGTAACCAACGCTAAGCAATCATATATTGTAAATTCAACCCAGGTGCCTATCGCCATATAATTATATTGTAATCCCAACATATGGAAAACTCAACTTCCTACAATTTAATAATTGTGTTTTTAATACATGATCTTTTATGTAGTGTTATTAGAAATATTTTTGAAAGGTTTGATACCATAAGACTGAAGTGTAGTTGAAAAGACCTTTTGCATTAAACAGTGATCCAAATTTTCCTTAGAAGTTATCAGGAGGGGATCACTCGAGGTTAAAATTAATTTGCACATAAACCTATACTAATTTTCAAAAATATTTTTTTTTCGCAATTCCTGCTATTTTTATTACCCATTAGAGTCGTGTAATGTATTAATTCGAGAAATTGACACATTAAATATCACTAAAAGTGGTGTAATATTACTCACGATAATTCTAACACAACTCTTGTATCGTGGCCGGAAGAAGTCTCTGTTAATACCGTAACGAATATTGCGTCATCTGCCGGCACCACCATGGACTACCTTAATGCGCTAATTGCGTCATCGGCTGGCGACCATCATGAACTACCTGTATGCGCGGATTGCGACATCTACCGGTAGCCCTCGAACTAGCTAGTCCCAGAGAGTTCTTGGCGCTAATCGCGAAGTCCAGAAAATTCTCGACGGCGCCCGCCGAGTTTAAATACGCGGCGGCCGGCGACCGTGAGTCAGTCTGAAGTAGAAGCTGAGCTATGAAGTGTGTGCATCGCGGTGAATAGCAGCGCAGTGATTGTGCTCAGTGACGTGAATCGTGGCCAACGCCGTGAAATGTGGTCAGTGCAGTGGACTGTGGTCAGTGCATCGAACAGTGGTCAGTGCTTAGGACTGTGCGACAGTGCAAAAGAAGTGAACTGTGTAAATAAATAACCAAGAGAAGTGTAGGGTAATTAAATAATCAAGAGAAGTGAGCCGTATAAAGTGAAGTATAAAGCCGTATAAAGTGAAGACTATCTGTACATAAATCACGTATTTTTATTGATCGTGTTAAGAAACAAAGTAAACGTTTTCGTTAAAATAATATCCGTGTTTTAATTCACCACATAGAAACGTAACAATACGTATGTAATCCACATAAGTTATTTCATTTATTGCAACTTATTACGCTCAAATATTGCGACAGTGAAAAAATTTACCTGGAACGTCTCAAGCGTTACCATAGAAATTCATTACCAAAGATCATCAATGCACATTGACGTACATGAAGATCCTACGTAACTAACACAATAAATAAAAAACATTAGTTTTAACTGCAATTTTTTTCTTACATACATATTATCCAGTAATCCATTCATTTAACTACTTTTCAACCGTGTCACCTTCATTTCTATCATATATTGTACATACTATTTCGATTTGGATGAGTCGATCAAACACATGTGAACATATTGAAAAATTGTAGTGATATAAAAATGCATACCTTATTATGTATTCAAAACATTTACACTTTATATCTCTTGAAACAGATTGTAAAGTAGCATTTCTGTAATAATAAAATGCGATAGCCACCTCCACGTTATTATATCCCAATGTTATTTCCTATTTGTGTGAGCCATCACCGAAACCACTCAATACGCAGCGTCGTAAGCATACAAATTCCCAATTTATTGGGATAACGCTACAGGGTACGTTGTTAGGGAATCGCCGTCTGGGGCCCTTTCCCGGCTATTGTAACAAAACAGCGCGAAGGGGAGGGGGTGTACCCGTCTCGCGCGTCGGGGCGCAAAGGAAGAAATTACCGCAAGCGAATGCAACATTTCCGTAGCTCCGTTTTGCATTCGAATTACGACAGCGGGCGCCATTAACGACACCCAAATGCGCTACAAAAGGTTCCGCATATTTTTACGCCTGCGCCGAGTTTGAATATTCAATTAACGCTCCTTAAATAATTCATCGCCGCCGCGACGGGCATTGAGAGCGAACCGAAACACGACAGGGGGAGGTGAGGGGCGGAGGGTGAGGGTGACGGGGTGCAGGGGAGTGATGGGGCTGCGTCGGAGGGTGGGGAAAATGGGGGTGGGGAGTGTCACGGAGTTGGATTGGGAGGGCGAGGGCGGTGAGGGTGGCGAGTCGGCGGGGGCGGTGAGTGTGGCGTGGGCGACGAAGGCGGC
>BLKR01001999.1:0-231412 GCA_011170035.1 Teleogryllus occipitalis
GAAATTCTGCAAACGAGTTTATTCTGTGTTGCTTATATGGGAAAATAAGTTTACCTTTGAGCAATATGTCAAAAGTAATCAATTTTGTTTATAGGAGATGATGACACATCAAAAAACTTTAGAAATAATATCCGTCAGTATAATAGTGCTCTTTCTTTTGTGTCATTTGGTGTATTATTGCAATATGTGGGTCATATTGCATTGCCACCTGGTCATGGGCCATACGTGTTTCAAATTTTGGGAACTCAACATCCTAGAATATCTTCGTTATACCCTAAAGATCCAAACAATGCAACATATTGTGAACATTAGTCTGGGCACATTATTTAACATTTATCTCAGATCTTGTCGTCAAATTTTATTATTATTATTATTATTATTATTATTATTATTATTATTATTATTATTATTATTATTACTATTATTATTATTATTATAGTCCTCTGGGATGACTCATGGGCAGCGTACTAGCTTCCCGTGCTGTGGTCCCCGGGATCGATTCCCGGACGAGGCAAAAATACAGTTGTAGCTTTCCTTTCAAATCGTCCCAGTTTCTGTAGCTGTGTGACGAAGAAAAGCTTAAGCAGGCGGATCTTGTCAGTAATGGTGAATAGAATACGTCATGTTCGCCTCATGTCGCTCTTACCCCCAGGCATGGGAATTTAACAAGGCCCAGGCAAGGGGGACACCGGTAGCTGGCCGGCGAAGTCGCATTACCAACAAAAAACGGCAAAAACATTTATTATTATTATTATTATTATTATTATTATTATTATTATTATTTAAGGTCGCACCAACATCTAGGTCATTAGCGACCACTATTGGAGTTAACGTTATGGTAACTATGAAGGTGAAACGAAATGGTGATGATAAGAAGTGAAAGGACGAACACAAATACAACCATGCTCGAGGCAGGACTCGAACCCGCGACCCTTCGGCCCGAGATCACTACGTCTCTACTGCCTTAGCGATCTCGGGCACCGGGCCCGTTAAATCTAGCTTCTATCGAAGAAACATCGCTCCCTACTCTAAATCTTCGAGCCCATTCACTTCTGTTATCGCCTCCCCGACCTCGCTCCACTTCGGCGGGCATTTCCCGCCACGCCCCTGTTCTTCAAACGAGACCACGACGCGCAGAGGTTTTCGGAAAACGACGTCCGTACATGCAGCGGAAATTATGGAAATAATCGCACGGAAGATGCAATCATCTCTGTTGAAACTACGAGAGGCGAAATCGGATTTTTGCACGTCGATTCAGAATTATATACTCGTACATAGCAAGTTGCAAGATATGGAAATTAGGTAAATACCGGTATTTACATTTGTCCCTAAGCAGTCCAATACGGCAGGTATTGCAAGCTAGCTTTCTACGTAATTAAGAAGACTGCAGTGCTACGTCAAAAATAAGAATTTGAGCTTCAATTATCTTTTTATTCTATCTTTATATTCTTTCCCTTTTTCTGACCAAAGCGGTTAGAGCAAGTACAGATACTTTCGTTTCTGACTGCAAGTTCTAGTCTCTTCGTGAATGTGGATCAGTCCCTAGTTTATCGTGTCTGTTGGTTGGTTGGTTGGTTGGTTTTTCGTGTTTCCGGGCGCGTCAACGGCTTCGGTCATTAGTCCCGTAAGTGTAGTGCATGTTAGTTCTCGGGAGATGGCAGTGATCTTCCCCCGCTGGACGGCGAGATCCGGCGCCGACCTACCGTCGGCTAGTGGGGTTTCCCCCTAACCAGGACTCTCCCACCAGCAGGGCACCGCCCCAGTCGGGACAAGCTCTAAGCTCCCGACCGGTCTCCCGGAATATATGCTAGTGTAGTGCATGTTAGTGTAAGTGTATGTGTAAGGGGAGAGGAGAGGACAAGGAAGAGGAAGGACAGATCGCGCGCGGTCCGTGGCCCGTTTGGTAGGGTACTGCTCCGGCATTCGCCTGGTGTTGATCGGAGAAACCACGGAAAACAACCGATCACAGCAGCCGGCCGCTAGAATTCTCCTCCAGACAGCGACTGAATTCGACCTAGCTGAAAAGCTAGTGTCAAAAATTCATGCCGCCGTCAGGACACGAACCTAGGACTTCCCGGTCAGAGGCGCTGCAGTGACATCAGTTGATGCACTGAGCTACCGCTCCCGGTATCGTGTCTGTTATATCATGAAGGACTTCATATTCTGCTGAGTTCATAGCCGAGGAGCCCGCTTAGGGCGTAACAGCAGTTCACAGCCGAAGTAAAGTGCCTAAGTTACGGTCCTAGAAACATCCTTAGGAATGTTGAAGACGCTCTGTCTCAACTCGAAAATGTCTTATTAAAAAATTTCGAAGATCGATCGTAGAAATGAACAATTATCTATTGTATTTTTTAAAAGGGGAAATAAAAGATGGTCGAGGATGCATCATGATGGACAAGAGAAGATTGCAGTTCTAGAACATATTTGTGACATTTCAAACGAATCCTTGACAAAATTTGTATTATGCTTTTTTGAATTTTGAATTTGGATATATTGCTTACTACATATGATTACTGCTTACTATATATTGCATTTTAAAATGGATAACAATGTTCGAAACACATTCACACACGCGAAATAAATACGTCTTGGCGGCGTTTTACAGCGACGAAGCCACAAAATTAACTTTACCTACAGCCATGAATTTGAGTAATAACAGCAATACAGGACCACGCCTGTAGCACAAAAGTCATCTGGTTACGAACTGAGCTATTACCTGAAACTTAAAAGCTATGCTAAAAGTTCCGTGGCGGCAGTAAGTTAATTAGTTTAATAATGAGTTACAACGCAAAATTATATGAACTTTGTTCGGTGGCACAGAGGTGAAGTTTGAGGTTTTGGATACAGCAAATCAGTGCATTGTTCAGCTGGCTTTTCTACCTCTGGACACCCGAATTCGATCGCATGTAATTCCATGGACTCGGGTACAACAGTGGAGTTCAAAAATGCACCGCATGTTTAACGCACGAGTCCAAAAGAGCGAGATCGATCGCCGGGAAACAACGAGGCTGTAAAAATACGCGCGGTGCGTGACGTCCGGCGGAGGAGGCTCCGGAAGGGTTACGCAACGGCGCCAGGGATAGAGCGAGGCCCCCAGCGCCAGATGTTGCGTCGCCGTGAGGTAACGCACCGGCGCGCGGCGCGGCAGCCAGCGGCGCGGCAGGCGGATGGTGGTGGTGGTGCAGGAAGTGCGGCAGCTCGTAGTGGTGATGCGGGTGTTGTGTTATGATGATGGTGGTGGTGTCGAGGGCGGTGGTTTGGGAGGCGGATGGTGCAGGAAGCGGGTGTTGGTGGTGGTGGGTGGTGCGGAGGTGGATGGTGGTGGTGGTGGTGGGTGGTGCGGAGGTGGATGGTGGTGGTGGTGATGAGGTGGGTGGTGGTAGTTGGTAGTGGCACGGAGGTGGGTGGTGGTGGTGGTAGGTAGAGGTGCGGAGGTGGGTAGTGGTGGTGAGGGACTGGGGGGTGGTGATGGTGCGAAGTTGGGTGATGGTGATGGTTGGGCGTGGTGCGGAGGTGGGTGGTGGTGGTGGTGCAAGACGCGGATGGTGGGGTGGGATGGTGCGGACGCGATTGTTGGTGGTAGTGGTGGTGCGGAGGTGTGGTTGGTAGTGGTGGTGGTTGGTTGGTGATGGTGGTGTCGGCGGAGGTGGTGGTGCGGGAGGAGGGTGGGTCTTGGTGGTACTGCTGGTAGCGGCGGCGGCGGATGGTGGTGGTGATGGCGGGGAGGCGTGGCGAGGAAAGCGGGGCCCGGGGGCGAGGGGAGTCGAGGCGGGGAAGGGCGGGCGACGGGGTGGACGGGAAAGCAAGAGAATACGATCGTGAAGCGGGGACGGCAGGAGGCGGGGCCTTCAGGAAGCGGGAGGATTTGCCGGGAGGAGCAGAAGGGCAGTAGGTGGCGGCCACTGGGGGGAGCTCGGTACACGTACAGTACTCGCTTCTTCCGGTTGCGAGAATTATTATCGCAAACAGCCTCGCCACCACTTTCCTGCAACCCGCAACACTCGTGAAGTGGAATCGCACGACTATTCGGTGGCACAACTCAAATACGAATTAAGGCCATCCAACATTCAGAAGAGGTCGACAAGTGGTCTCGTAGAGTAGATAACCACATTTTTAGTTACTTCATTTTAGCATTCATTTCATTTAAACCAACAGGAGTCCAGCACGGTTGAGAGGCGAGGTTTAACATTTCAGATTTCTTTAAATCCATCCACATTCAATCCTTGTGTTAAGACACATTATATTCGTCCTATCTGAACATTTAATATTTGAGAAATCCTGGAGAACGAACCACTCTCTGAACCATCCTTACTTCCTTACCACTCTCTGAACCATCAGAAATTAAGATTTCTCTATAAATGCATACAGATACAATTTATTCGTGAGATATTATTTGCATCAATCAGAGAGATCCACAAGGCAAAATCAAATCAATTTTCCATTTAAAATGCGAGTGCTTGACAAGGGCGTGGCCGCCCTATTTAAAAGCATTTCGTACCATCACGTCGGAGCGAAGACTCGGAAAAGGTGAGTGGGTCATGGAGAGAGACAGACAAAAAGGCAGCACAGAGAATGCAAAGAAGAGTACGGGTTTCAATGGTTGTGCTCCTTTCGCAGAAAGAACAGCAATACTGGAGTCTACCCTGTAACTTACTGCCATCTGGCTATGAATGGGATGCGGTGGGATGATGGTGGGAGGGGAGGGGAGGGGAGGGGAGGGGAGGGGATGGGGTGGTATGCGGTGGGATGGGGTGGGAAGGAATGGGGGAGAGAACACGACTGAACAGAATAGCGCTGGACAGTATGGAGGGAACCATGTTAGGGCCGGCGGAGGTGAGATGGGGCAGTAAGGAAACAGGCTGTGCTGTTGCGCGGTGCGGGGAGGTGGGCAGAGTCAAAATTAGTAGAATGTAGTACGTGAGATGGTGACAAGGTGGCACAGAGAAATGGTGGGTGGTAGAAGTGAGATTGACAAATGGTGAACGAAATCATACACAATAGAAGATAAAGTGGCACTACGCGCGAGCGATACGAAGCGCAGAATTGGAGAAAAGAGCATTGAATATATCTGTAATCCTACACTCATCGTAACAGAATAATCTGCCACATGAATATGAGGATCTGCGTCACGCAATCACTTAACGTACCAAATCACACCAATATGTTTACACACGGTTCAGATCATCACGATGGATGAGAAGGACACACGACCGGGATTGGACAGCTTATTGAAAATTGATGCCAACAAACCTGGTTGCATGTAGGTTCTTAAAGTTGAAAGACCTCAAGTGCTCCGACTCTACGCCCAGGACTATGAGCAGAGCACTTGAAACATTATTTGGCAATGCAGCAAATAAAACTATTAATAGAAAAGTCCAGCGGTTGAATTTAGCACCTGCAGAACAAATTAATGTGGTCGGTCCCCAGAACACACAGTTAACACGAAGGAATTCATTTTATCAATGATCAAGCCATACGTAATGGTTCGGTTTATTTGCGGGACAAGAGCCAGAGGTTTATGCCAACTACAATGGCAGGCGGAGGTATTATAGAGCGACGTGATGTAACGGTTATCTCAGAACAAATAAAAAGAAAGTGAATGAGACCATGTGCGCAAGTAAAAACTGTTTGGAAGCAGGTTCAGGGTTTCATGAAAATAAGAAATAACAACATACCAGTGTCAAATCGATCATGTGGCACAAATCCACGGAAAGTACAGATTGAGAAGCGGACAGTAGGGACAAAAGCGATCAACAGACACAGGCAATAAAGAGTGAGGTGTGGACGTGAGCGAGGGAGAAACGAAGATGCACAGGTAAAGGCGCCAATGGTGACGAGCGCGGGGGCGGAAGAGGTGACGACGGCGCGAGTCTCAAGAAGATTGACGAGCAGATGGCAGAGGGGGGGGGACGCCAATGGTGCCGAGGCGGGACGGTTTGGAGAGGAGACCGGGAAAGAAACAAAAGCAGAACAATAAGCGAGGGCGGGGTGCGGCCCAAGGCGTGACCTGAATCCTAATCTGGAGTCCTGCAGGGCGGCGAGGGCGCGGGGGTGTGGCGCTTATTGCTTCGCTTTGAAGACGGAAAGGCAGGAAGGGGCGGATTGGGTCGAAGTAAGGGATGGGCGGGACAGTCAAGAGGAGTAGAAGGTGGGGTCGGAGGATGGAGAAGTGGCGGGGATGGGCAAGACAGATACAAAGAGCCGAAAGAGCTGGGAGAATGAGGCGGGGAAGCATCGAGCAGGTAGAGAAGGCAAAGAAGTAGGATGGGAACGGTACCTGGTAGAGTGAGGCAGGTTAGGGCGGGGCATGACGAAGGAAAGAATCTTGGCGGGAAAAATACGGAATGGGCGGTATACAGCGGGATGGGATAGCATGGGATGAATTGAGTTGGATAGGGTTGTGATGAAGCGGGAGGGACGGACAGGATGTGGCAAAGTAATGTGATACGACGGAGCCGTGTCACGGTAGGGCGGGGCAAGACGGGGAGAGATGAGACGGGTCGGGTCGGGTCGGGTCGGGTCGGGTCGGGTCGGGTCGGGTCGGGTCGAGACGGGTCGGGTCGAGACGGGACGGGACGGGACGGGACGGGACGGGACGGGGCGGGACCGAACGAAACGCAACAAGACTGAAACAGGACAGGGACGGACAGTGTGGAGAGACCGGCGCAAGGACAGCGAAGGTGTGATGGGCCAGTACGGGAACTAGCTATGCTCCGCTGGTCGGGGCGGGAGAGGAGTGTGGGCTGTATCGATAACAGCGGGATAGCGCGGGCGGGGCGGAGTGGGGAGGTGGGCGCACGCGACAGAGGACACGGAAGAGCGCGTGCAGGGCGCCGCCCGCGGCTCCGGTTGCAGGTGCTGTGGGCGCGGCCGCTTCACGCTTGGCTTACGCCGCCGCGCCTTCGCACCCCCCTCCTCCTTCCCCCCACCCCACCCCACGCGCCGGCTCAACCGAGCCTGCCCGCAGCCCGTGCTCCGGCGGCTCATCTCCCAAACAAACAAATCGGAACCAGTACACCAAGCGCCGCCGAGGCTTTTTTTAGAAAACGGGCACAAACTATAATCTTCCAAATGTGTATAATATACTGGAGTCGGAAGCGAGTGTATGTTAATATATTATTAAGAAAATTCCTATAAGCTTAATAATACATTAGTAATCAAATGTGAGCAATTAAATGTATAATTTAACCTTTGTTGATGAATAGTATTTACTTATCCTCACAGTTGATGAATATAATTCTTCTTTGCGACTAATACTGTGGTTGTAGATGAAAACTATACATACTTTTTTTTTAATGTGGCATCTGTGGGTAGTATCTCCAAGATGAAATTCGGCAGGACTTTTTGGGTCTTTCTTGGTCCTGCCGCAGGATGTCGCATGATCGCGACCTAACAAGCAGTGCTAAAGATCAAGCAACTCTAGCGGCAGGACTGAGAATGACGCACAAAGTCGTGCAGTATTCCATTTTGGATATACAACCCACAAATGTCACGTTAGAAAAACCCAAGTATAGGTAGTAAAATCGTTCTATGACGGAAGCTCTGTATCGGGGTCCATACATGCTCGGGATTTGTGAGTTTTACAGCTCTAAGGCCGTCTGACTGGACCGTATCCCGATTGCATCCCATAGTCAACTTCTCTCAAGCTTATCTATCGCCTTTCCAAAAAGGCGTAGCATTCCGTTCGGTTTCCCCCGAAAATACAAGGAGGTCGCTCAGGTATCAATGTTTCCAAGATCGCCCCGTCACTCATTTTTAAAGGAAATGACGAAAAAAAGAATAAATGATATTTTTAACGTTTCTGATATTGTATTAATCGTGTGGTGTAATGGTCAGATAAAGTAAGGGAAGCTTGTTGTTTTGGAATAAAGTGTATCAAATATTTTTCATGTACTGAAATTAATTTCTACGTATACCATGGGCAGCTCCAACCAGGAGGGAAAACAGTTTTTCTCTTCTCTTAAAATCTACAGAATTGAAATAAGTATATTTCAGTTAGATAACATTCACAGTTCAAAATGTTCAGCCACAGTTCATCTGTGTTCGAGGTTTTCTTTTGACTCATGCGAGAACACCTTGCGTTTGCCTTACTCTTGAATGAAAAACATTGTTTCCTTCTTCCCCCTCCAGAAACATCGGCTGGGGTGCAATCGAGCTATGCCTTCTCAGTAGCCAAAAGTGAAAAGGGATTAACTGAGAAGCAGGTGTGACGGAAACCTGACCAGGGATGCATTCGGGCGATTCCCGTCTAACTGTTCCTCCTCTGGTTCTCCGGCCCATTCTTTGCTCGTCTTGTCCAGCCGTGAAGCGAGAAGAAAATCAGGAGGCGATGGGTTTCGTACGTGGCAATTCAACTCCGCTGGGTTAAAATTATTTTTAATGCACGATTGCTCGAAAACATTAATTCGTATTGAATAACTTTGACCTAACAACTTCAGTATCTTAAAAAAAAATATATAATTTTTTCAGGAAAGCCACGGCAGGGTGGCGAGAGGCGCAACTGTGTTACCAGAAAATGTCAAGCAACACTGCGCCACAATGATGTAAGAAGGTAAATAATGTAGAGTACGGAACGATCTATGCATCATGCTACAAAACTTATTTCCTTGAGAAATAACTACTTTATCTTTTTTAATTATACGTTAACATTGCTTTGCACAACAGGCAATTTACTTCCGGATATATTACACCCTTGCTTTACTGTAATTTCTCGCTGCAAGCGGTAATGCGAAAGCTCGTGTAACTCGAGAGAACTGGACAATTGCCACGAGAAACTAGGTAGTTTGGATTATCTAGATAATGATAAGTAAAAAATTCTATCAACGTACCCATCTACAAGCGACAGTGCATTCTCACAGACGAAAATGGCAGTTCTAGAAGTCGCCTTTTCTGGCCAGTAAATTGAAACAGCGAGAACAACGCATTTTATTAGAATTAGCCAGCGTTAAATTATGTAAAGCCGATTAAACCAACCCATGAGTACTCCATCATGAAAAAATTAATGATAAATAACGGTCACAATTCGAAAATGGAGAGTTTATGCATCCTCGAAAGTTAAAGCACTATCGATCTTCTGCGCATGCGTAGTTCAAGTTTCACACCATTCTAGTGCATCTGCGCATGCGCAGAAGATTGATAGTGTTGTCCGCTATGGCGTGCACAAACCCTCTAATAATAAAACCGACGTTGCACGGTTATTTACCGCAATATGTTAAACAATCCGGCCCCGCCCACCAGCCTCATCCCTCTTTCTTAACCCTCCCCGCTCTGCTCCGCCTATTGCAGCCGCTTCCATCCCTTCCCCGCCCACTACAGTGCCATCCGGATTCAGTGTGAACGGTATTAAACTAAATTTTTTGTATACCATCATTATAAACGACCCTTTTCGATACCCCGAATCGTACATAATCCAGTATTTTATCGCACGCTACATGGCGTCATCGCCATTATTAAACGTGACATGACGTCATCACACATTCAGCCAATAGTAGCGAGAGAATCGTGGGGAGGTAGAAGAAGACGGAACAGCCGACCACCGTTTTCTCGCACGGATGTCAACAATGCCATCTTGAATTTGATTTCCAGAGGGCGATGGATGTCAAGCACCCGAGACGTCAGAAGAAAGTTGTTTCGCGAACTTAAGTTTGATTCTCTTGTAAATTTATAATGCTGTTATACAAAAAAATAGCATATGCAACTCGTTGCTTTATTGCATTCGTACAAATTTGAAAACTCGCTCCTAACGTCGCTCGTTTTCAGAACATGTACTCATGCAATTAAGCGTAACATTATAAACTAATTGCATAAACTACTATTCTTGAACGTTTGTTTTTTTATACCACTCATAATTATTTTTTCGTGCACAATTTGAGAAAAATTTCTCCACTTGTTCGAATCCAAAGCTTTTGTAAAGCATACAGACACATACATTATTAGGGCCAGTATACTTTTCTTTTCGTTTGATTTGTTACGCCCTAAAACAGTTTAGCATCGCGGAAGCCCGCATCACTGTCGGAGACGTATTCTTCGGCCAGCCACTTGGCCTGGAATGCCCGCTGTGAATGCTCAAAGAGTCGGTTCAGCGCGCCCACTTGGAGATAAGGAAGTGTTTTCACGGATAGTTTACAATGCTCCGATATTGTCATTAAAAACAATACAGCGTGAATTAATGAAAATCATATCAAAATGCACATGACAATATGTATGCGTGTGAATCAACTCATGAAACGGATGTGAGGCCATAAAAAGTTAATTTAAAATAGCATATGTTGTTTACTTTCACTCCGCTTTTAATTAAACTAGCAATATATTAAATTTAATCAATTAATTTTGCATGAAAATAATGTTTCTTACAAAGGACAATTTAAAGTGAGCTTTTCTTGCATTCCAGCATTCATTGAATTCGTGCGAACATTCTCCAGTAGGCGGAATGACAAATATACGTCATAGGAAATACAATATATCAAGTAAAATTTAGTCAACATTATTGAAATGAATGCGAATATTTTTTTAAGTGTGACACACTATCCACGACCCCAAATTTGGTTCGTCATCCAAGAATGTCAAAAACCACTCTCACGTCTGAACAGACCATGTACACATTCACTTTTACATAATACAAGAAATGCAAACGATTAATAAATGAACTCAACTAATAAACTGAAGCAAAATACGAAGTACGAAAACAACCCATACTGGTTGCATAACCAGGCTAGCTGATGAACGAATACAGTACAATAAAAAGAAAGGAGCTACAAAGGTTACGGATTATTATGAAGTCTTTATCTTTAATAGCCTCCGTACTTCTGGAAGTATGTAGGTCTCCCATGTCGGCACTGCGATATTTCTATTGAATGACGCAACTATACTCCTCGACCTCGAGTTAAAAGGGTCCACGGCCACCGCTGCTGGGATATCAAACTGCCTTTCTTTATGCTTGTACAAACTAGTATCGAGAATAGTGCTGACACGACATTTCTAACGAACTTTTTTACTATTAGTTGAAATCTAATTATTAACAATTTTAACGAATTACAATGAAAACTGTATGTACTAGAGTTTATTAATTGTAACGTTTTCTTTAAGTATTTACAAAGATGCACACTTGTGAAGTGCCACATGTTTCCAAAAATATTTTATGGTCATAAAGCATATGCTATTACAGCATTTAAGACAATTAATATAATAAGAATGATTATATATCATGATTCGTAGACCACTGGCGCACGCAAGGGAAAGGGGCTCATGGGGCTGAAGGCCCCCCCCCCCCCGTCCCCAGAAGCCAATGATGCACATTAGAAAATATAGCTTTTACTAATTTTCTGTACTAACGAACGTCATTCAATACATCAATTGTTAACGTTATAAATGTTAACTATAAGTCAACAAATAAAAATGCATTTTATATTCAGCATAAATCTAAAATGTTTCGCGCGAATACATCAAGTCGGCTGGACACTACACTTTAGCGTCCCCCTCTCCCCGAAAAAACAATGGATGCGTCTCTCGTAGACACTGGCTTGCAAGTAACATTTTCCAAACGGGTACCTTAATATTACAAAAATATCACGAAACCGACGTGGTCGACATCTTTTAGAAAAGTCAGTGTATGAATAAATATTGCACATTAAAAAATAAACGTTTTCTCTAGTTTCGTGAATATAACATCGAAATCTCCTTCAAATGTATCAAAACCAATATACAAATATCAACAACAACAAACATGCATAACGGATAGAACCTTTTACAATACGTGTGATCTATTTTTGTCAGAAGCAATGAACATACCATTAATGATACGTTTCTGTTTACTTCAGATTCGACATGGATAGCTAAATTCAATAAACCCATCATGTTTACAAGATTTATGTCATCTCCGGGACACCACGTTTGGAACAAATCCAAGTACATCGAATTCACAAATTCCTGGCACATCACTAGAGGCCGAATTGTAATGTAATTACATTTTTTTGGTCTTTCTGCTTACGGCCCTCAAAGTTTTGGTGAATCGTCGCTCTCCTACGATAATATCCAATTTTGTCGTTATATATTTTTACATATTTAGTACTACTGCACACATAGTACATATTTTTCAATTTTCACAAAATATTTTTTTATTCTATCGATTATCTTCAATTTTACATTTTTTAAAAATAAAATAAGTATTTAAAAATATTTTTTCCTACATTATTGACGAAATCTAAGCGTGAAAGTATCATTGGCGCCGCGTTCGTGACCTTTAACCTTAATTTCCGAGAAGCTTTGGCGATCGCCGACTTTTAACATTGGGATGAGAATGATGCACGCTGCAGTGATTGTTTGCTGGTCGTAGACTTCGCCAGTTTGTAGGATTGTATAGGATTGTATTGTATTGTATAATTAGAATATTTTAATACTACATATTATATTCGATTTTACACGTTCTTACTGTTTTCAATACATATTTATGTACATAAAGAATAATTTTAAAAAAAGACTCAATATGCCTGTAACAAATAATGTACCTCCGGCTCAATGACCCCCATCTCGATTAGGTTTTTGTCCAGTTTCCCTGATCCATTGAGCAAATGCTGAGATGGCCCCTTGATTTGCTTCTGGACGTAAATGTAGCTTCACTATGCGCACGTTTTGTTGAACTTTGCTTTTGCTTGTAGTGGTAGTAGAACTTAGGGTGAGTTTCTATTTTGTTAACAATACAGAAAAATCAAGTCTGTTCGTTTCTTTACCGTTAAAAATAAGTTTCCTATAATTTGGCAACGAAAATATCTAGTTTTTGAAATGTTAATCTCTCGCTTTTTTTAAATTTGTTATTATTATTATTATTATTATTATTATTATTATTATTATTATTATTATTTTTATTACTTTATTATTATTATTATTATTATTATTATTAATCTTTCAACTATTAATAGTTAAATTGTTGGGAAGGGATTCTGAAACTCAAAAAAGCGTGCGCAGATGATTTTCTCCCCCATACGTCACATACAGTTTTTGACTAAATAAATAAATAAAAACATATTTTTCCGATCTCTACACATCACTAGTACTCACAGCTGGCCTCTTGCTCAGCGAGCGCTGTAACTCCGTCGCCAGCGCAGGGGGCTCCGTCGCTTTGACTTTGCCGCCCACACGGCGCGGCAAGAACTGCCCACTCCGACACTCGTCGAGGCGTCGCGACGACACAATCAAAAAGCAATAAGGAAGAAAGCAGGTCGCCTCCTGCCGCGGAAGACGACGCAGGGTCTGGGACGGCGATCAACGTCGGAAGGCAGCCACTGGGTCGGGAAGAGTCTTCACATGTGACGTACGTTTGGAATTCGTTCGCACAGTACGTCACGACGGTGTGTCAGCCATCACAAGGGGGCGGAGTTTAATTGATTGATTGATTGATTTTTTTCGTGGTTCCGGGCGCGTCAACTACTGTGGTCATTAGTCCCGTTAGTGTAGTGCATGTTTTTTTTCTCGGGAGACTGCGGTGATCTTCCCCCGCTGGATGGCGAGATCCGGCGCCGACCTGCCGTCGGCTAGTGCGGTTTCCCCCTAACCAGGACTCTCCCACCAGCGGGGCACCACCCCAGCCGGGACAAGCTCTAAGCTCCCGACCGGTCTCCCGGAATATGTGGTAGTGTGCGGAGTTTAATGAAATGACTCATTTTTATAAGTCATTTTTTTCGTCGATTTCGACTAATAAATCATTATTTACCTTTCTCCATAATTTTTAATGCATTTTTGCTGATTTCATCGATTTTAATTTCGTTTTTACTGGGTCTTGATTCAAATAATATTTACAAGAAGGAACAAATGTTCTTCACAGAATTACTCAGTAGCCTATTCAATTTGTTCGCTCCGAAATTGTTATGACAACCGTTGTATGCAATTATTGTGATGTATATCAAGGACATTACCGGTTCGGCCGATTTCGGGATAACTAAAGACACAGATGTCCTGGTAAAGAACAGTCCAAACGAAACGATTGCATGCTGCGTTCATTCGAACAAATGGAAAAAGCCTCGATTACATCAGTAACGTATCCAACAGCTTGAGTGGTTCATCCGAACTGGTTTTGGTAAAAAAAAAATTTCGTCATTTTTCTTTGGTTTTAGGACATTTTTAAAGCATTTTATTGATCATTTTTGGCTATGTTTTATATCATCAAAATCCGCTCTCTAGTGATCAACGTCGGAAGATAGCCATTGGGCTGGGTAGGGTCTTCACATGTGACGTACGTTTTGAATTCGTTCGCATATTGCGTCCCGACGGTGTGACAGTCATCACTCATTTACGCACGAAAGTTGTCCATTGGGTCGTGTACGGCCTTCAGAGGTAACGTACGTTTTGAATTTGTTCGCATTTTCGTTTTTCAGTAAGTTCTATGCAGCTCGTAGCCTACTTTGTACTAGCCTTTAATAAATATATTTTAAGACATACTACAGCTAATCTCGCGTAAACCCATTGAACAATAGTTTCAGCACTATCCTGACGATTCTTCGAGTCTCAGTGATTATATAAAGAATCCTGGAGGTTAACCCATTCTGGGAAGAAAAAGTGAGCCTCTAGCCAATCTAATACTGCTGTAATCATTGCTGTGATCAGTTGAGTGGAGGCGGTAAACATCGGGAGAAAGCCCAGCTAGATAGAAAGCCTAGATACAACTCCCCCCCCCCCACACACACACACGCACAACGAGTTTACAACCTTCCAATACGGCTCGGAATAGTCTGAGACGCTGGCGATCGTTCAGCAAATACCATGGCTAAGCTACCATGAAAGAGGCTGAGAGCCAATATCACAATGAACGATGCTCCAGGAAGTGGCGTAGGATGCAGGTTAGGAACATTGGATGCGACACAGCTCTACGCGAGGCGGCGTGGCGTGGCAGGGTCCGCAAACGGTAGTGGCCTGTACTTGAAGCGAAGCGAACAGTAGGGAAAATGAAGTTGATGAACCCACGTGTGTAAGTATAGGGCGTAGGCAAGGTGAATGGATGCATGAAGTATGGTCAATGAGACAAGAATCCGGGGAATACTATGATGATGAAGATGACAGTAATAATAATATTTGTTATAAATCATGTTTTTACTATTCAAAGAAATGAATGCCTATGCCGGTAATCGAGCCCGATGTCTTCGTATAGGCACAATTACTTTAACCACTTGAGCTATTGTGTCAACTTTGTACAGTTTAATAATAATAATAATAATAATAATAATAATAATAATAATAATAATAACACGCACTTAATATCTCTTTTAAGGTGGTATTTATGGTGGACTTCAAATAAGGCGACCAGAAAACACTCCATTGATCAAGGGAAACAATGGAGTGTTTTCTGGTCGCCCAATAATAGGGGGTATCATGCTGCCCACATGTGTTTTCTCTCGATTTTCTTTTAATCCTACTGTTTCGAAATTTGCGACGCTCTGCCCCCCCCCCCGCCGCTTGCTGTGTGTTCGTGCTCAGACCTACACAGAAGTTAACATTGCGCCTTGTACCTTCACATTGCAACGGCATCAAACGAACTTGTACACGAAGTCTTGTGCTAGATTACATTTGCATACTGTCAAATGTTACGAACAAATGAAAAATAAATAGGAAAATTTACTTATCTCCAAAATTGTACACTAGGACCTCTATTTCCAGAAGACTACGCCGACTTTTAACACATAATAAAAGAATGAAGACGGCGAGAAAAAATGCATTCCCCATTTCCACCAAAAGCAATATATGTGCTACACCCCACGTGCTAGTATAATGCCACTTTTCATAACGTCAACAAATTCAGGCCAACGATTATCCCCTTACAACAGTTCGGTCCAATAATAACCCTTGTCGAAGGGCTCTAAAACAGGTCTATCACTTGAAATGTGGGTTAATGGAAAAGTAATAGCGCCAGCTATTTGAACCACATTAACGCTACCAGGAGAATCTTGCGTTTCTGAACTGCACCGCCCGACCGATAATAGCTTGGACGGCACCTGTGTAACATGGTCGGGAAAAGAGTTTGTCCCCCTGACCTGCTTTACAAATTGCTATACAATCACCTAAGATTGTGAATTTCATACGGAACACCCAAAAGTATGTTTTAAAAGTAGGCTGAAGAATAAGAATGCATCTCTCCTTTAGTAGGTGGAATTTAATTCCGGTAAAAATTGAGTTTAACGGACGTTTACTATCTCTCGAAGGAATCAGTTAGTAAACATCATTACACACGCACTATCTGGGCTTGACAATAATAGATTTTTCAGAGTCCATGTCAATACTATTCGACATCCCCATAGCACTGTCAATGAAATGGCAAACTCAATAAGGGGAAACAATTTCGAAACTATGTACTTATATGTAATTAGTCGACACGAATAAATAATTTAGTGCTGACTCAAATAACATTAAAACCCAAATAACTGTGTTCCACGCAATGGTAATATCACTACGGCAACCTGAGTTTGTCAATGATAGTTTCGCAGATATATGAATAAATAGTTTAAAATATTTTTTATAGAAATATTTTTCAGTGTTCGAATTAACACTACAGGTCTGATACATATTTTGTCCCAAATATTACATGAATAATCTGAAATGTTCAATAAAACAGATCATAATTTAAGTGACAAGTCTATTAACAACTTATTGCAAGGAAATTCATCAGTGGGAATTGCCAGCGGACTATATTTTTATATTTATCAGCACGAAGATGACTTTAATAGGCGGGACCCTTAGAGGGCGCTGCTCACAGCATCGGATATAAAAAAAAAAGTAATTTCCAAACCAAATGTAACATCTTTTCCACATAAAATGCAGCATTATGAGCGAATATTACGACAGTAATTTGTCAAGGATCGTTGTTCACGTTCACGTTCACGTTGCTAGCTTGAACAATGTGCTCCTTTACGGAGTTGACGGATCGCCTACGGGGCAGCCGGCACGTCTGACCCCGAGACGTGAGTTACGACACCGCTCCATTCGAATGCAACGAAAACTGAACGTGACAGGTGCGATGCGGGCTCGTAAGTGAATGCAGAATGAACGTCGGAAAAAAGGCAAAGGTAAGAGTTAAAAGATGGTTGTTGGTTGGTTGTTAGTGATTCAGTGCACGTTAACTACCGCAGTCATTAGTCCCGTAAATGTAGTGGATATTTTCCTCCTCGGGAGGAGGCGATGATCTTCCCCCGCCGGATGGCGAGACCTGGCGCCGACCTACCGTCGGCTAGCGGGGTTTCCCCAATCAGGTATCTTCCATCAGCGAGGCACCGCCCCAACCGGGACAAGCGCTAAGTTCCCGACTGGTCTCCCGACATGCATGGTAGTGCAGTGCATGTTAGTGTGTTTGTAAGAAGTGAGGAAAATACAAGGAAGAGGAAGGAAAGATCGCGCGGGGTCCGTGGCCCGTTTGTTAGTTTGTACTGCTCCGGCATTCGCCTGGCGTTGATCGGAGAAACCACGGAAAACTACCGATCAGAGCAGCCGGCCGCTAGAATTTTCCTCCAGACAGCGACTGACTTCGAGCTAGCTGACAAACTAGTGTCGAAAATCCTGCCGCCGTGCAGACTCTAACCTAGGACCTCCCGGTCAGAGGCACTGTAGTGACATCAGTTGATACACTGAGCCGGTAAGAGTTAAAAGAGAAAACAGCACCAAGAGTTAACAAAATAAGACAAATTACCAAAACAATTTTATAACTTTCTGAACCTGTAAAATAAATTCTTCACTAACAATTTTAAAATTAAAAATTAAAATGAAACAATTAAAAACCTTTCTTCTTAACCTCGAAAGATAATATTTAACGCCTGCAAGTCCTTTAAATGTTGTATCAGGATCAACCTCACCACGGTACAGAAGAGTGCAAGTTACCAGTCTTATTGCGTCTAAATGCAAAAGACTATTACAGTATTAAATGCAAAAGACGTAGCTAAAAGATCATCGGTTTGGCCACAGGAAATATACAAACTTGCTGACCGCACTTCACCGATATCTTTGATGGTGATCCTTTCGGTGATCTTCATAAGTACGATTGTATTTAAATATGTCTACAAATAAATGATTGGAACAAAGGTAACTAACGTTTTAATTTGTAAAAACATTTCTGTAAAGTTTACGTACCTTATTTCCGAAGAAATATTCCGTTTTATGATTACCTACAAAAAGGAAATGGTAGTCGGTAGTTAATCCAGTACTTTTGGATTCAATGACCTCGAAATAACTGACCGCTGTGCCATCAAAACCATTCGACGCCTCGGCAATCTTGGCGACACTCAAGAAGAAGCAGCTAACATGAACATAACGGCTACTCAGACATAAAATGCAGTCCCAGCAAACGAACCCTGACCGCCAAACCGTTCCCCTCATTGGGGTTGCCGTTATCGCCTTGTTAACGCCCAGGACTTCCTTCAAAACCGAACAAGAAAGTCTTCCCACGAAAACAGCCCTAGTCACAATCGGTCGGTCGAGATCTCAGCAGCACAATTACCATCAATGCGGAGCTCCCTCAGTGAGCCTGCATTTCAACGTTACGATTGCAGTGCTCTGTTCCATAAGAAAGGAAACCATTAGGGAAAGAACTCTTCTCTGCACAGTGTTTGATACAACATGAATTATGCATTACACGCTAATATTAACGGTACTTCGTCTCTGAATTCAATTAAAAATTTTCAAAGAAGGTTTTGCCCATTTATACGAAGTTATAGCTTCAGCTATTCTGCTGCATTCTTGCTTGCAAACAATGAAGTATACAAACTTTTTTCGCTCTAGAGAAGCTTTGAAGCTAGCCATTATAACGACGGCTACTTTGCCCGAGCGAACCTCTTAGATTAGACAATGGCAAAATAAGATACTGAGTTCGAGACGCCATTCATACCGTTTTAAATATCGACGTTACTTGTTACATGGGGATGTTAAAAGGAGGTTCTAGGAATAATTGAAATATAAGTGATAAAAGAAAGAGCACCATTTTCTTACTTTTAATTGCCACAATGAATAATTATTTAATATTTCTTATTCTCTACAAGAATACGTTATTTACAAAAATATTGTGTTTTGAAAAATTTTTTTGTTAGCTTCTTAAATGTGTAGGAACATACATGCATTTATTGTTTATGTGAATTAAAGTTTTGGAAAAAATGCACAAAGCTGTGAATCTCGGGAAACCTAACAATCTAATTTCAAGCGTTTATTTTCCACTGCCCTGCGAGATGAATCCAATAGACCAAGAACAGCCCACAAGTCTCTTGGAAACGGGTAAGTCGCTTAGAGCTTGATTACACCAGACGCTAAGAGAGCGAAAGAGTTGAAGGGGGAAGTGAAGTGTTGAGAGAGTAAGGAAAGTTTAGTCGCGCATGATCGTGCTTCACATAATTAATTATGCAACATTCACCAAATGAAAGAAAAATGAGGAAAGCGAATCCAGCTTCTACTCCCACAAATTCAGTATTCACACTGTCATTTAACCATGAACTTTCAATGCTTTTAAAATATCCTAGTTTTGTATGTCTGGGACATAACAATGAAGAGAGATTCAAATTACGAAATAAATCAACACGACTTTTTCGAAAAAGAAAAGTTTCCTCTGAGTTGGAGACACGTGGCAAATGCAGTGCGGAACGTTAATTCCACAGGCATATGTCGGGTATAGCGGAGTTACTCTTCAAATGTAGCCAATTTGACAGGTCCGGAAACAAATTAAAGACACGCTGGGCGATGACATCGCCAAAGATAGCGATAAAGCCATTCACAAATGTAAACGAACGCACTAACAAAATGTGTGCATGGACTTAATCAGCATTTATGATGCTAGCAGAGGCCAAGCAGTAGCTATCAAAACGGCCCCTTCTTCACAGTAATCTCTTTATACTAAATCTCACCAGACTAGTTTTATAACTCTCACAAAATTTTCCCTAACTTCAACCGATTCTTCTACAAATTTCCTGATTTTTCGACTTGTCAAGAACAATAAAATTCCCTGATTATTTTTCGATTTTCCATGTTTTCCCGAAAATGGCCACCTGCACACAGCCACCATAGAGTGCACTGACAGCGAGAAAGGAAGAATTCTTAATCACATGCAGTGGGCACCGGTGGCCGCATTATGGTAAACGAGTAAAGGCTCCCACAGACCGACGCGGAAGATCCGCAGCCGACGCGGATTGGTTGCAGCGGAAGTTTCGCGTCACGTGTTGCCTTATGAGACCTCAGCGGCAGGCGAGCATCACGGCAACGGATTGGCAGCGTTTGATCGGCGGCGAAATTTGTAACTTGTCAGACGCGTTTCTTCCGCTGCAGCTCGAGTTTCGTGGAAGTCCGCCCGTGTTCGGGAGTCTTCGCTCCCCTCTGAGTCGAGCGACCTTGCCAACCGTCACCAAACGCTGACTCATAATTGACGCTCCGGTATGAACGGTCCCGCGAATTCCGCGGCCGCGTCCGGCTCGAAAGTTTCCGCGCCGCACCGGCTGCGGATGTACCGCGCCGGTCTGTGGAAGCCTTAAAAATGGTTCTGCGGCACGTCGGAGTGATCGAGGGTGAAGGCTGCCATTTAGAACTGCGTTCTGCTGGCAGTGGCGCGGACGCGCGTCTGTCTGTTGGTGGCGGGAGTTCGCCACTAAGGGTCGTATTTATGAAGCTCTGGCAGCAGCGCTCTTAGGGGCCTGCCATCTGGGGGCTTGCTAGGAGCTCAAGGAGCGACTGGAATTGGCTGAGGGCCATTCATAAATCGCAAAACCGAACACTGGCAACCTTCTAGGCCTGGCAGAGGTTTATAAATACGGTCCTAAGATTCGTCTTTATGAAGCTCTGCCAGCAGCACTCTTAGGGGCCTGCCATCTGGGGGCTTGCTGGGAGGTCAAGAGGCGACTGCAATTGGCTGGAGGCTGTTCATAAATCGTAAACCCGAACACTGGCAGCCTGCTAGGTCTGGCAGCCCCTAGCAGAGGTTTATAAATACGGACCTAAAGCGCCACAGCAACGCGACTACGCCCCTTGTAGGCGCTGCTGAGTGGCGCCGAGTGAAGGGACCCTTAGTACTGTGGAGGTTTGGAAACGTCCAACCGCTTTCCTAGTTTCTCGGCGACACTCGTGCGTTTCTCGCGTAACGACACGTCGTTAGCGTCAAAGAGAACGCAATGGGGAGACGGAAGGAGTCCCCGAGACACTGGATTTTCCCGGCGGTCCCCTTGGAGATCGGGCTCGCCTTAGCTAATGAACCCCTCCAATTTACTCGACCAACCGCAGATCTTGTATCTGGTAAAGAGTCTCACTGAAGTTCTTCAGGGGACCACTAACACACTAGAAGCTCAACGACATGGCTGCTCCATTCAGGAACCGAATCCGAATCTGCCAATTCTCGAGAGCCACTGGGCGTATACCGAAAGATTCGGATTCGATTCCGGACTGGGGTAGTCAATTCTTTGAAGACAAAATATTACTTATAACCTTTTCTTCATAGCAAGTAGCTATGGGGACGCAACGGTAGTTGACAAATGCGAAAACCGAAAATTTATACCCACGTAATTCTCAATACACTTACAGTTTATGACCAGGTGGTGAACTAAATAATTAATAATAATAATAATAATAATAATAATAATAATAATGTAAAATTGTAAGAATTTCTCTTGAAGCTTTTATTTAATTTAATTTATTATTTTTTTACTTATTTAAGGTCGCATCAACATTAGGTCATTAGCAACCACTATTGCAGTTAACGTTATGGTAAATGTGGAGAAGAAACGATATGGTGATGATAAGGGGTGAAAGGACGAACACAAATACTACTATGCCCGGGGTGGGACTCGACCCTGCAATCCTTCGATCCGAGATCGCTACAACACTACTGCAATAGCGATCTCAGCCACCGAACCGGCTTTTGTGTACGTTTTGCCATTACGGGCGTGGCCGGACTTCCCCCTTGCACGACCCCGCAATTGCAGAGGAGAGGTTTATGGGCCTCTGAGCAAAGAGCGGTGGCGACCGCAGCAGCGCCGCGCCGGGCCGCGCGCGCAGGCCACACACTTCCTGCGTTTCCGCGCCGTTGCGTCACCGGGGCCAAGGTCGCGGGGGACGACGCCTGCTTAATTGGCTCATTGGGAGCTGCGACGCGTGAGAGTGGCGGGGCGAGGTTTCGCGGGGATTCCGCATACCGATAGCCCGCCTCGCTCGCTTGGAGGGACCGGGAGCGATGGCTCCAGCAACTGATGTCACTGCAGTGCTCCTGACCAGGAGGTCCTACGTTCGAGTCCCGATGGCGGCAGGATTTTCGACACTAGCTTTTCAGCTAGGTTGAATTCAGTTGCTGTCGCTCTTCGGCCAGCTGCTCTGATCCGTACTTTTCGGTGGTTTCTGCGATCAACATCAGGCAAATGCCGGAGCAGTACTCTAACAAACGGGCCACGGACTGCGCGCGATCTTTCCTTCCTCTTCCTTGCCCTATCCTCACCTCCCCCCACACACTTCCACTAACATGCACCACACATCTCGGGAGACCATACAGGGACTTAGAACTAGTCCGAGCTGGGGCGGTGCCCCGCTGGTGGGAGATACCTAGTTGGGGAAACCCTGCTAATCGACGGTAGGTCAGCGCCGGATGTCGCCATCAAGTGGGGGAAGATCACCGCCACCTTCCGATGAAAAACATGCACTACTCTTACGAGACTAATGACCTCATTAGTTAACTCGCCCGTAATCACTAATGATTCAATGAATCAAAAAATTGTTTGGTGGGCGGAAGCACCGATGTCTTTGCAGCGACTCTGACCGGCAGGACTTAGGATTCGAGTCCCGATGATGGCGGACTATCGACACTAGCTTAATAGTTAGATCAAATTCCGCCGTTGCGTTCCCTTAAGGAGAATTCTAGCGGTCGGATACTCTGACCGGTTGTTTTTCGTATTTTTTTGATCCCGTGATCAGTTTCAGTGAATGCCGGAGCAGCACTTTAAAAAACGGACCATGGATTGCGCGCAATCTTTCCTTTCTCGTCTTTGTCCTTCCTTTCCCATTACGTGCGCTACTTTACCACCCATATCGGGAGACCAGTCAGGAACTTAGAACTGATCCGGCGGGTGCGGTGTCACTCTGGCAGAGATACCTGGAGGAGGAACCACGCAAGCCGACGTTTAGGTCGGCGCCAAATATCACACACCGTCGGGAGAGGGGGAGAGGAACACCTCACGTGTTTAAAAAATTGCACACTTTCGGGACTAATGACCATGGTAGCCGCCATCCTGATTGAGGTTTTTTCTGGGTTTACTCAATCGCTTAAGGCGTATGCCGGAATGGTCCCTAGTATTGCATCCCAGACGTAAATGTAAAATAACCCCCTTTTTTGTTTTTGTTTATTGTTCACAGTTGAGGCTGTCGGGTAATGACAACTGACATTTCTGGTGAATTTTGAATTATTGATTCTAAGTGGAATAAGTGGGAGCTATCTTATTATACATTTTTTAAGAATGTTCCTACATCATGCCCTTCCATTTTGCAAAATTTCAAGAATAAACAAAAAATGACAATAAATTAATTTGGCTCATACTGATAAATTAATGTAGTTGGTAATCACAAATTGATTTTTTTTCTTCTTCTGCGACACGTCAGGTAATATTAATTACATCCGAATCATTAAAAGTCAGTTAATATTAATTACATCCGAACGCCTCAACTTAATTTTTAAAACTGTAAATTAGTTAAAGTGGTTAGGCGGAAGAGCAGGCCATAAGGCCTGAGCTTCGCCACAAATAAAGACAATTTTATTATTATTATTATTATTATTATTATTATTATTATTATTATTATTATTATTATTATATATGGTAGTTGACGCATCGAGAAACGCCAATCAGTCATTGGTGAGTGGTACAGTTGACTCTGTAGTGAAATGAAGACACAAGTCTAACCTCATCAATGGCACTTCCGTCCATCCTGATCGATTGCTTCTGCCATGTGCGCGGACCGCAAGTTGAAAACGAATGAAATCCGATCTAGGAAGGGCTTCATGGTTGCGGTGAAAAGATATTCCAAAGTAAATGACGCAGTGATGAGCAAAGAGACAAAAATGAAGAAAGTGCTTCAATAGTGCTAGAGGCATTGAAGGACGTAGCGGTAGGACTAAGATACTTGCAATGTGTGGACATTGCAGAATCGAGAGTGCAGGCGTGAAGACACTGAAATTTTGAAAATACGGTGATTAGATGTTTTACGGTACCTCTTGAATAATAAAATTAAACTAGTTGAACTTGGTTATATTTTTGGATACATCGTATATAGTGAACCTCTGTAATAGTGAACCAAAAATGTTCGTCATCAGAGGTTCTCTGTATAACCGTAGTCGATTGTATTTTGAGACAGGATGTGTGGCCTCAAGAAAGAGAAAGTGCCTTTTAACACTGCGCGTCAGGAAAGGAAAACAGATGAAACGCGCCACCCCTTCCAAACTTTGGGGCAGCTAAGGATGAACGCGTCACTGAAGGCACAAGGCGAAAGAAAATCAAGTCTCGACAGACGCTAGCTATTCCAGGAATTTTGTTGTGCCTGGGAAAGTCAGGGAAGTTTAGTCTGGGGAAAAAATTAAATGTAAAATATAAAAAGTATGCTATTTCTATATTTTAAATAATTTTCTGTATTTTTAATTTTGTACGAGTTAATTGATGTTAGGATTAAAGGATTAACGTTTATATTCAAAATTTCTTCTTTTCAAGTTCTTCCAAATAGTTATTTTGAATCATGTTAGCCTTTTTAGGATCATAAATGTACGTTCACTTTTTTTAAAAAAAAGAACATAATTGAATGACCCCTAAATTGTTTTCTTTTTTCCTTTCACCTTTTCCTTTTTATATTTCTAAACAATAATTGTTGTAATTCATAAATACAATGCACATTCCAAAATCAAAATACACGTGCTTCGAATTTGTTAAATCAGATCCAGTAGTTTTATAGAAAATTATGTCATGACTCTTTTACCAGTTACACGCTCTGAGGTTGGTTGAGTGAAAAGTGTACTAATTGGAGGGGTTCATTAGCCAAAGCGAGCCCGAACTCCCAAGAGCACAGCCTGGAAAATCCGGCGTCTTGGGAACTCCTTCCGTCTCCCACTGCATTCCTTTCCTCCCACACCACTGCCTTTTTTAAATAATTTACATTATTATTATTATTATTATTATTATTATTAGTTTTATTATTATTAGTTTTATTATTATTAGTTTTATTATTGCTGTGTACAATTAATCGCATTCCTGAAGTCTCACGTCTTCTTGAGATTCAAGCACCAAGTCCTGCTGTAACAAATGTAGTCCTCAATTTGAGTACTTGCAAACCTCTCTGGAGATCACGATATCACGTTTTCGTTCGCCCCCTGGTTCACTCTGGAAGCTACTAACTATATCGGCCACGGTCAGTACCTACGCCTGCTACTCATCAACGATGGTGAGGTATATCATGTTACGGTACAACCGAGTGATGGCTGGTCTGGACTCTCAAAGCAGAGTATTTTTGTTCTGAGGTTTTCGACCATATTATCGAGCAATGCGGTCACCACTGATTACTTACTTGCCTGCGAAGCGTTGTATTTACCATGTTGCGGCATGTGTCTGCCCAATGCTTTTACAAGTATTTGTTAAGTGATTAGTGATTGTGTTTCTTCCTGTTCTTTGCAGTTTTTACCTTGTCTGCGGTGGTTTCGCCCGGTCTTCATTACCTACATGTTACTACTACTATTATTATTATTATTATTATTATTATTATTAACAATAATATAAACAATATTAATATAATACATACTATTATTTTTAATATTATTAAAATGGTGTCGCTACTACTCAACCTTAACGTACTATCGCATTACTACGAGAGATTTTGCTCATCAAACATGAACGAATAAAACATTTGTTCATAATTTGGTTTGGAGACGAATGGACATCTGGTGTGATATATTTCCCCTCATAATGGAGTATTATGTAGGTGTACACTAGGTATGTTAATGTATCGCAAAAACAAATAATGCCTAAGGTTGTCTCTGTTAACGTCAAAATCATCCCTTCCCCATGAACATTATCAATCGTTTCAAGCAGTCTCGATGCCTAAATCACGTGGGGAACCGGGTCTTAGGGCATTCTACTCCCATTAAAACGTACAGCGAATTGACAGCGATCTGCTGGGACGCGATTATGCAGACTGGAGCTGTGTTACAACTTAATGTTTGATATTGAAGATCACGATGGATAACAACGTGTTGCCTGATCGCTGACAATGCGCCCTCCGTTTCAATCGCCATACACATCTTCGACTCTCCATTCTTTCCTTCCTGGCAGCATGCTCCGTTAGGGAAGCTGTAGCTAGGCCAGTGCTTTTACGGACTTTTTTGGGGTACCGTACGGGCACTGGGCTGAGATTCCTGGCCAAAACAGAGGTAGTCCCCTGCAATAATACTTCAGGTAGAATGTAAAAAACCTGGCTTGCGACCTACATTCGCAGGATGTCCCTCCTACGGTTTTTCCGGAAAGTAAAAGAAGCTGTTCTCTCTGTTGCGGGAAACCCGAACGTTCCGCTCGCACAAACATTGCTGTTACTTCGCGTATCAACCCAATTATCAAACGTATTACGAATTTTAAGACGAAACCTGCGAGATGATTTGCCACAGAAAGAAGGTCGGTTAAGCTGGTGTAAAAGAGTGAAGGAGTATTTGTTTTCGGGAGGAACTTGTTAGGTCATTTGCCCGTAAGGAAGTAGTGCATGTTATATCCCGGGATGTGGCGGTGTTCCTCCGTCGCTGGAACCTGAAATCCAGCGCCGGCTTGCGAGATTTCCCCTCCTCCAAGTATCTCCCGGGCGGGGCACTGCCCCAGCCGGATCAGGCACTACGCTTCCAATCGGTCTGCAGGTGCGCATGGTAATATAGTGCACACACGAGTGTGTGTAAGGAGAGAGGAGAGGACAAGAATTAGGAAGGAACGATCCTGCGCGGTCCATAGTTCATCTGTTAGGGTCCCGCCCCAGCTTTCGCCTGGTAATTATCAGAGAAACCATGGAAAACCACCGATCAGAGCAGCCGGACGCTATTCTCCTCTAGGCGATAGTTAAATTTGGCCCAGCTATCTTAGCTAGCGACCAAAATCCACCACCGTCGAGACTCGAACCCTAGGACCTGCCGGTCAACGATGCTGCAGAAGGCAATGGTTGTGCCGCTGAGCTATGACAGCCCGTGCACGTACAACAAAATACTACGCTTGTTCGTTATGTATTCAATTTACTCGAATAATCAGCCTTCTCGCACGTGTCTCTCAATATTTGGGATTAGGGCGCCAGTGTGAAAGAAAGTTGTGTAACTGTATGACCATGGACGTGAACTGTTCGTTGTCTTAAACACGCATAACTCTCAGAAAAACGGAATTTATTGTAAGTCTGTTGCACATAATAGACCATTTTCCTGTAAAAACGCAGTTTAAATTCTTTGAATGCTTTCTCCTGTACAAGACTCCGTAAATTCCTTGTTGAAAGACTGGAGATGTGAATGCTTTTTCACATTTATAAAAGACGGAGAAATTCCACAGTCATTTTAGCTGTCATAAAGAGCACACGTTTTTTGTCGTCAAACGCCTAATAATTTTAGTAGCTGCAGCGTGTCATGTGTCCTGTCCACTATCTTTAATGCGATATCTATCCTGCAAACAAGCAGTTAGCACTTTAGATAGTCTCATAAAACATGTTTTTTGAGTACGTGACGTCAAAAGAAGTAAAAGCCCAGCACTTCACTCGTTAACACGTATACTCACGGATGCAAACAATATAATACAACATGCGTACATCCTACCTCTAACACCTAACATTTTTTCTATTTTAATTTTTTAATTCATTATTCTCTTCTTAGATCTGACCATAAAATTCAGAAGTTTATAATAAAATAATTCATGAAGTGCAATCTGTTTAAATTTTCCTACAACACTACTTTAAAAGTTGCTCGCCGAAACATTTGTTAGCTTGAATATCATCTGGAGGATAGGATTATTGATGAACTATTTAAAATATACGTATTTTGTTAAACTTAGAGCAATTTAAGAGCTTTCAGTCAGTAAATTCACAATTATGCCAGGAAGAAAAATAAGAACAGATAACAGTGCATATCTAAAATGAAAAAAAAAAAAAAAAACTTTAAGTAGCCTTGAAACAATGATCTATTATGCGAGTCTACGTATCTTATCTATTAGTCCATAATCAATAAATCGACCATTGGGCTTATTTACGATATATCTTGATCCTCTTGGACAAAGATCAGTCATTCAAAGCAGCAAAAAAAATTTCGCAACTCTATGACAATGCCACATCTCATCTGCCTTGATACCGAGTGTTCTTGGAGTCACCTTAAAGATACAGATAACAACCTTTTCCTGCCGTGGAGTCACTGCCGTCCCAAATGAACGATGATTGACAATCGTCCTCCGTTTGGGAAGACAGTCCGCTATTGACATCAAATGTCCTCACATCCTCCTTTGAATTTTAAATGTCCCCCTTCAGTAAATTTTCAACAATTGTTGTCATTTATTTTATCATATTACTAACGTCTGCTGTGTTGTAATGTTTATTTAATTTAGAACAGAAAACATGAATACCCTTTTTCTGAAAGCTTACACACATACACGGCACACGCATGCATGATTGTGTCACAGCCTATCAACTAAAATAAAAAAGAGACGCTCAGACCATCTTCATCTGCATTTTGTGAACGAATCTTTTCACTTGAATCGCAAATGGAGAGGAGAAAGAAATAGATCTAGTGTTAGTCTAAATTAAATATTTATAAAATGAGATAAGTTGAAGCGTTTTTTCTTCTTTTTCTCGTATCAAGTGTCCTCCCTTTTACATGAGCATTGTTGGCAACCCTCCTGCCCACACACGTGACTACTTTCGCCCCAAATTTCTCAACAAGCGCAACACTCCATGGACGGCCCCATTAGCACGGAGACAGCGTACTTTTCCTCACGAGAGAGACAGGAAACGATGTTTTATACAGTACATTTTCTTTTGTAGAGTTGCTCTAGTTTTCGCTCTGATATGTCCTAAAAAGCTATCTCAAATTATGACTATAAAATCTGATGATCCACAAACGTATCACAACCACACAGCGCTGATTATCAAGGGACACAGAAAGGCATTTCAATAAGATAACATAAGGAACTACACCGTCATACGGGGAAGTAAATGATACTTAATGGGTTCGAGAACAATGATCAGATTTCACCAACTGAAATAATCGCACTTGAAATAGTCCTACAGTTTCTCACCCACATTATTGAATATGGAAGGAGGGGGCAATGCCTTTAATATCTTCATGATTCGTGTTTGGAAAGGACGTCAATCAAATTCTTATCCTTCCATGGCAAAACTATTTAATTAAGGAAGTTTTGGCACGCCTGATTACAGGGCTTTTTGCTCGTATTTGGTTTGCACAAACATTTTTAATAAAATACCCCTCAAGCCTTTCAATCATTCGTTCAGCTAGAAGATAACGGTGGAAACAGACGGTAATCAACGGACGAAAAACGATGTGCTCTCATTTGTCAGTATCAACGCGTTCGTTTTTATCGAATGTTTTACGACGCCCGCCTGACCTAAGTGAGATTACGTTTTCTGAGCCTGGAAAGTAGTGCGACCAGCTGCCGTACAAAAAGGAAAGCGCAATACACGTGAATCCTTTCATTCACTCCCAGCCACCCCTTTCGACCCGGCGCGCTTCGGAAGTCGGCGAGAGGCCGCACTAAACGAAAGCTGTCCCCGGCAGAACCGGACGGAAGACGAAGCGCCTTCCCTGGCCGGCCTTTCCGCTCCCATAAGTGGACGGGGACGCCTTGCCTCGCCGCGTGCACGGACCGCGACAGTGACAGTGACAGTTTTTCTTCCCTTCAGCTAAAGCTGGTTGGTTGGTTGTTTAGTGATTCCGGGTGCGTCAACAGCTTAGGTCATTAGTCCCGTAAGTGTAGTGCGTGTTTTTTCCGTCGGGAGATGACGGTGATCTTCCTCCGCTGAATGGCGACATCCGGCGCCGATCTACCGTCGGCTTGCGGGGTTTTCCCCTAACCAGGATTCTCCCACCTAGCCGGGACAAGCTCTAAGTTCCCGAACGGTCTCCCGGATGACACTATGTGATAATATAGTGCAAGTGTGTGTGTGTGTGTGTGTGTGTGTGTGTGTGTAAAGGGAGAGGATAGGATAAGGAAGGGGAAAGAAAGATTTGCGCGCGGTCTGTGGCCCGTTTGTTAGGGTACTGCTCCGGCATTCGCCTGGTGTTGATCGAAGAAAACACGGAAAACTACCGATCAGACCAGCCGGCCGCTAGAATTTTCCTCCAGACAACGACTGAATTCGACCTAGTTAGGCGACAGTGGTAATGACTAGCGACCGGAAAAATATGTACATAAATATGTAATTAAAACAGTAAGAATATGTAATAAATGTGTAAAATCGGATGAAATATGTAATATTAAAATTCACGAATTACCAAGATTATAAATTTGAGAACGGTAAGTAGAAAGACAAAACAATCCTTCAGTTGAGGTACCTCATCCCTTTTTTTAAAAAAAATTTTCACACAACAAGAAAAGTTTAGGAAATCACACCCTACCGTGAGAGGTCAATCATACTACTTGCGGAGAGGGAAAAAAGCAGACCTACAAATGTGAACCTAAAGAGGAGTTGAAATCATATGTAATACTCCATTACTAATTCTTTTTATATAAGACCACGCAGATAGATATTTATTAAAGTTCACTAAGATATTTATTTAAGTTGAGCTAATGCTCTGTGGCAAACTTACAATTAGAATTAGGACTATTACAAAACTGTTACGAATATGAATTAGATTTACAGGTTGATATCCTCGTTCTAAATAATTTCTAGTTATCTCTAAATAGACATATAGCTTATCTAACACTTTACTAAATTTCACTGCACTACACGCGCCTCCCTTACAGTACACTACACTTCACTGTCCAAGGGACATGACCATATTAATGTTAATAATACTAATAATGTAAGCAATAATAACTTAAAATATAATAATAATAATAATAATAATAATAATAATAATAATAATAATAATAATAATAATAACTCAAAGCCAATACCAGTATTGATAATTATAATATCAATAATGAAAATGATAATAACGATAAAAGTCTCCGTATTATTAGTGATGATCTACATGATGTACATGGAATTTAGCTTATTTTTAAATTTGACTACATTAGAAGGAAGAGCTTCTAGTGCTTTTGCAGGTAGTTTGTTGGAATCTACTGTAATGCGATTCACAAAGGAGAACTTGCCTATATTCGTTCTTTGCTTTCTACATTGTATTTTCCAAGGATGGTCTCCTCTCATTTTATAATCTGGTATTTGTAATCTTTTAACGATGTTTGCCCATGCTGTGTCCCCTTTGTATGTCTTGTACGTTACGCATAAACGCGCCCGTTCCATTCCCTCAGATAAGGGTTCCCATTCATCTCGTCCATCAACAACGCGCTCATGATTTACAAACTTTTCGGCCCGTTTTTGAATTGTGCCTAACGCCTCGATTTGCCCTTTCTGTACGGGTCCCGGCACGCCTCTCCGTATTTTAAAATAGGATGGACAAGTGTAATATATGCAAAGGATCGGGCATTTAAACTACTGTTTTTTAGAATACGCATTTCAAAGTGCAGCGCCCTCCATTATATTTTGACTGTATCTATATATATAAAAGAAAGTCGTGTTAGTTACACTATTTATAACTCAAGAACGGCTGTACCGATTTGGCTGAAAATTGGTGAGCAGGAAGCTTAGAGCCAGGAGACGGACATAGGATACTGTTTATCCCGTTCGACAGCGTTCCTGTGTGAGAATGCACGTTTCGGCACGTTTTCGCACGTTTTCGCGTGATTTCGCGGGTTTTCGCACGTTTTCATGTGTTTTCGCACGTTTTCACGCGTTTTCGTATGTTTTCGCGCCTTTTCGCCTACGTTTTCTGTGCGGAAGCGTTCTGCAGCGGAGAACAAGCAAGAAATCAAGCAAAGATACAAATGAAGCTAATAAAAGCGTGTTAAAATGTGAAGTGAAGTATAATTAGATAGATTTTTTACTTATCTATGTAATATCTGAGCGTTTTTTTGAAATTCTTCTTTGTTTGAGAGAAAAACACAAATCTGCAATTGCTTTATTATCACGAGTCCAACAAGGATAATACAGTTTCTCACAGTGAGTGCGACGCGAGAAAAAGATGGGACCGGCTGTTAAGGCGGAACAGAGTTCGCCGGGTCAGCTAGTTGTTAATATAATCCGACCAACCCGAGTCGCTTCGCAGGACCAAACCCAAATACTTATACCCAAATATTTTTACACGTGCTAACACACACTCCTGGGGGGATCCCACAGATTCCATCGGCTTTCGATGAATGACCTGATAACCTGACTGTTGTGACTGTGTTCGTCCCGAAAGAAATTCTTTTATACACAAGATTATTCGATGATCAAATCCAGTTTTTGACAATTTGTCAATTAAAAGGCCACAAGATCAAAAGCATTAGGAAAATCTAGTATTATTGCATCGAACCTACTCTCTTCGTCTAATAAATCTGCAATGTCCTGACACAAAGCAATAGTCTGGCTGTCGAACGAATACCCAGGACGAAACCGTGTTGATTTTGAAAAAGCCAATCAGTTTTATTTCAAACTCATCTCGTATACTCCGCAATTAAGTGTTCATATGACTGATGTCAAACTTATAGGAGTACAGTACTTACAGAGTAGATTTGTATACATTTGAGTTACAATAATATAGAAACTCTTTGAAACCTTTGACGCACTGAAAAGAGACGTTAGTTTATGTAACATGGAATGCTTAATAGCAATAACACAGTACGTACTAACGGAATAGCAAAAGACGTCATGTAAGTACTCCTATCCAATGCAAAGGCATTTCTTTATACACATGTACACACCGTCACCACGGTGGCATTACGGGACGGTTTTTCACGTCTTTCTCGGTCGTGCCGCTAGAGTCGCTTCATCAGCTTTTAAGAAGGTAGTATTACAAAAAGAATTGGACGACACCCATCTCTAACGTCCCACAAAACGGCCTTAAGACGTTAATAAGAATAGTCGGACCGTGGCTTCGGCTGGCTCCCCACTCGCAATTTCTTGCCCGGAGCCGCCCGCAACGGTGTCATGGTCCGCCGCCCGCAACGAGCGGCCTTCGGACGGGTGCAAAGACGACGCATGGCGGCAGCAGGTGCGACCAAGGGAAGCGAGGTGGCGATTCAGCTGCACACACTGCCCGTGCAGGTAAAGGATGTAAAAGGGAGATGCGGAAGAAACAAGGGCAGGGTCTAAAACGAGGATGGCGACCACAATGCTGACAGATCTATACTGCAGTTGTTTTTTTTTTTTACAGAGCTGCCTCTCAATTCCACTCAAGGCCCGTCACCACGGTGGCTTTCTCGCTCGTGCCGCTAGAGTCGCTTCATCTGCAGCACTGCTTCATACGGCCGCGAGCATGCCACACCTAGCGGCACGACTGAGAAAGACGTGAAAAACCACGCTACAATGCCACCGTGATGACGGGCCTTGAGTAGAATTGAGAGGCAGCTCTGTAAAAATCGCATATAGAAGTGGCATCTGTAGGTTAGGTAGTGGTAACGGTACTTTTATTTATTTATTTATTTATTTTACGTCAAAAAACAGTTCAAACTGCGTATGACGTGCTATGGGGAAAAATGAATTGTGTGCACATTTTCAAAATTCTGTGATCCCTACACTAAGTCATATACTACTTAAATTAAAAAAAAAAAAAACTCCCATGTAATAAAATCTATTTTCAAGGATAAATAAGCAATAAATTTTGGCTATTATCCATGGTGTCCTTCGGAATAATACTTCCTGCCGCGACAACATGGAAACGATAATTTGAATAATTGTATTTCCCACTGAATTCTAGAAGACGTGCACAGAAAATGAAGTTACATTTATGTCCAGAAGCAAAACAAGGGGTCATCTCAGCATTTGCTCAATGGATCAGGGAAACTGGACGAAAAACCTGATCGAGATGGGGACTTTGAAGTGGTGGTAGTGTTGTAATGATTGAATTATAGTAATGAAGACGGTGGCAGTGATAATAATATTGGTGATAGTGATGAAAGTGGTATCGAGGGGGGGTGGCAACGGCAGGGTCAGATATAGCGAAGACATCAGCGAGAACAGTGGAGGTGGGCGACCGAAGTAGTGCATGGAACGGAGTTCATGTTGACAGTAATTATCTTTTGGTTCGCGGTAGATAAAGTGCGTAGGAGATATGACGTCGTACGAAGATGGAAATGGTGCTAATGACCCTGCGCTACGTCCTCGCCAAATGCTGAGGACACGGCCTTCAGGTAGTCGAGGATATCCCAAACGCTAATGCGGAAGAAGGAAACTGCAATGCAGTGAGGTCGTCCATTTGATGCTGTGAAATACTGTAACATTTCTGCAGTTGGCGACGAAAGTAGATATCAGTGACCTAAATGGCGAAATAATTCCTGTCACATAATTCAAATACACATGCGGAGAGTTAAAAGGACTCAGGAAGATAAAATGTACAAATGAGAATCATTATATTATCAATGACAATATTTATAAAATTAAAGTAGTTTTTATTCTAAAATAAGCATAATTTCTAATCCCATAGTTATAATAACGTTTCGGCTAATAAAGAAAGAAAGTGGACGTTAAAAAGAATATAAATGTATCGATATTAATTCACTATTTAATTAGTTTGAGAAAAAATACTTTCTGCATTTATCCACAACGTTCCTTACGGTGAAAGCATTTAAATTTTCTTCCCAGAATCTGGACTCCCATGATGCTTCAACTAAAATCAACTAAACGACTGGATCGAGAGCTTTTTGAACAACTGAAACAAGAATCTACCAGCTATGTAAAAATTATGAAGTAACTAATGTTAGAAATGTCAAACTACTGTGTAATTAGACCATTAGAACATACTTCATAGGACAAAAAAATTAAATGAAAGTAGTGATTTACGAAAAGTATATTTTATATTCCCGAACGATGTGATAAAATAGACTATGTTGCAGTATCTGAGGATAGTAACCAGACAGTACGCTCCCATTCAAAATACGCCATTTTGCTAAAATGCTAGTTATGCTGTATTCTTTCAAACCTAAAATATTTGATAATGTTTACAACATTATCAAATATTTTAGGACTGAAAAACTGGGATTGTTTTTGAGTTCTCCGTTCTTTCCTGAAAGTTTACTTCTTAAAGGGAATTTTCAAAACATGTTTTATTACTTCATCAATATCCAATTACCTCACAACAAACTAACCCCGAAATAAAGCGAGTAGGTCAATCCCCCCACCTCCCAACCGGTGAGTCAGTCGTGTGAGAGACTCTTAGCTGGGATGAAGTGAGGTCATAGTAACCCCCGCTCGCTCACGGAACGAGTACAGCCAGGACAACGCATCTACGCCCTCTTGAAATGGAGAGTCAGAAATTAAGGAGTTAAAAAAACGCTCTCTTACAACTTATACTTGTCTCTAATACGTCACATCCAATTTTAATCGGTTTTTGACCAAAAAAATAATAAAAAAAACACACACACACACGACTTAAAAATGTATTCTTTCACTGGGTCCATAAGTTGCTTGTGATATTTATTTATACATTTCGCTTTAAAAAAGTCACGCATGGTGTCCACATTAACGTTCAACTATAATTATGTAAATCGAGTTCTTTCATTATTTCGAAAAGCTGAAATGTTATGCAGGTTTTCTGATTTTTTTAATAGAGGTTCATTTGATGAAAATGCAATTTTAAGGCATCAATTTTAACGGTATTATACTTACGGATTCTGCTAAGATCTCCGAAATAGGGGGAATGAAAATTAGTAGGCATTTACAACTGAGACAAAAGGATCATGAAGCAACCAACAAATACGCGTATCACGAATTCAAAGAAAAGAAGACATACGTAAAGGATGTGATACAAGACGAAAACTACTGTCTCTGAAAAAAGGACGCCAAACATCGTCAGCAGAAAAGAACAACCTTGTCAAACTGTCGAGTCGGAATATGATGACAGATTAGCTCTTAAGACAGGTCGCAAATGAAAAGCGCCAGAAAAGCAAATCGAGTGCCAATTTAAAATAACCATGCTGTGAGAACACACGTCCAGTCAACTACGTCTAAGGTTTAAAACGGTAACTTGCGTAACTACCCACAAATCGACACCCTTAAAGCACGAACGTATTTCATTTTAACGGTTCAGTCATGAATCCCAGATAGGGCAGATAAAAAGGATTAGCTTTAGAAGGAAGTGGATCCACAATAGTTAATTCTTACGGAGACCACTGAGAAATTTCCATTACGAAACTACCACTCATCGTTTGAGGTACACTTCCGGAACCTTAGAAATACACAACTTATATTTTGTGTTATTACGTAATTTTCAAAAAACCCGACTCAGAGGCAATTTTTCAACCATGATGGACGATAATAATGTTGCATTAAAACTTAAAAGAATGCGTTTCGTCACCAGCAAGATACGCAAGAATCTGTAAGAATCGGGTCTGGAACCTGTAAGCCTAAACTAAGCAAATTCTCTGGCGAAAATGAGCTACTTCACAGAAATAGAACTTCCGGGGTCAGTAATTTCAACACAGTATTCTTGATATCAACTACTTCAGCCTATACACACTCCTGCCGCGTCCTCCAACTCATTTTCCTTGAGCCACTACATCACTTTGCGGCCACTCTACTTGAAGAGCGTCATCAGCGCTTACAAGAATGGACGACACTTTCTCCGCTCGCTGCGCTGGTGGTGGCCGATGCTGCAGCTACTTCATCTCTATGGCGCGGTGTTTTTCATTCGCCTAACAATTCATGGAAAGCTAAGCTAATACGTTATTCGAAGCGGTTAGAAAGTTATAGATCAGAGACCAATCCCTTTTATATTCCGAAGACATCGAGAGGCAGGAGCAGGGAAGAGAAAGTTATTTAGGCTACTTTATAAGTCGGTTGTATTTCATCTGGACGCTGGTCCTTAAGATAACTTCTTAGGATCCACATCTAAATGTGAACAACTGGCTCATTCTCTTACAACTCAACATCAAATTTTTCATATTGTGCCTTTTAAAAAATCAACTTTTTATTTCTCCCTTAATTGCTCCTCCAATTAACATTTCCAACAAAAATTGAGAAATTGCTTTCTCTTTGAGTCAGTATTGTAACAAATTTGAAACCGTAACAAAATATATCTAGGATCATACAGCAAATTTCAATTATTATTTACAAATTAAGAATGAAATTGAATATTTTTACACAGCATCCAATTAAAGTAAATCACTACCAAATATAAATAAAACATGACAAAATCACGCAAAATAATTTCCAATGTTTAAGCAGAAAATTCGAACAACCTAAAAATTTAAATCCACAAAAGCATACATATGAAGTTCCATTCTTTTAGTTGTTCACTCATTTGTTCATTCATTCATTTATCCCATTCCAAAGAATTGAAAAAATATTCAACAACAACAACAACAACAAGCAATGGATACTACTCACGGAAATAGTTGAGGACCTCTCGGATCTGCTCCGAAGTCAATTTAAGATCAGTGTCGTCTACTTTTAATGCAGGTGCAGGAATGTACCAATCCTCGTTCTCGTAGCCTGCAAATAAAAATAAGAATATTTTTTCAAATGTTCTTTAATGTTTAAACAATTGTTTCCTAGGTCTGAATATTTTCCATTTCTTAATTACCTGTGAACTGGGTAAGGGTGTCTGCACGCAAGCGGTAACGAGGGATTTGCTCTTCCAGCAAGCTAATTATTTCTACCTCAGGAAGCTCTTCTCCGCTGCACACATCTGTGAAAATTCAATACCAATTGTTGACCTGATTAATTTAATTTAATTTAATTACAAGAAAACAAGTATGGTTTGTACAATAAATAGGACCTGAAAGAACATTTTCTAGGAATCTTGAGTATCATGTAGAATACACTTTACATTATTACTGAAATACTCCTTTTATATACTATGTAAAATTAAAAGCAGCAGTGGGAGTACAAGGTAAACCACTAGAAATTCCACTTCAAAAATATTTACAATCACTCTCAACATAATCATCATTCAATTTGTAAACACGTTTTCACAATCAATATTTACCAAATAAAACAACATCAATGCATTGAATATTATGAACACACACAAAACAAAACAACCAAAGTAACCTCGCACAACTAACTCAAGCAAATAATCACATGCACTCACTAGGGCCACACTCGGTATTAAGTACTTGCCACTTGCAAGAAAGCATGTAAACAATCTGAGTTCACTTGCCAAAGGTCAGTGAGCCCATTACCTACCAGACTCCCATTGCTGTAAAATAGTCTTCTGTCTCTCTTGAAGGTCAGAGGACCTTCTCCTATTTCTATGGGGTAATATAGACCCCAGGAACATTTCCACAATTTAGAAAACAATTTAATGACCACTTCTGTGAGCACCGACACTCAGCAGATTCCGTGACTGAACGACTGCCTAGCTCCACAGCTCCAGTCCGTTTAGTGAAGCTGACCTCATGCTCTGCTATACTCTGCTTCCCACTGTTGCAAATGTGATCAAAATAACACAGCCACCGGCTGGAGAGCAGCCAACAGGAGATGAGGGGAGGGATTGGCAACCCGGTAGTCTGCCTGTTACGCTCAACCTGAGGTACGTCAAGGTTTGCACAGGATAGTACTCTAGCCTTGTTGGTTGAATCGGTAGTGAGCAGCCCAATGTCGCTTAGTTTGCCCAACATAATTATTTGTGAACTCATTATGTCTGAAATAGAGAATGTATTGTGTGTTTGCAGATAAGAGTGCAATGTGATTCTATAGTGCAATGAAAAAACATTTGTAAACTAACACAATAAAACTGCTGTAGTAAATACAATTGAACCACTTCAATAGTCAGTTCATTGTTTTTAATTATAAAGACGTTCATTTTTCAAAGAATTCTTTTAATTTACGCCAAAAGATTTTCACAAAAACAACAAATAGAAAAATACTCATAAAAGCAAAACTGTGATTCTAAACCTGAGTTAAAATGTAATTAATAACAGTGTCATCCACAAATTATTCTGAGTTATAAAAAAACTCCTTAATATTAGAAACCAAGTCATTTCTGATTCACTCTTGATAAACAAAAATTAAAAATATTTCAAGTATAATCATTGGTTTACAAATCTATTTGAGAACAGAATAATTGTTTAAAAAAATATTCTTAGAAATACTTCTCATAAATTAGAATTTTTAATGAAATGAAATTCCTATGATACTTTCTGGTGAAATGTTTATTCAAACAATAACTTTTCAGTGGATGTTAATTAAAAAAGAAACACGAAAGCAATGTGTCACTGCGGTTGCCTCAATGCTTCGTGATGTACCACATCCCATTTCAAGCATTTTATTCCCAGTAAGTTCCCCTCCTCACTCTCTCCCTTCTATCTATTATGCTCATTCATTCACTCATTCTAATAGACGTCATGTAAAAGTAGAACAGAGCAGCAGCTCTTCAGAAATATTATCTTGGAAACATTACTAAAATGAATCAACACTTCAAAATCTGGTGGGAAGAAACACGTTAATAAAATCATTATTTTTAACTTCAATTAGTACTTTGAAGGAACAGCAAGTTAAGAAAGAAAATTAATTTTATGTGATTTTTTTCTACTTATAAAATTGAAAAGTAATATGCCAATATTTGGCATTGTGGGATCAATGTGATTAAGTTTAGTACCATACAATTCTTCAGGTACAATAATCAATCAGATAAACAATTCAATTTGCAATCATACTGTTTACTTTTCTTTCTGAAGATGCTCCTTTGGATCAATGATTTTCTGGTCATTTCTTATTTAGATATCACAATTTAGAAAACTCCAAAAGTCATTCTTCAATTGTATTATTTTTGCCAATCCATAATAACTAGAAAAATATTACTTTGTGATCAAAAATTACTATGAAATGAAATATAATATAAAATTAAAGCAACAGAAAAAGTTCATATTTTACACACATGCACAATTATCTGGATAGAATCTCATAAATGAAAGTCAATGGAAAATATGGTTTACTTCTGGAAAGTAACGCAGTAACTGGTAAGTTTTACAATAATTTCCTCTGAAGCAGATCATTTATTTTGAGATGTTGTTCACTAACGAAGCATTTAACAAAAATAAAGAAAAAAGAGAACCAAAGTAGTGGAGAAACTTTGAACAAACCTTGATTTAGAAATGCCAAATGATTTCTCTAATATCATTTATATTATTTAGAATTAAATTGTCTTTTATAATGTGGAGATTATCTAATAGAACAAGCAAGGTTCTTGAAATGAAAAGGGTTCTGAATACCAGAATTAAATTAATATTGTAACAACATTAAATGAATAATAATGCACGTAAAAGGTGAGATAGGAATATTAATGAAAGTAAAGGACAATTGGGGGGCTTAATTAAAAGGATCCCCAGTTAGCCACAGATAAAACAAACCAAAAAGAAGAAAGACAGATGAATTAATGTGTTTTATTCAACACACTTTTTTTATGATTACAGATCTAGGGAAGACCATAAAGTTACTCCTCTTGTGTTCAATAGATCCATTTAAATATAATACAAAGAAAATATATTAGAACCTCTTCTAATATTCTTCATATACAATTGTACATTCTAATGATATGGATGACACTGTAATATTACATCATAAATTGTTATCTTGAACAAATTTCTGATATATATTCCAAAAAATGTACTATGTATAACTGACAGCACTGGTTTTTTGAACTCATCATCTGTCTGAAAAAAGAAACAAAAACTTTGTTAATCTAAAAACAGAGACATTTAAGAACTTAATCAACACTTATATCATTATATCATTCCCAAATTGCATTGCATTACTTTCTCCAGACCTAGCAAGTGTTCATTCTTGTCATTCACATGCACTCTAGAAAATTACTTGCAATTTTCATACATACGTAAATAATATTTCAATTAATAACACAAGAAATTTGACAGTATCCATACTATTCTTACAAGTTATATGCCCGTATCAGTGTTCAGTCTCTTATTCTTAAGTCTGATGATTGGAAAATAAAAATAAATATACAAAACAGATTAGGTATGTTAAAACAATGTTACTGTACTGAGCATTGAATCAGGTCGATTTGAAGCTTTAAAAAAGTAAATAGTAATATAGAATAGTCAAATTTATTAATAAATTAGTAAGAATAACACTTGAATAGGAGACTATGCTACTTCATTTACCAAGATGCTCACTGTTAAACGATTTGATTGTGCAGCTACAACAGTAAATAGAAAAACCTTTAAAATATATCAAAATTACAATAATCCATTTCCAATGTTTATCAGAGAAACAAAGAGAAAAAATAAAAATAAACTGAAACTGCTTTTACAAATAATGAAGTAACATACTTCAGGTAGCCCTCTTTCTAAAGAGAGTTCCTGATATTAATTTTCTGAATGGATCTATCGTTCGCCAAACGCTCATTCCCCAAGGTGGAACACAAGGAATTTCGGAATGCGAGTGTGCGTGTGTGAGTGCGCGTATGAGTGCGCATGTGAGTGCGTGTGTGAGTGCACGTGTGAGTGTGTGTGTGTGTGAGAGAGTGTGTGTGAGAGAGTGTGTGAGAGAGTGTGTGTGAGAGAGTGTGTGAGAGAGTGTGTGAGAGAGTGTGTGAGAGAGTGTGTGAGAGAGTGTGTGAGAGAGTGTGTGAGAGAGTGTGTGAGAGAGTGTGTGAGAGAGTGTGAGAGAGAGTGTGAGAGAGTGTGTGAGAGAGAGTGTGTGAGAGTGTGTGAGAGAGTGTGAGAGAGTGTGTGAGAGAGTGTGTGAGAGAGTGTGTGAGAGAGTGTGAGAGTGTGAGAGAGTGAATGCGTGCGTGTGCGTGCGTGCGTTTTGTTGTTTTTTTAAATCACAATTCGAATTCATCTCAAATAGATGAGGTTTCGTTTTCTAAAATTTTGATTTCAGATCTCAAACATCGTGTCAATAATTTCGAAATAATCCCCTACTTTTACAATTTTCAAAGGCACTCAAAAAAAAAAAAAAAACCCAGACACGCACCATTTTTTCCGTTTCAGCTTTTCTTCTAAGTTCGAATAAACGAGGTTCTACAGTGTTGGGTCTTAATGCGCCGCCTGCGGTCGCGCGTCAACAGGTTCCGGCCCCTGCGCGCATCTCGTGCCCAGATGCGACCCGTCGCCCGTCGCCGCCCCAAGGAAAGGGAAAGTGGAAGGGAAGCCGGGCGCGGCCGAGGCAGACGCGCCGGCAAAAAACCAGGGCAGACGGCCCATGCCTCGGGCGGGGCGCGGGCCGGCGCCAACCGGCTGCGGAGGCGCCGGCTGCCGGGTGGGCGGGGACGAGGCACAACAGGCAAGGCACAATTTGGTGTTTCCAGGCGCCTCAACTACTATGGGCATTAGCACAGCTAGGATTTGTATGGAATTATGATTGATTTTTTCGTGTTTCCGGGCGCGTCAACTGCTCTGGTCATTAGTCCCGTTAGTGTAGTGCATGTTTGTTCTCGGGAGATGGCGGTGATCTTCCCCCGCTGGATGGCGAGATCCGGCGCCAACCTGCCGTCGGCTAGTGGGGCTTCCCCCTAACCAGGACTCTCCCACCAGCGGGGCACCGTCCCAGTCGGGAAAAGCTCTAAGCTCCCGACCGGTGTCCCGGAATATATGGTAGTGTAGTGCATGTTAGTATAAGTGTGCGTGTAAGGGGAAAGGATAGGACAAGGAAGAGGAAGGGAAGATCGCGCGCGGTCCGTGGCCGGTTTGGTAGGGTACTGCTCCGGCATTCGCCTGGTGTTGATCGGAGAAACCTCGGAAAACTACAGATCAGAGCAGCCGGCCGCTAGAATTCTCCTCCAGACAGCGACTGAATTTGACCTAGCTAAAAAGCTTGTGTCGAAAATCCTGCCGCTGTCAGGAATCGAACCCAGGACCTCCCGATCAGAGGCGCTGCAGTGACATCAGTTGATGCACTGAGCTACCGGTCCCGGTATGAAATTATGTATTTGTTCACTACTTATAACCAAACTTCTCTCATACATGTTTATGAATTAGGCTTTTCGAGTGATTTTTAACATACAGTCGACTCCGGTTATAGTGAACTGGGAACTAACGGTTTTGGTTCACTATATCCGATGATGCCAAAATGAAATAGAAATTCTTCACAATTATTGATTGTATTAATACAGAGATGCGGCAAAATTCATTTACAGCACATACTGAAAATTTCAATATCTTCATTTGTGCTTAAAAATTCAATTGTTTGCTTCGTACATTTTTAATTCGTAATTTCTCTAGATCCTTCTCAAGAGTTCGTGCTCTCTTCATACTTGATTCTGCATTGTCCTCTGTCTCGTAGTATCGAAATGCGATCTTGATACCTTGCCTTGTTTAACAATGCCTCTTGCATGGTTAAACAACCGTCCCTTTCTCCGAAGGCCCTTCAACTCGCCTAATAAAATACGATATCCAATTACTTTCCAGGACTTATTTCCTACGTTCACTACAGACGAGATTCAGGTTCACTATAACCGAGTCTTATTATGCTTAACACGCTCTTATAATGCTCTAACACAGGGGTGCCCACCCTGCAAGGCCTCAAGGGCCACAACTAAAAACTTTAATATGGTTGCGGGCCATATTTTCATTACACGAACGATCCACTCCTGACTTTCCCGTATTGTTGATCTCGGCACTTTCTCCGGCTGCTCTGAAACGGGGGGAGGGGGATGGAACTATGCGTGATGTCAGGTCGTAGCATCCAGTGAAACACATTGGGATACTTTTGAATTTCTGAATTTACTAGAAAAAATTCTTAAATCTAAACGTGAGCCTATTTTTACATTCGGGGGAGTTGACTCCGGCAGGGCGCGTAGGCTACGCTATGGACTTTAACTTTTCACTAAAATCCTCGCGTCACAATACATGGCACTGCGGGCCGCCAGTTGGACAACCCTGCTTTAACAAAAAGCTCTACACTGGACTCCTGATGATTGTGGTAGTGTTGAGCGCGTGAAAGGGGAGAGAAAGGGACAAAGATGAGAAATGAAAGATCGTGCGCGGTCCGTGGCTCGTTTGTTCCGACTCCCCAGGCATTCACCGAGTAGTGGTCGGAGAAAACAACCGATCAGAGCAGCCGCCCGCTAGAATTCGCCTCCAGACGGTGGTTGAATTCGACTCTCAATTATTCAGCTAGTGTCGAAAATCCAACGACGCGGAATTAGGAGTAGAGAAAAGGAAGAAGACGAGATGAACTTGAGAGTAAGAAGATAAGTAGAGGAATGGTGATAGTGCTAAGTAGCGTGCTATCGACGTAGACTACAGAGTAGCAGCCGACGGCAGGACTCGAAAATTCACAGCTTCCTTGGGAGAGGATATTAAGGAAGTTTCCACATCAATTTATTACACGTACATGAGAAATACGGACACGACTGCAATGCTATCACAACTTTGAGGTACTCCTAGTCACCTACCAGTTTCAAGTTAATGGGACTTCAGATTCGCTATTTAAAATTATATAAAATTCTATTTAATGACCAGGAGAGGTGGCTGAGGGCATCAACTATCGTCAATGCAGATTTTCTGATCGGGAGGTCCTAGGTTCGAGTCCCGACAGTGGCAGAATTTCGACACTGGCTAGATAGCTAGGTCGCTTTCAATCGCAGTCTGGAGGAGAATTCTAGCGGCCGGCTGCTCTAATCAGTTGTTTTCCGCGGTTTCCCCTATCAACACCAGGCGAATGCTGGAGCAGTACCCTAAAAAACGAGCCACGGACCACGCGCCATCTTTCCTTTCCCTTCCTTGTCGTAATCCTCACCCGCCCCACACACACTAACAATCACTACAGTACCACACATGCCGGGAGGCGAGTTGGGAGCATAGAGCTTTTCCCCGCAGGTGGGAGATACCTGGTTGGGGAAAGTCGACGTAGGTCGGCGTCGGATCTCGCCATCCAGCGGAGGAATATCACCGCCACCTCTCGCGATAAAAACACGCACTACACTTACGAGACTAATGACCTTAGCAGTTGACGCGCGAGGAATCTCTAATCAACCAATTTAATGAGGGGAAACGGGCGATGAAGTGACAGAAAATGGGAAAGACACACATCAAAGGCAATTTTGTTGCCTTCAGGATCCTGCTAGGAGAAATTGACGAAAAATGAACTAGATAAAGGCGACGATCAAAAGATAGCGACGATCGAAAGAAGAGAGGGAAAGAGAAAAAAAATGGAGAACAACGTCGAAACTGAATGATCAAACGAAGTATTATGTGCAGAGAAGCGGGAGGTGTAGACGCCCATGATGGCGGTGCCATACGGATCCACCTGACCAGTGTATTAAAAGCAAAGTGCAGTGGCTTGTGAAGCATTAGGACCTTAAGTAATCTACACAATTTTGTGTTGTTACAAAAAGAGTCCCATCACATATAAAAAGTATTTTGAAGCTCCACGAAACTATTTAGTAAGCCCTCAAATGAAACTATTAATTAGAACGAGAACATATTGGTATATGATCACATCGACCACGTAGGTTTGCAATTAATTATGTTTAGTGTTGATTTAATTCCAATAGCAACCTCCACAAATAAATTTTCGCGAGATCACTAACCCTCAAACCGGGAGCGGTAGCTCAGTGCATCAACTGATGTCACTGCAGCGCCTCTAATCGGGAGGTCCTAGGTTACACTCCCCACGGCGGCAGGATTTTCGACACTAGCTTTTCAGCTAGGTCGAATTCAGCCGCGTCTGGAGGAGAATTCTAGCGGCCGGATGCTCTGATCGGTAGTTTTCCGTGGTTTCTCCGATCAACACCAGGCGAATGCCGGAGTAGTACACTACCAAATGGGCCACGGACCGCGCGCGATTTGTCCTTCCTCTTCCTTGTCCTATCCTCTCCCCTTACACACACACACACACACACACACACACACACACACACACACACACTTACACTAACATGCACTACACTACCACATATTCCGGGAGGCCGGTCGGGAGCTTAGAGCTTGTCCCGGCTGGGGCTGTGCCCCCCGCTGGTGGGAGATACCTTGTTGGGGAAAATCCCCGCAAGCCGACGTAGGTCGGCGTCACATCTCGCCATCCAGCGGGGGAAGATCACCACCATCTCCCGAGAAAAAAACATGCACTACACTAACGGGACTAATGACCAGAGCAGTTCACGTGCCTGGAAACACGAAAAAATCAAATCAAATCACTAACCCTCAATATACTGGACTACCGCAATAGCATAGCAACGCAAGGGAATGGAGAGCAATTGTAGCATGTTTACGAGTGTGGGCGGAATTCAAAGTACGAAGATAGGGAAGAGGGCTTAAAACGTCAGCGAGTGCAAGAGCCATGCCGCCCCTTCCAGAGAAAAGAGGTCGGCGGGAAGACGATCGAAATGCGTAAGTAGGTCAGGCCGCGGCCCAGGGCGGTCGCAGACTGCAGAGAAGCGGCAGAATGGGGAAGTGTGAACGAAGGGTCCCAAAACGAAAGTATCATCTTACTGTAACAGTCTTGCGATATGAAAAGCTATTTTCGTTTCGTTAAATAACTTGAGAACTTCTAATAATTCGAGGGCGTGAATGTTTTTTTCGGGGCGTGAATGTGGTGCTAAACTTACGATGGCTCTAGCTATAGTTATTCGAAAAAAAACGATATCAAAAGACGCTGTTATCAATGATAATGACGAGGTGGGTACTGCGTACACAATAGGCGCGCTTTATATCCTGTAAGAAAACTTATCGATAGCACCTTACAATCATATCTTTGTTATTTCCGGATTCATTTAATCTACTGAATCACAAGTGGAGAGTCTCTGATTTTATCGTGCACGACAACAAACTGCGACACTGGCTGTTTTGAAAGGGTTCCTCGCATGAGATACATTAATTTTGCGTTGACAATTTTGAAACATTTTGTCGGCCATATTTAATTAATGAGGTCTCTGTCTCATCAAAGAGCGTCAAACGAAGGGTTTCAAAGGTTCGATGAATTGTGTCACTCCAACTGGCAGGTACGATTCGAACGGCCATGTCTAGCAGGAAGGCTACGCGCCCCGAGTGAATCACAGAACGATCGTGATTACATGCATTGGGGGTCAATATATTCTACGAATACTACGTCGTTTTCAATGCGGTGTAGGCAGCTCACACACACACTCTCACACACACACAAAATACATACAAAACGACACGTGATTGCGATACGCTGGGATTGGCGTGGATGGATAATCGAACGAGACCTCGAGACTATTGGAATGTTCACAAAACCAAATTACGAAATGCGCATTCTAAAAATGTGAATGGAAATTAATTACAGCTTAATTACAGCTACGACATTAATAAGTAGTGACTCTTGTCTTCCCAAACAGTCTTCTTACACTGCCTTGAAAGACTACAACATTGTGAAACAAATGTAAGGAAATGGAAAGGATTTAATATATCTTGTTCACGAATACATAACACAATCCCCGCTTACAGATTAAAAAAAAAAAAAAAAAAAAAAAAAAAAAAAAAAAAAAAAAAAAAAAAAAAAAAAAAAAAAAAAAACTCCGATGTAATAAAATCTATTTTCAAGGATAAATAAGCAGTAAATTTTGGCTCTTATCCGTGTTGTCCTTCGGAACAATACTTCCTGCCGCGACAACATGGAAACGATAATTTGAATAATTGTCTTTCCCACCGAATTCTAGAAGACGTCCACAGAAAATGAAGTTACATTTATGTCCAGAAGCAAAACAAAGGGTCATCTCAACATTTGCTCAATGGATCAGGGAAACTGGACGAAAAACCTGATCGAGATTGCGAATTTAAAATCGATTTTATCTCGATTTTAAAATCGAATTTAAAATCGATTTTATTAAAATCGATCTCGAATTTAAAATTTGTATCTCATTAAACCCATTCACTTATTATTCAAATTATTTCAAAAAACTTCTGAAAACTCGAATTAACATCAATTTTAACGATGATTTAATAAGGGATGGAACGATCACACGATTATATAGAACCATTCGAATTAACCCGCCGCCGTGAGCAAAATAAACCCGAGTTCACTGCAAATCCTTTTTTTTTTAATTTACTTTCACTACTGAAGGTAAATGTGCGTCACCTGTGATGGTCTCCTTGTCGAGCATGGCGCCGGGCGGGTGCCCGCCGCGCGGCGCCGCCATCCGCCCCCGCGCGCCGCTCCCATGCTCCCAGGCGGCGGCCAGCTTGCCCTGCGGCGGCGCCGGCGCGGCCTCCTCGCCCTCCTGCAACACACGCACACGCCCTCGCTCAACGCCTGCCGCAGCGCCCGCGCCCGCGCCCGCGCCCGCACTTACTCTTCGAAAAGAAAAGAAAAGAAAAGATAAGAAAAGAAAAGAAAAGAAAAAAAAACGAAAGAAAAATGGAAAGACAAAAAACGAAAGAAAAAAAAGAAAAACGAAAGAATAAAGAAAAACGAAAGAATAAAGAAAAACGAAAGAAAATATTTAAAATGAAAGAAGAAAAAACGAAAGAAAAAAATTAAAATGAAAGAAAAGAGAAAAAACGAAAGAAAGAAGAACGAAAGAAAGAAGAGCGAAAGAAAACAGAAAAATAGAAAGAAATGGAAAGAAACAAAAAAAAAAAAAAAAAGAAAGAAAAGGAAAAACAATTCAAAACATCAATGAATATAATACATTCAAAAGATCATTAAACTTCCAACAATCCATCAAACTTCTCTAAACACCTTCATTTAAACATTATTTACACTTCACTCATAAAATGCTCACATCGCTCATAAAATTTCACACCGACCGAATTCAAAATTTCTATTTCAACATCACACCTTTGTAATAACTTCACCTGGAAATAAGAAATACATTTAAAATATAATATTATTGAAATTGGATTTCGTTAACACAAGAATAAAGCTTATAGTCGAGGTAAATATTTGCAAAATATTCCTTCTGCCCACATTCAAAAAAATTCTGCATGAAATTATTGCATTCACTGAATGATGTATATAAACTCATATTTCACGTCACGAAATATAGAGCGAGATACAAACACACAAAAAAACTTGCGATGTGGTAAAGAACACATTATCCTTAACTTCCCTGTTAAAGTGAAGACTGAAGCGATGAAAACTACATTATCAAGCTATGAACATAAATTGTTATCCTTTAATTGCAGATGATAGTATTACGACCGGTACTAGGTACCTTAGTAATTCCATTTCTTCTATACGCTTTAGTAAATACCATGTAATATTTTGTTTTTCTAATAGACCCATAGGATGCCCTTGCTCATTGTAACAATTATGAACCAAACAGGTGAAATTTGATTTAATAAAATTAATAATGATTAAGAAATTCAAAATTTCAAGGAGCAATTACAAAGTTACATTTCACGCCACAAATAACTTCGTGACTGCAGTCCGCAGCCCTGACCCACATTAATGGGAGATGTACCTACTTCTTGTACCACCTGGACCGGCTGTATCATTGTCAATACTATAAAATAAATATTTCCTAGACTATTACACAAATTATTGCAAGTCTGAACGACAAATTGAAATTCATTAAAAGAATCGAACCAGATAACGTGTATGATACTTTGTAATTTTACCTTTTTATAGATCATGTTCACAGATATGAAAGGTCTATCCTCCTTTGCAACCAAAACGTGAATGACTAGAGGAAGTCATTCTGGTACTCCTCCAGAATTGTGTCCACATTGCGTCAATCAGCAATACTGTTGCGTGGTTCAAGATTCTAACTGTAAGAGTAGATGACTCTCTAATTGAAAATAAGCAGGAATAGGACAAACACCGCACTACGGTTCGACAACAGGAATACAGCTGCTTCATCCCAACTCAGCACAATTTTTGCGTACTCAAGCTGGTGTGTAGGCCACTCATCGCTAACTATAATTGGCATTTATTAATGGCCCAGTTCAGATTCTTCACAAAAATACTTTCTCTAACTTGCAATCTATATTTCTAATTTACAATGCGCGAAACTGGAATAAAATTATGCACAATCTGTCCGTATGAGGTGTCTGTGATTTCTTTAGATACCTAAGAAATCGGGAAAAGTCAAAAAACAATGAAACAGTTTCGATTGATTGTGATTCCGGGCGCGTCAACTACTAAGATCATTAGTCCCGTAAGCGTACTGCATGTTTTTATCGAAAGGTGGCGGTGATCTTTCCCCACTGCATTGCGAGATCCGGCGCCGACCTACCGTCGACCTGCGGGGTTTTCCCCAACCAGGTATCTCCCACCAGCGGGGCACCGCCCAACCCGGGACAAGTTTTAAGTCCCCGACCGGTCTCTCGGAATATGTGGTAGTGTAGTGCATATTAATGTAAATATGTACGTAAGGGATGAGGATGGGACAAAGAAGAGGAAGGAAAGATCGCGCACGATCCGTGTCCCGTTTGTTAGGGTACTGCTCTGGCATTCACCTGATGTTGACCGGAGAAACCACGGAAAACTACCGATCAGAGCAGTCGGTCGCTAGAATTCTCCTCCAGTCACTAAATTCGACCTAGCCGACAAATTAGTGTCGAAAATCCTGCCGCCGTCGGGACTCGAACCTTGGATAGTTTTGATTTTGATTGAGAAATGCAAATATTTAACTGTGATATTCCGCATATTCTCGAACTGCGCGTACCGACTGAATTCCATATACAGTGCGGCACTGATTACGACACAGCTGACGTAACACGACAACACTTCTCTAAGGAAGAGGCAGTCCGCCATTGACTATTTTTTATTCACTGTTGCGTCAGGCAAGAACAACTTTTTCATATTCTTGGTACGTAAAGAACTATAGTATTGTGTGTTCGTATATACAATACTGTGACATCGCAGTAATCGTGAAGAGAGTTTTTGTTGAAATATTTAATTTATTGCAGTATTTCATAAGGTCTTTGTTGTTGTTCTTGAGCAATGTGCCAGCTACGTTTCGAAAATCATTTTTGTGGTTATGTTCAGCAGCATTTTTGTTGCTGCAAGCCACAAGTAAATACATAATTTCCCCCTCATTCTGTGCAAGCTACAAAAAGCTGCCTAACAGGTCTGTGAATAACTGATAGGCAGTGGCACGCGCGAATATCTCTTCCTTGGACGCTCCTTTTGCGCATGTTTTGGGACAAAAAACATGGGAGATTGATTTACATCTCGTGTTGTTAAATTCGCCAGAAGTGTTCGCTAATATTTTATACATAAAAAGTGCGTAACGCAAGTGATTCTGAATCAAACTAATTTCAGATATTATATTACTTTCAAGATAGGTATGCAACTTACGTTATACATTGAGAAAGCACGGAAAAAGTATATAATGTGTAGTTAAAAAAACCACCAAATACACACCTTACACTGAAAACACAACCTCACTACATTACTTATTTACATTCTACACACAATATTTACATTATATTCGTGATATTAAATGATTATATAGAAAAGTTTTATGTCGTTCTCACTAGCATTCTGCGGTCCAGGTTCAATTTGTCGCTTAGTGTTGTTTTTTTATTTTATCGAAAAACATTTACGTTCAATTAAAGGAAAACAACATTAAATTTCCCGATAGATTGCCCCCCCCCCCAAAAAAAAAAATAAAAACCACTTGAATTCAATATGGCCGCCTCCTAAAGCAGGACCCTTTCAAGCTGCCTATCTAGCAAAAAAGAGAGTTCAGAGAGTCTTGATAAATGAATAGTTGATACACATTAATGTTTATCCACCTAATGCCTGACTTAATTTAAAATTGAAACCAATTTTTACGAAAGTGAATTGGTCTGACAATTAAAACATTTTTGTTCTTTATTATCAAACACGTAACTGAAATTACAACGTTGATATCTCTAAACGAGCGATGCCGAGAACATCTCGCATAAACAAATTTATTAGATCTCCTGCGAGGAATGAGAATTATTCCCTGGGTAGCCAACAACGTTACATCAATTTTTTTATCTTTCTCTCCCTCGCACATACAGTTTCTTTTAGAGCACAAAACACTCTTCCGCTTTTCAAAGATTTCTTCCAAGAAATTCCTCGGAACCAGGCGTTCTACTCACGTGCAAGGAAATAATGCAGCCATTTATCATTTTAATTAAACGTATATTCTTTATCTAAAAACAGGAGTAAATACCTTGTGTTTTAAGTAACTGAACTTCAGAACAAAAAACAAACTGAAGAATTTTCTAAACAAACGTAACAACGAAAATGTTCTTCTTCGGTGTGATCTGGCCATGACAGTGTGGATTATTATGCACTGCCCCTAACAAGAAAAACGCAAGACACACGCCCACGCAACGTCCAGTGCAATAATGCCAGGAAACTTCTTGTAAGTACAGATTACACAAAAATTACTCGTAAGAAATAGGAGAAATGAACAACATAAAATAATTCGGATTTGTTTTAGCAGCAGAAATGTATAGTAACATAATTTTTCTTTGTAAACGTTTTAAGCGCCTATAATCATTTCTCAACATGTAGAAGTTTGTTTTAAAAACTGATCATTCTCACAGGTCGAAGGAATCTCACAGCAATAAAATTACGACCGATCAATTTTTTCCCGGTAAGACTGACTTTTCTGCGGAGAAGATTAATGTAGCTTAGTCGAATGGCCAGAGCCAACGCAGCATATGGTTCTAATCTCTTTACACCTGGTCCCTCGCACACTATCTACTGATGCATTTTGATGTTGACGGGAGCTCAGCACGTCGTCGCTGTCATTGTTTCATTCCATCACAATTAAGCAAACAACTTATACACAGATAATCAGAGCCCCTGTATTTGTACACGAAAGAAAACGTGTGCTAAACGTCAGGCGGAAAAGATAAAGATTCTTTACGAATTAACCGATTTGGAGCTTATCTGAGAAATTTTACTTGACCTCTTTGACAGTTTCAGCACGTTTTTTGCTTTATAAGGAAATTATTGAAAAAATAAGGAAAAATGTAAGCATTTGTAATAACTTTGTTTTTATTACAATTGAGATATTTCTCATGGGTAGAATATGTTAAAGTAACAGGAAATAACACATTCGTTTGAAGGAAGAATATTGGATTAGTGAAACATTTAAATTCGCATTTCCAAAATTCAAGAAACACCCTGACATTACCAGACTCTAATAAAGATATTGACTTCATTTAGTTTCAAAACTATTTTCAAAGGATGTAGTGTGTTCAAGATGAAAAGGAGCTTAAATGAAAGTATTAAAAGGATCGTATAATTAAAAAATCGTATAAAAAAAGCCGGTTTTTCTACCGACGGAATAATGGTGTTTTGTAATGCTTGCGAGAACCACGTTTAGTCTGAAAGATTAATTCAAAATTTCCCAGCACTCACTAATAAGTAGGTGTTTGCATTATTAATAATACATCATTACCAGCTTTATCACAAATTAAAGGTACTCAACTTATTAAAGGTAGTCAACCAGATACGCCATGAGGCGCCTATCATACGACGACAATGTCAAACAAGATTTTAGTTTTCTTTCATTTGTCTCCCACAATCCACTTTATAAATTAATAGGACGTGCTGAACAGCATTCAATGTCCTGTTAATTTTAACTGACTTATTTTTTTGTCTAACGTAATTCACACAATCCTCACCACAATCAACCTTTTTAGTTATTTCATTGCTTTTTAATGAGCAAATGTGTTAGTTGCCCTGATAACTTTAAATTGCTTATTTAAAAGATTTTCATTGCCCATTACATGCCTTGTTTTAAATATATTTACTGTATGTAAATCCGGGCTATTGATAATGAACTAAAAAGAGAAAAAATTACATATATTAATAGCAAAAACAAATTAAATTAGTAAAAGTAAAAATCAAACTAGTAAATGAACAAACCAAATAATAAATGAGGTGCGAAATATTTTTAACTCAAGGTAAGACAATCAGTACTCATTAAATTAGCATAAAAATTTTAACAAAATTCTCCTTCCAATTCACAAGAAGTAGTCGTAACATTATTGACAAATTCATAATACATCTTTAAAATATAAAATTACATAACGAATACTTCATTTATCAATTAGCGCGAGAAAACTACCGTTATTCTTGGGCACGAACATTCATATAGGGTTATAAATGTTAGTTATTTTATTACAATTGCGTCACTCACTGATCTGAAAAGTATTTATCTGAGACGTACACTTAAAATGTTGAATACTTTCAACCTCACGATAAAATTAGTCAATTGTCACCAACCTTATTGGAGGGCCAATGACGTCGGAAAAATGTTCCGATAGTAATGTTTTCATCGATGTGATTTTGTTACTGGACTCAAATGTATTTTAACAATTAAATTTGTTCCAAGAATTGTCACCCCGACAAGGAAACGAAACGCCCAGTTGTTCTGCACCGGGGTTGTCCAACTGGCGCCCCGCGTAAGATTTATTAGTAGACATCGGATGTTTAGGGAAATGCATATTTTTTCTAGAGAACTTATTTAAAGGCTGATAATATGTGTCCACGAATCATGACAAATGATGACATTTAACGGAATTTTATAATGCTTATTTTTGCTTATTTTAGCACAAATGCCTATTTTTTGCATAAATGCCTTTTTAGGGCTTTTTTTGCCTTTTATTTATTATATTTATATACAATGCTAAGATATCGGAAAATCGGCGATGGTCCAACGTGACCATTCATTACGAAACCTTCAATTCACGTCTTGAAATTTAAAATTACGAGAGAATTCCTGAAAGTATACCAACTGATTTTTCTCCATTTCCCTATTTCACAAATACTAGCTATGATCTGAGAACATGGACGATTGACAATACGCCGAGGGAACCGAAATTTTAAGTGGAAATAAATATAAATTCCCAGAAGGTTTCAGTGTTGCCAGTGTTGGACTGCTAAAATATATGCCACATCGTTCGTCACATCGTTCAGATATCCTTCTCCGCATTCAAAGTGATTTTGTCTCCCAGTCGTCGCAAATTTGAAATTGTGATCCTTGAAAAGTTACTGGTAATATGTAATTACATATTGCTGGTTAATGGAAACTGTTAAGAATAAAATGTAGAAGAGTTGTAAATATGTAAATCTATTTTTACATTAAAATATACGAACTGGTTTTGTGCATTTAAGTTTACAAAATATATTTACAAAAATTACAATTTTCCATTTTATTGTGTATGTAACTTATGACAGTGCCTTTTCTTCCTTATTCTTGACTTTTTTTTAGTGCCTTTTTAGGCGCCTAAAAGACGATTTTTTAGTGCCTAAACATCCGATGTCTATTTATTAGTCAAAAGTGAAAGGCACTCGCACCCATGCGGGGGCGAGAAATTTTGGATGGTATGGCTTAATATCACGCATGGTTCCATTCCCCACCCCCCGTTTCAGAGCAATCCGGTAAACTGCCGAGATCAACAATTTGGGAAAGTCAAGTGAGGACCCCCCCCCCCCAAGTAAAGTAAATATGACCCGCAATCTTTGAAATATTTTAGTTGTGGCCCTTCACGCATTGCATGTTGGACACCCGTGTTTTGGACAGAGGAGCAAGTACACCAGCAGACCCGGGTTCGTTTCCCAGTCGGGGTGACAATTATTTGAACTAATTTAATAGACAAAATTAGTTTTATTCTACCCAAGTGACAACTTTTGAAATTACAGCGACGTACTCGTGTCTCTCAGAATCTATTATCGTTCAGAAATAAATACATCACAAACATCTGCATCGTTGTGTTTGTCAGAACATACTGCTCCGTTTTGATAACTGGCTTCCGCATGCCACAAAAACTTTTCGTAACAAGGAGATTCCAAACAATGCAAAGAAAGTAAATAGGTAAAGACGCCTAAACAAGTAAGACTGACAACAAGTCACAAAGAAAACATTTTCTGATGACCGATTTGAATAGATATTCCAGAAATTGCACAGGCATTATAGGTACATGCACACTGTCAACTGAAAGCAGAACAAAAGTTTAGATTTGTAGGATTTTCGTCTTTCTTCACATATTACCTCCACTACCCCCTATTAAAATTAAAACTACACTTAAATCCGAATAGAGTATTTCGATCCACAGAGGAAAAAAGATGCCAAAATCAACAATAAGACGAGACGACCCGAATAGTGAAAAGAAATGTGTGCCTGTACGTTCAAAAATCTCTCAGTTCACACCAATTCCAGCGCATCGAAAACACTTTACATCCTACTACATCTTAGCCGATTGTTAATTCCCAAGAAAAAATAATGCAATGATAAATTTAATTAAACGAAATGGATGCCATGAGATGTTTCATTGGAATAAATAATGTACTTTCGTTTTAAATATTAAATCTTCAAGCATCAGACACCATGCATGTTTCAAACACTCCATTAATTATTTTGAAAGCTTGATCACATACAGGAAGACACTAAAAAAAATTGGTAGCGAGATTCGCAATTCCCTCAGAAGGGTTTGTATCAAATATTTGATTAAAAAATTCACAAGTGTAATATCTGGTAAAATTTCATGAAAAACAACAACTGAGAAGTGGATGCATTGCGTCAGCAACGAAGAAACATCTGTTACTTTCAACCTGCACTACAGACAAAGGTCTACAATGCGGTCATCACGATTCAAATTAGTACCTTCGACGCCACTTCTGGCAAACTCGAAAAAATTGGAAATATGAAGAAACCTTTCGACTGATGTTGTCATGACAACAACATCGTAAACACTATCGCAACTCTTCTTTCATTAATACAGGCGAATGAAGACAATGAAAAGGAAGCATTCGCCACAACCGGTCATACCTGCAAAAAGTCCGCCAAGTTTACACAACGCGGCAGACGTCGGCAAAACAAAAACCTTGCAAGTCGCCCAGTCAGCTGCTTGAGCAGAACGCCGCAGCTCGCGCCGCCACCGCCGCCGCCATCGCCGCCACAGCACGTGTGCACGTTTCAGCGAGCCCTTTACGTAACAGCGCGCGGGGCGAGCAGCAGATCGCGGGCGGGAGGCTCCGGCTGCGACGCGGGCGCTGGCGGCGGCGGCGGCGGCGGCGGCGGCGGCGGCGGCGGCGGCGGCGGCGGCGGCGGCGGCGGCGGCGAACGCGGGGGCGGACGCGCTGATAATGCGGGCGGCGCGACAGAGCAGGTGGCGGTTTCGGCGGCGGCGGCGGCGGCGGCGGCGGCAGGCTACAGCGGCGATGGAAATAAGAGTAAATGTGACAAATCTGTTGAAGTAACGAAGGTGAGACTTAATCAAAAATACTATAATGAGCAGGGCTGGGATTCTGATGATCCAAAAATTATTTGATCATGACTAGGGGACGGATTTTGATAACGTGAAACATCGCCAAAAATGATCAATAAAATGCTTTAAAAATGCCCTAAAGCCAAAGAAAAATGACATAAATATTATCAAAACCAGTTCGGATGAACAACTCAAGTTGTTGGATACGTTACTGATGTAATCGAGGCTTCTTGCATTCGTTCGAGTGAACTCAACTTGCAAACTTTTGGTTTGGACTGTTCTTTGTCAGGAAATCTGTCTTTAGTTATCACGAAATAGGCCAAATCGGCAAAGGCGCTGATATACGTCACAATAATTACATACAACGCTGTCAAAACAATTTCTGAGCGAACAAATGGAATAAGCTACTGAGTAATTCTGAAAAGAACATTTGTTGCATCTCGTAAACATTATTTGAAGCACGTTTTATTAAAAATGGCATTAAAATCGATGAAATCAGCAAAAAATGCATTAAAATGCCCGGAAAAGGTAAAAAATGACTTATTAGTCGAAATCGACAAAAAATGCACAATAACGACCGATAAAAACGCGTTATTTCCGTTTGTCATAACGTAAAATGAATTTCTATACTAAACGGCGTTGTTCTAAAGTGAAAAGAAAGCAAAACGACATTTCATTAAAACCCACCCCCAACTGATTAGCCTTTGGGAGTGGGAAGCTGAGGCGAACGCAGCGACCAGGAACGCGTCAACGGGTGGCCACGGCGGCGATCGACGAGGCAGGAAATCCGTGGTGGCGACGGCGGCAAGCGATTACACGCGCGATGACTCACAGCAAGGGGTGCCCGAGGGCCATCGCCATGAAGAATCCTGCCTGCACGAGGGCCGAGGTAGTGAAGGCTCCCACATACGACAAAAAGAGCGGTGAGGGCGGCCTGGAGAGACATAAAATTTGCAATCGCGGAGGCTCCGAAATAATGCTAAATTATTGACAAAATAATGAAGAAAATTTAAGCGCGGAAAGGAACGAAAACCTGACTAATCTCAACTGAGATTATTCGCGAGAAATAATGCTGTAAATATAACTCAATACAGAGGGGGGGATGGGCCGCTTAGTTCCGTAAGGTATCTAAAAAAGGGAGGAGATCTTACGCGATTGTGGTTTTGTCACTCCCAAATCCGACGTCCAAGGAGTGGCCTGTGATCACGTGTGCGTACTGTATATATGCGTGATTTTGTGTGTGTGTGTGTGTGTGTGTGTGTGTGACAGAGAGAGACAGCGAAAGACAAAGACAGAGAGAGACAGAGAGGGAGACAGAGACAGAGAGGGAGACAGAGACAGAGAGGGAGACAGAGACAGAGAGAGAGAGACAGAGACAGAGAGGGAGACAGAGACAGAGAGAGAGAGACAGAGACAGAGAGGGACAGAGACAGAGAGAGACAGAGACAGACAGAGACAAAGAGAGACAGAGACAGAGAGAGACAGAGAGAGAAAGAGACAGAGTGAGAAAGAGGCAGAGAGAGAAAGAGACAGAGAGAGAAAGAGACAGAGAGAGAAAGAGACAGAGAGAGAAAGAGACAGAGAGAGAAAGAGACAGAGAGAGAAAGAGACAGAGAGAGAAAGAGACAGAGAGAGAAAGAGACAGAGAGAGAAAGAGACAGAGAGAGAAAGAGACAGAGAGAGAGACAGAGATAGAGAAACAGAGAGAGAGAGAGGGGGAGAGAGAGACATAGATAGTGAAGGAAAGAGCGAGCAAAGGTGCTCAAACTTACAATTCCAGTTCAAACGAAGGGACATACATGTTCCCTTCGAAATGCAACCGCTTAGAATCAGCAAAGTGGTCGAGAAGCACGTTAGCTAACAAACCAAACCGAATACAACAAATAAGTAACACTATTTTCACACGATCGACACTCCACTTAAGAGAACATTTCAGAAGTTATTTCTTTACTCTAACAGATCTTCAAGTTCAGAGAGCTGAATGACCCAACCGACGCTCATTGCAGGCCGAGGTAGGAGCGAAGGCGACCACAAAGGCACACAGAGGCGCTTGGGAGAACGCGGCCGCGTATGGAAATGGTCGAGCTGCTACAATGGCGGTGAAGAACAGCACCGTATGTCATCAGCGCGGCAAATAAGTTTACTGCAGAGACGCACGCGGCATCTAAACAGCGCCTGACTAACAGCGCGCTCAGCTGAAACTCTGCGGCGAATTTGTTGTGTGCGCGTATAGAATAGAATATTTATTTTGCTACTTAGGAATACATAGAATATTTCCGGTGGTAGCGTTTTCTAAGAAATTTCTAAAATTACACAAAAAAAAACATCAAACAACATTAAAATATTAACATGTTACCAAATACAATTTTACAAAGTTAATCTATTAACCATATTTACTTAGTCTAATTTTAAAATTTTTGACATTCTGAGGGAAAGTCTCCAGCACTGCAGCAGGTAATTTGTTCCAATTTTGTATCGTTCTGTTTACAAATGAGAATTTACCTACATCTATTCTCTGTTTTCTTTGCCGAATTTTGAAACCATGATCCTTCCGCGCGACGTAAGTTGGTTTAGATAGTCTTTCCCGTACTTCACCCCACGGACGGTCCCCTCTTATTGATTTGAATAATGCACAAAGACGCGATTTCTCTCTGCGTTTTTCCAAAGGTTCCCACGATATAAATTCAGAATTTGAACGTCCTCTCCTAACAAATTTTGCAGCAAATTTTTGCATTTTCTCGAGAGATTTTATTTGCCCTAAACGATAAGGGTCCCAACATATGGCGCCAAATTCTAATATCGGACGTACTAGAGACGCGTATCTGAACGCGCTCGCATCTGAAAGGCAGTGGCAGTCGACAGAAGCAGTTAGAACGATATTTGCTCGTTTGTAAGTGTTCAGTTTGTTTACGAGATTAGTTTGATTTATTCCATCCCCGATATGTGAATTTTACGTCATTTCAACCTTGCAACAAATGGCACAAAAATAGCGAAAAACGAACTGAATTACGTTGTACTGAGGGAATATAATGTACGAGACGTTCAATAGCTGCAATAAGAAACAAATTGTTTGATCAGATAAATTTTAATGCGAGCAGGTTATTTTAGATCTTTTGTAGCCGGCACAATCAACATAATTGGAAACTTAACAGACGCTTTAATTAGATCCTTCGTGAGATAGATACCTTCTAATATATAAGTAAATAAAGTGTTGTCTGGTATCAGTAATATATAATTTAAGCGTAAGATATTTTCGATCGCGTGGTGATCATCATCAGAGCTACCCAGCAACGTCTGTTCAACTTTCCGGAAAACTTAGTTTTCCGCCCAGACGCTGCAAGATAGCTCTGATAACGATCGTTACGCGATCGAAAAGATCTTAACCTTAAATATATATTATTTACACCAGACAACACCTTTCATTTACTTATTTAACAGCCGCTTGTTATTTCTGCGTTTTTTGTTTTAAACCGTGCAGCAATACAAACATTAACATTTAGGAGATACATCTCCTTATAATTAATCCGCGAAAACACAAATTTTTAACCACAATGCATCCACACATTCTGAATGAAACGATATGATGCTTCATACAAGCACCACAAATACGAGCAATACGCCCACATGCCCGACGTCGGAGGGAAGCTGAACTAGATTCTTCACTCGAGGTCACGCAATTTCCAGGCGAAGGAAGCCCACGCTCTCTGATTGCGACTGCTTTCCTCTCTCCAAGAAACGTACGGAAGGGTTGGCACGCGGCCTAGTTGTGTACACACGCCGCCGTTTTACACTGGGCCTCCGTCTACAACTCAGCGCAATGGACGGGCACACACGGCTACACAAACAGTAAAAGCTTAATCAGGGTGACTTACGCGAGTCATTCTGTGTCAATCGCAACGAAAGAGCGGCGCCGCGTGGTCTGCTCGGCTGAATAGGAGGAACACTCAACAACTACGCGAACCCACAGCACGACACAAGCAGGCGAGGGGCTAAGAATAGTTGCCGATGGAGAACAATCGTGTTTATTCTTTGATTTCCTAGTCCTCTGGTTTCCAAACATTTTGACGTTACGGGATGTTTTGGAGCGGGAAAAAATTTTGAAAACACTTCACTTGCAAAAACAATAAGCGAAGTGAATTTGAACAACAGTGCATTCTATTTTACATAATAATAACAATAATAATAGTAATAGTAATAAAGATTAAACTGCATAAAATGATTTGACAAAAACAGAAACAATCGACTTTTATCACTGCATAGCGCGTAACTAGGCAATTATCTACGTAAATTATCAGTAATTTTGCAATGTTAATTCTAAAAATAAAAAATAAAAATTGCAAAGCTCTAGTTTACAATTTAGTAGCAAATTGTTTTTAAAAAAATATCAATGTCTAGAATTCACCAGTATGACTTATCGTGTCATGCCTAATACTAAGCTGGTTTAAATGTTCCATTTTATATATTTTTTACAACCTGGAAGTCGTTAAAAGCAGTTCAACAAGAACCGAAATTACAATTCGACAGGAAGTCCCTCGCACAGAACCATCCACTTTGTCACCCTGCTACTGCCGCTGCACTTCACCAGGAATGCTATTGATTTCGCCGGACCTCCTCCACTTCATCGGGAGACGGGAATAACATTCCACTGCCCCAGTCATCTCGGACTACGCTCTCCACAAATGGCATCGCAATGGTGTCGCCCCTGTTCCTCCCCATTGGAACTAATCAAACAGAACCTTCATCTTTACCCCCCCCCCAGAAACCGATGATACACATTCTCTAATGTACTTTCTACTAATTTTCTGTAGTAGCAACAGTCATCATTACCCTCATTAATAACGATATCACAAATGTAAAAACGAATATTAAAAAGAAAATTAAGCGTATACAAAAAAATCTTTGTTAGAAAAAATCAATTCAATTGACCATATTTTTATAGCCCCCCCTCCCCCTCCCAAGAAGAATCCTGGTTGAGGCAGTGGTTAACTAATAATTTCATTAGTACCACATTGTATATTCAATGTGTTTATTTTGATATTCAAACCTCCGTTCTACCGTATATTTAAAATCAAAAATAATTACAGCGATCTTCGGGGTTGTCACCCCACCGCTCTCAACGCGCCCCCTGCCCCCGAGCGTCGCCCGGCTGCGTGGGCGGCCCGCCGTCTCGCGCTCCCTGGCGCCGCCCGCGTCGACCCCATGTGTCGTTGACACGATGCGGCGCTGGCGCTATCTGGACTGGAGCTGCGTCCTCCTTTCGGGCGCGGCTCGGCGCCGCTCAGTGGGCCCAAACCACAACCACCACGCCCACGGCACTACGGATGCCAAAAAACATTCATGTTTTCCACCAGAAACATCGATACGTTAACGTATCGTAGCGTAACGTAACGTTAACGTATCGTAACGTTAACGTATCGTATCGTAACGTTAACGTATCGTAACGTTAACGTATCGTAACGTAACGTTAACGTATAGTAACGTAACGTTAACGTATCGTAACGTAACGTTAACGTATCGTAACGTAACGTTAACATATCGTAACGTAACGTTAACGTATCGTAACGTAACGTAACGTTAACTATCGTATCGTAACGTAACGTTAACGTATCGTAACGTAACGTTAACGTATCGTAACCTAACGTTAACGTATCGTAACGTAACGTTAACGTATCGTAACGTAACGTTAACTATCGTATCGTAACGTAACGTTAACGTATCGTAACGTAACGTTAACGTATCGTAACGTAACGTTAACGTATCGTAACGTAACGTTAACGTATCGTAACGTAACGTTAACGTATCGTAACGTAACGTTAACGTATCGTAACGTTAACGTATCGTAACGTAACGTTAACGTATCGTAACGTTAACGTAACGTTAACGTATCGTAACGTTAACGTATCGTAACGTAACGTAACGTTAACGTATCGTAACGTAACGTTAACGTATCGTAACGTAACGTAACATCGATACGTAATATTTTGCTTTCGATGTTTTCATCACATCGATATTTTGTTGCAAAAGCATAGATGTTTTTTCAATTTTTAATTTTGTTTTAAATAAAGGGGTTTAAGGACGTTGTAGAATTGCCGCAATCCACAGCAATATCATTGTTTTGCGTCATCCTCTTTATCACGCTGCACATTTCGCCGGTGCAATATGAGGAAGTTCGGGTGCTGATCGTGTTATGACTTTATGTTATCGCCAGGTGTGTCATTGCCTAAATCGACAGTGAAACACGAAATCGATAGCAAAACACGATATTCTTTATTGTTAATTTTATTCTTTACATTCGATAATAATTTTTACATACTATTAACATGCTGGTAACCAAACAATAAAATATATCCCTTTTACGTACTGTAAATAAAATGGATACGAAAATAGCATGTTTATTAGTTTATAATAAAAACATTCATGTTTTCATTTTTCACTTCGAAAACCGTTTAGTGTATTATCGAAACATCGATGTATTGATGTTTTGGTAAAATTTGCCATCACTACACGGTACCGGCTGCCATTTAGAGGCAACACAACGTACTAACAAGGAAACGCCTTTTTATCTTCTTTATAAATAACAATTTCCCCTCCCTCCTCCACGGTTATTTGCATGAGGAAAAATGTCTCAAATCCACTGGGGGGCTTCTTCGGACATTCAGAGTCAAGCACGCCAGAAAAGTATTCAACCATTTTCGTGGAGTATTTCCTTCCACAAAGCAATCGATACGTTTTCTTACATATTTTTGTTTTTGTAACATTACAAAGCTGCACACGATAATTGCAAATATTCATATTAAGCAGCTTCTTTTCGTAATCTGGTCATGATCTCAACGTGCAACAAAATTTCATACTTAAGAGGGGAAATAAATAGATTTTAATTCTTAAAATATTTACAGCCCACCTGGATGGCCGAGGTGGCTACGGGCGAATACCGACTCAGCGCTTCGATCCGAAGGGTCGCGGGTTCGAGTCCCGCCTTGGGCACGGTCATTTGTCCCTTGACTTCGTATGTGTTGTCGCGGAGGGCCTCGCGTTCTGCTGACCCCCGATCAGAGGAGCCCGCAAGTGTGTTGGTCTAGTGTATGGGCGAATACGCGTCCCATCGGGACGTAAAGGGTAACCGGCTGTTGGCTAGATAAAATCTCTAGAAAAAAAATATTTACATTCCCTCGGGCGTTTTTCTTTCCTCCTCGGATATCGAATTGAATTGAATGTGCCTTATTTTACGTGGCGAGACTCAGGCCATGAGGCCTGCTCTTCCGCCTGACCACGCAAATTCCGCTACGCTCCTTTCACCCACCATGGGAGAAAGAAGGTATTACTTGGGCGACGAAACAGGCGATTTGAATTTAGCTCAGAGGCATCATTTAGGCTTGAGGATCTTATACATGCAGTAAATCTACTAACATGGGACAGCCGGCTTTACTTCCCCTCCGAAGGAAGGCGTACGAAGGATTTTTTCGCCCTTAAAAATCCACGGCTTCGAACCCGCAAACTTGGGTATAACAGTCCGATACGCTGACCGTTACACCATCGCCGCCGCAGACATCTTCGCCATGCGGGCCTGTTGGCTCATTCCGGTCCACTGTGCACCGTGGGAGGGAGCCTCGGCGAGACGTGCTTTCCGGCGCGTCCTACCGCCCGCCCGGCCTTATTTTAGCGCGACGCCGGGGCCTCCACATGCGCTGGCAACGGCGGCGGCGAGCGAGGTGCAGTGCGGTGCGGGTACGAGGATGGTGGGGGTGGGGGATACTATGACGGCTGCGTCGCCCACGCGCAACGCTTTTCCGTGCCGCTCCATCACCACCACCGCCGCTGCCACAGAACGCAGCCTGTTTGATGTCGCTGTGACTCAGGGCACGTCGCTCTACATTAGGGTTAAGTTGAATTGAATCGTTTAAGAGAGACAGCTCGTCGATAGAGCGTAACAGACTAGGTTTTCTGGATTTTGTCCAGAACACCAAGTAAATTACAACTACAGCAGCATGAATGTATTCAATAAGAAGACAAAATGGAAATGGGTACTGTTTTGGAAACTATATTATCCGCGCACATTTTATTGAGCCGTCGCTTCGATCGTTGTGCGAGGAGTGAGGAGTTCGGCTATTTTGACAAGGAATTTTATATAAAATTTGTACTTCGTTTTTCGATGCAAAACAGTTTTTATTACATGGGAGCGAACCTTTCTGGTTATATTTTGTCACAATACACGTCACACACATATTTTGTCACACACAATCATTTATTCTTAACTCCACTAATGTTGGCAAATGAGTGTGGGTTGGTATTCCGGGGCTCAACAAAGCGTGTGCGTATAACACATACCTGACAATGCTCGGACGTAGTTTAATTTTGTTGTGATGTCTAGTAATTTCTCAAACAAGCATTGTTTTCGTGTTGTGCGTTTTTATATTCTGCGCCGTGAGCAGAAATTTTGATAAAACTTGCGACGTCATTGTGACCAGATCTGGAGAGCAGATGTATATACATCTGTATATACACAAGTGTATATACATCAGAAATCCTGAAAATTTCCGAGAGGTTCACTTGCTGGTCAATTGATGTGTCCAATTATGAAGATTCAATCGCAAGAATATAACACACCCTTGAGCACTGCTGAAACCTACTCCGTCATGCAATAGTAGGCAAGCAGTTGCTCTCACAAGAAAAGCAGAGCGTCCACTCATTTCCTAAAACAAAGTTTCCTAACTTTTCCCGTTTTCTCAGAATATTTAAAAAAAAATCACTGATAAGATTTGTAGACTATTTCACACTATTTAAAGAAAATATTAAAACAAACCTGCGACTAGTTTGTGAGCTCTCTGATTTAGCCGTGATGAAGTCCAAATTAAAATAAACACCACAAATAGAAACTGAGCAAAAAACAATGCACTATTTTTAAAATAATTTCAAGTTTTAAAACCATCTCAAAATTTTTCCCTGACTCAATCGATTCTTCCACAAATTCCCTGATACAACTTTTCCAGATCAATGAGATTCCTTCATTTCTCTCCGGTTTTTCCAGGATAAAGAAATTCCTCATTTTTTTTCCACTTTTCCACAGCAATGAAATTCCCTGGTTTTTCCAAAAAGTGGCCATCGTGAAAAGGTTTTCGATTTCATATTATAGCCGACTCTCATTAAGGCTCACGTCACCTTCCTCCGCTCGCGTGAAGGGCGAACCCTTCGAAGGGCGGAGGGCTCCCTACGCATGGGGGCTCCCGAAAATGACTCACCCGCTGACTAAACCCACGGGTTCCCCTCTTTCACCGCCGGGTGACATGCCAAGGGACCGCAGCCGCTGCTCGCGTTTTTCCTTCTCGGTCCACGAACGCGTCGCTGGCAGAGAGGTATAGAAGGATTTTCCTAAGGATGAGCCAAAGTGACAGTTCGCTAAACAAGTGAACATCACATGTAATTCAGAGAAGTATCCCTCCGCCGCGACAGCTGTTCAGCCACGCCTCTTCGTAAAGTGCTAATGGCTCCTGTGAAAACATCCTTATGCAGAAGTCTAGGAGTTTAGCAGAGGTATATGCACGTACGCGAGTCCGGGAAATACTTAAATTTAATTACGAATGCCGAAAATCTCTTAACATGCTCTCAAAATCAGTAAAAGAAAACTGCCACGAATGTAAATAGAACGAAAAATGATTTTAAGCCGGAAACACTTGTACTAGTACGCATCTCGCATCCAAGTTTCGGTTTTAAAATAAACATATTTATCACACAAAAAGTAAATTTAATGTAATGTTTATAGAAAAAAATAATTTTTACAGAAGAGCACATAACACTGCACTTCCTAATATCAATTATTTCTCGTGGCGCACTATATTTTTGTCGGACGAGGACATCACAAAAGGAAGCCATTTACAAGTTAGCCAACTGCGAACGAACGAATGCGGGAAGGGAGTCTAATGGGCTCGACGGCACAACGACCACAGAACCTTCAGTGATGTTGCCAGCACTAGCTGTCACTTTGGCTCATCCTTAGGAAAATCGTTCTATACCATTTCGCGCGTTCACGAATAGGGATGCAACATTGGTCATGGCAACTGCCAAATCGTGGAGACAAAACAGCCAGTTCATACCTTGCCTCAGACCACGCCCCTCCCTCTTCTTGGATTGTCTGCGACTATCCCACAGTACATTTCTGATATTGGTTTCTGGAACAGCCATTTTCGAAGCAAATTTTCAACCTCTAAATTACTCAACTTCTCACATGTTTTTCGTTTCCTTTCACCACAACCTTGCCTTAATAAATGGAATATTTTTTTAAAAATGATAATATCCAACCAATTTTATGATTTCTGATCATCTTAGGTTTTATTTTTCCTCGTCAATACAGTTACACTAATATTGGGGAAAATTATTGCATTCGGTTCAAAATTCAAAGTCAAGATTTCGATGGTAAAATCAGGTTTGAAGGTCGCCGAGACGAAAAAATGTTTGACCAGAAGTATATGGATGGATGTATATGGAGAAGTATAACGCGTAACTGTAGATTAGAAGCTTTTAAGCTCGTAACTTTGTGCGCAAGTCACGAACGAGGTGTGTCAGTGCCGTGCACTGACGCAGGTGGCGAAGAGGTTCACGCAGCTTTGTATCAAAAAGCAGTGCAAAACAGTAAAAAAAAGGCACTTTACGGAGACGAAACACTGAGGTGACGAGTTATGCCGACTCCTAGTCCCAGAACCTTTCAACACATTTTCTGGTCCGAATGACTTACATGCGACAATTGGTAGGGAGATAAAAGCGTTTTAAGTGACAAAAACGGGACAATACTTCAGTTTCGTTTAACCTACAGCAGCAGGGACAAAAGGATCAGCCGTTATGCTGGTCTCTCTGACTCCGCCACTTCCTTTGATCCTTACAATTTACTTGCGTGAAAAGGATCGGGAAATGCTACTTTTTTATAAGAGCCAAAAACCGTAAAATTCTTCTGTTTTCCCTAGCCTACTGTAACTGGAACAGTGGGATCGGTATGAGAGTGGTGGCAACATGCATACCCGAGTCAAGGGTACTAAGACACTGCTACGCAACTGATAAAGAATACCGTCTCATATTACTAACATTTGCGAAACTAAAAATAATTAATACCAAAATAGTTACACTTACTATGACGACGAAAAGGTTTCTGCAGCCCCACAGTTCTCGTAATTTATTTGTGAATCGTACTCTACAAATCATTCAGTTTTACTCGGTTAAGCGAATCTAACCCTATATGAGTAGTCTCTACAATAAAAATTCTCTAACGACAACAAACCGAGGTACATTACGTGGAGAAGGTAAAGTAATGGGCTCATTTGACGGATAACATTCCGTCCTATCAAGTATACACTAAATTCTCGGGGTGTCCCACTGATTAATGCAGAGAAACTAGAAAAGTAAGTCGAGTCAGTATAATGTCTCGTTCCAGAAATTCTGCATTGAAATTACCTTTACAAGAAAACCAAACGAACAGAATTAGTCAGAATTTGCTATTATGTTTATCTGTTACATGCAAGGCACGTAGACTGTAACAAAACTTGATTGCACGCTGTCCAGTTTTAAAATCATAATAATTTTGTTACAGGAGTACAAACAGCAATGACTACGAACTTTTATCACGTTTGTTCGCCATACAAATTACACGATAAAATGGAGAACAAACATTGTTGACTGTGAGATATGAAAGATGAAGCAAAAGTGCCAAAAGTTTCACGCAGGCCCTAGGTGCGATACATTCGGTCAAAGTTTTTTTTTTCCTTCTGCGACAGTCAGCAATCGACATAGTCACGAAGCCGGAGGACACGGGAGAAGCAGACCAGCATCGGTTCCGCGCTGCAGATTGCCAGAAGGCTGTTAATGATATTATCACCGGCCGCCCGGTGGCGCTCTTGCTTCAAGACATCCGCTAACACAGCGTGGCGCATGATGCAAATGTTCCGTCCGCTTTCGCCAAGGCCCCCTAACGAGACGGCACGATCTCCAGAGCCCCTCCGACCGCGAGCAGCATCTTCCGCTCGGCTAGCTGCGGAACTTTTATGACGAACAATACGCCCATTTCTACACAAGATGAGCCAGCGATATAGCTACAACTTACGTTGCCCGGGATGTTCTTTGTATGTCCCTTTTCCCTAAAATATTAATTCCCTCAAAAGGAAATGGTATTGTTTTAACAAACGATCGAAGCGGATTAATACGTAGTTTAGTATATTATTTTTAGCCGATTCCCCGGCGTGGCCCGGAAATTTAACAAAAGCGTTTCATCATAGAGAAACGAACTTCCTTAGTCTATGGTTTCATACACTTTGCCTGTCTCCCTTCCATGCCCTCCCTGCCCTGCCGTCCCGTAGCCATACTGCCCATAACACCCGCCGATGGCGGAACCTAGGGCTGGGGATTTTGCACCCCCCTAAAGGCCTAGAGTTTTCGTTACCTTCTTTTTTGGTAAAATTGATTTAAATATTTATGTTAGAATTATGTAATTATTTTTAAAAAATATTGTATATTATCTTATATACCAGGGTTGTCCAACTACCGGTCCGCGGTGCTGTTTATTGCGGTCCTCGAAAGTTTATTAGTCAAAAGTGAAAGCCCTTGCATCCATGTCGAGCGAGAACATTGTGCCTTGCCAGGATCACCCCCCCCCCCTTTAATGTAAAAATATTTTACATTTAGATATTCGATTATTTCTAGTAAATTCACAAATTCATAATCATTCCAATGTGTTTCACTGGGTTATGCATGACACGACTCGATATCACGCGTGGTTTGATCCCTCCACCGGTGCAGGGTAGCCGGGCAAACTGCAGAGATCAAGTCAGATGTAGATCTCCCGAGAAATGAAAATATGGCCCGCAACAATATTAAAGATTTCAGTTTTGGCCCTTGAGACCTCGAAAGTTGGACATCCCTGATATATACACTATAAATATTAAATATAACAAACGTTTATTATTTAACAAAAATCTATGATGGCCTCCTCTAAAATGATCGGTTTGATCCGCCCCGCCCATCCAGACCTTCTCTCTCTCTCTCTCTCTCTCTCTCTCTCTCTCTCTCTCTCTCTCTCTCTCTGTCCCTCCCGCTCATCATGCTTCGCGCGCTTCTTCTGCTCTTTCCGCTAGCCCATCCCCCCCGCGCTGTCCGCCTTTTCGCTCCGTCTCCTCCTTTCGCTCCCCGTTCGCTTGCTCCTAGCTCTCCTTTCGCTCTGCTTGCTTTCATGCCCCACTCTATCCTCGCCACTCCTACGTCCATTCCATCCTCGCCACTCCTGCGCCCCACTCTATCCTCGCCACTCCTTCGCCCCGCTCTATCCTCGCCACTCCTTCGCCCCACTCTATCCTCGCCACTCCTTCGCCCCACTCTATCCTCGCCACTCATTGCGCCCCACTCTATCCTCGCCACTCATTGCGCCCCACTCTATCCTCGCCACTCCTTGCGCCCCACTCTATCCTCGCCACTCCTTGCGCCCCACTCTATCCTCGCCACTCCTTCGCCCCGCTCTATCCTCGCCACACCTTCGCCCCGCTCTATCCTCGCCACTCCTTCGCCCGCTCTATCCTCGCCACTCCTTCGCCCCGCTCTATCCTCGCCACTCCTTCGGCCCTCTATCCTCGCCCTCCTTCGGCCCACTCCTTCGCCCCACTCTATCCTCGCCACTCCTTCGCCCCAGTCTATCTCGCCTCCTTCGCCCCACTCCATCCTCGCCACTCCTTCGCCCCACTCCATCCTCGCCACTCTTCGCCCCACTCCATCCTCGCCACTCCTTCGCCCCACTCCATCCTCGCCACTCCTTCGCCCTCTATCCTCGCCACTCCTTCGCCCCACTCTATCCTCGCCACTCCTTCGCCCCACTCTATCCTCGCCACTCCTTCGCCCCACTCCATCCTCGCCACTCCTTCGCCCCACTCTATCCTCGCCACTCCTTCGCCCCACTCCATCCTCGCCACTCCTTCGCCCCACTCTATCCTCGCCACTCCTATGCCCCACTCCATCCGAAAAGTTTAGAAAATCTCTGTAACAACATTGTGAAAAATAATTATCATCCAAGCGTTTCTAATGAGGGTCAAGAGGCACACCAAAGACGATATCTGAATGCAAATTCTAAAAATATAAGACAAATTCCTTATTTGGGTGTATAAACTCTCAGCAACAATGCACTATCTTTACATATTCTTATCTGATGTTAAAAACAACTCAACAAACATCAAAAGGACGAAATTATCGCGACGACTTTCTTTTCATGACTAGACTACGGAAGTATGTCCTATTTAACAAAACTAAAAACAAGGTCTTGGAGAAGATATGTGTACGCACGACATAAACAAAACCGTCTATAAGGCTCACATACCTATTTAAAAAGGTGCTTAAAACACTTACTACACCTCTACAGCACATACAATCCTCTACAGAACACCTCTGTAGCACATACAATCCTCTACAGTACATCTCTACATACTAACAATGGAAATGACATTACAGATTCAAATCAGGTTCGTACGTCATGGAGAACCTGAAATGCACACTACGTACATTTGGGACAATCAGTCATGGAAGGTAGAGATTTGAAATTCAAAAGAAAAGGGTCGTTCACTTCTGCGCATGGTGTAAATTGGTCCCACGGATGTGATTACCAGAGAACCTAACCATACACCGCAAAGTAGCTAATTAGAGGAAGGTTCAGATGCTTCCTTGCAATATACATGCAACCCTTCTTACTTGCATGACAGGGTGGCTACCTAATACATTTGGGGTTCAGACGCGGGGCACCGGCGTCAAGTAAACAAGTACGACAATATTTTAATAGTTCGTTCTACTATTTTAGCCATTTTAAATATTAATATCAGTAGCAGTGTTGACTGGCGTGATTTTTGACGCAGCTACATACCATTTTCCCTGAAGAGACGCGAATTTTATTTCTGAAAAATATACTTGAAATTTTAGAAATGCACGTCTGTATTTAGCCTCGTCTAACGTACGAACTTCAATGCTAGGAACATATATAACTCGCTTAAACATGCCCAAAGCTTATCGAGATAATCCACGCGACGCGAGGTCACATTTTATTTATTTATTTTATTTATTTTACGTCAACAAACAGTTAAAACTGCATATAACGTGCTATGGTGAGAAGTGAATTGTGTGCACATTTTCAAAATTCTGTGATCCCTACACTATGTTACTTTCCGTTACTATGCACTTAAACGTTACCTCGGTTCTACTTATAGCATTAGAGCTGCGTTTCTCTGCCCCAAGAAATCCGCGGTGATATACAAGGAGAGTCACGAAATAAGTCCACAATTTAAGACGTAAACAAAGCAGTGCACAAGATGTCAAAGCGTAGCGCAATGATAAACAAACAACCTTTTCACAGAGGTAAGACTTATAAACAGTTTTAATATTTTCAATGTTTGTGACTAAATTATAAAGCACCAATTCACTCTGCAAGCCAACTAAACCATAACTTAATCTCCAGATTCGAACAGTAGTAGTAATATTTTATCAGCAGACATTTCGTTGAGGGGTTTTTGGGTTAGAGTTTGGAAAGGAGTTGAAATCTTCATTCTATTTCTATAAATATTTACTTTGACAAGGTGGAGGGGTGTTCTGGGAGTTAAAAAGATGCACAATCTCTGCAATTGGATATACAACACTCAATGCATGCAAAGCTTTAAAAGTTCGCCGAACATACTTATTCGTCATAGTAAACAAAAAGCTAAACTATAGTATGGCATAAAACATGTTCAATATAATTAATCAAATTAAAACCGTCTTTAATCTGAGATAACATTACATTATAATTTAAAACCAATTATATCAGCGCATATATATTTCAAGAATCATTTCGCACACTTTTAAAATTTGATACAGCAAAGATATACAAACAATTGTCGGGTAGTTTTGGGTAGTCAGCAACTGGAATTGTACGAATCAATCCCGTTCTTATTTTCATCCCGCAGAAGAAACAAAGAAATCTAATCGATCAATAAAGATTATTTTGAATTCTCAATTCAACATCTCAAAAGCTTATCTTTTCACGTGAGCAATATTTAAGTATCCAATATTCTCTTTATAAAGACAAAACATTCACAATACGTATATTTTAGATAAGAGAATAAATTGAATATATTTGCATTTAGAAACATTTGTTTGTTAAACCATTAAGGACTAGCGTTACCATTTGGTCATGAGTACAAGAATGATCTAAATGTGTTATAAGAAGCTACAAATAATGCCTTCGAGTTAGGGATCACTACAATCATATCTTGAATAACATTTTGAATGATGTTCTATTATCTCGTTATTGAATGTGTGCCCGTGGGCCTTACGCCGATTGTTGTCGACAGATAAAATTTATACCTTCGGAAATCAGCATATTGGATCAAGTAAGGCTTTTTATTTTCGATATTCTTGTTTTCGCTTCTTGTTTAATAAGTTATGTTTTAAAGTATAGTTAAATGATATAACTAATGTAAAAATAACGAAAATTGCTGGCGTCATGCTGTGAGTACGATTTTAATCTTGTGTGACCACTTGATTACGCTAGGCCTAAGACCTAGGCTAAATACATATGATTTAACAGCGGGGATATGAAGAAAATAGAACAATGAGACAAAACAGGATTCCAAATATCGTGTACGCTCTGTCAACATGCTATGGGATCCATCCTTTAGACAATATAAAAAGATCGAGGGCTGGAGAAAAGAAAAACATAACAATAAGCAGACCAAAGATAAGACACGTATATAATAAATATATGAGAAGCACAGATAGGATGGATGAAGACATCTCGCGTACAGAATCGACAAAAGAGAAAAAAAAATTGATATTGGTCTTTTTTTACCTAGCTCTTAGATGTTGTAATGCACCATGCATGAGTATTGTGCAAAAAATCGTTAGGGCAATCAATACCAAATCTTCACTTCACAAGACTTCACTACTTATCTAACTAAATATGCAGTTATGTTGAGAGGTTCCGGAAGGCCCTCAACAGCTCTAAGAAGTGAACACAATAGAATTTCCGATGATATCAGATATAACGAATGAAATCATTTGATTCAAACTGTGCCAAATCAGAAAAGAGGCAGATGTGTTGGACAGGGTTGTTTAAGTGGTGGTTAAACAGAATTCTCTGAATGTAAAGTAGGGTTGTGTGTTCAGTATTTTGTAATTTTTCATACAAAATAATTTTCGTACATATTGCAATGTGTCTTATTTGTTCTAATAAAGGATTGTGATCATATGGTAACACTCAATTTTTCTCAATAAAATTTAAAAAATTGATTTTAAACCGAATTTTATTGATTCTTTTCCTTTTAACTGTTATTTGTAAACTAAATTTAAACAAATTATCCATTTAAAAAATCCGTCCTTAACGGGTTAAACAAAACAAGTAGAAATTAAAACAATTCGATTAACCTGAATGTAGAATACAGCTTACCTCGAGTTATGTCGAATATATTGACAATTTGGGGTATTTCATGACTTAATTTATTGACACTCAAATTCCCATTATTTCTCAACTACTTAGCCCAGTTACAAATTATTCTAAGTACACTAAAGAATTGGTTCAATTTATTACACAAAAAGCAACAACTAATATTTCAATTCATTTTTTTGACTATCATTATTCAAAGCCTACAATGTTATAGCTGCACGTTAGTTTCACCCAGTGGAAAATATACCTAATAAGCAAGAATCCAACGAAAGTATGTGCCCTATCCTTATCTGGTCCTTTTCAGCCTTCCCAAGTAAAAATGGCAAATAGCGTTTGCAGATAATCTATACTAATAAAAGTGAATTCAACGACGTGTAATAGTCATCGATGCCACAAAAAGCAGCGTATGAATAGATATGAAATTTTTACAGGCTCTTCTTCAGGATTGTCACAGTGTCCTAGCAAAAGGTAGAGATTAACACAACCCAAATCCGGAAAGTAAATAATTTAAATAATATGTTTGTAGATGCACCGTGGCCATTTTTCACCTCTCGCATAGTGCACGTGGTTCCTAATATATTCCGCCAGAGCCCAGTAGTGCTGCAGCAAAACTGGTACCTAATTTATTCGTTAGAGGCCAGTAGCGGGCATAAGATAACGAAAAATGCATGTAATAGCAATGTGTTGTAAAATAAAATGAAAGAAAATTTATTATAATTAAATATATTATAAAGTAATTTTATCATAAATTAATAAAATAAATTATAAAATTCAAATATTTTATTAAAATTTTTACCGATTACGTTAACAATAATGTTAAATACCGTGGTTTATGCAAAATTGACCTTTTCCCTCATTTGTAAGTATTGAATATGAGGAAAGCCCGGGCAACGCCGGGTATTTTGCTAGTATAATAATATAGTACATATATAACCCGTTGGTTACAATTTCCTTGCTAGGATTTGCGAACATGGTATTTTGTATCACCAACTTTAACAAGAACATGAGTACATATGAACTAAAATTTGCATTTCGGAGTGCCTACCATTAGGGAAGCAAAACAAAATGTGTATTAAATTATGTATATTCTTATGTAACAGACTGCAATATGACAATCTTTTAAAACCACGTTTCCAGCCATTTGTTTCAATATTCTGTCATCAATTCCCAAAGTCCACCGTCCCATTTCAGACAATGTCACATCCCAACAAACAGAAAATTAGATGAAATCGAAGTAAAACATTCAGGTTGTGTCGTACGACTACAAATCATAAAGATGAAGTGGAAACTTGCGCCAAGAAATGACTCATTCATGACGCAGAATCAATAAACGCGAAAAGAATCCGCATGAGGGAAAAAAAGCGAGAAGTATTCAAGTTACTAATGGAAAATGACGACACAGCGAATAATATACATGATGACTCGTATATTCGCCAGAAACAAAACTTAAGAGATCTTAAACTCTATACTATGAAATCATAGAAACAATATTTCTCTTCAAACTAGAAAACAAATGCCCATATTCGCCGATTTACAAAGATCAGTTACACTAATCCGGCAGAAACAATTCACATTAGATTCCACGCTAAAGCTTTGGAGTTGTCGTAGAAATATACAGAATCACTAATAAATCAGTTTAATCTCAAATAATTTATTCTTAGAAATTAAAAATTAAAGTTCCATTTTCTGTTGGTTTTACCAAGTCAAGACCAAGAAGAATTAAAATCGATAAATAAAGACCAATAAACTATCCACATATTTAAATAACTTCATATTTTTACCATGAATGTTAACACTGCTTTGCCAAATGCAAGCTGGGATAATAACCTGCAATCTGAAGAATCATTTTCACATATAGACTAGAACTTACTACAGAATCACGTTCATAAACACGATCATTCCGTCACTCGCGCGGCCAGACGTAGCAGGAATACTCGCGCGTTGGACTCCGTCCAACACACCCATTATTAAGTCTATTTTCTTTATTAACATCATTAGTACGTTTTCTTATTTATCTGTTCTTATATTATAATTTAATACATCATGGAAAGATACGTAAATAATTAATTACAAACCATATTGAAACTTTTATTATATTTCCGTCACTCGCACGGCCATTCGTAGCTCGAGTACTCGTGCGTTTAACTAAGTCCAACGCCCGCATTATTTAGTTTTCTACATCTTCTAATATGTACGTTTTCGCACAGTAACGAAGAGAAATGCATAAACACAACATTTGAAATATTAAACACATTTATATTATAGAAAAAAATATCATTTTGATCAAGAATGCAGAAACACCGTTCCTTACGCCAGTACTCGTATGTTGGATTCTATTAAACAAGCACAGAATTTTTACTTATGGCGACACAGTGCATTACAGAGATGAGAAGTTTATCGACACCCTTATCAGATAGAGGAATAGAAGCTTTTGTTTTTATAAGAGGTAAACTAACATTCCTTTCTTAACTAGAAAAGAAACTTCCGTTTGACCCCATCCAACAACGCAACAGTTCCTCCCAAAATGAAACCGTGAGCCACAACAACCAATCAATTTCTCGGCGAAACGCGGTTCATCCCACCACCACCACCACCACCGCGTGTCTGATTCAGCCCTCACCTCTGGTTGCAGCCGGGCTGGCGGGCGCTCGTCTCCGCGGAGTTCAGCGAATGTCAAGGCTCAGAATAACGTCGGCGATGAAGTCATGAGCGGCGCGGACGGAGTTTCCTCGCTATCTCCATCCGGCGGCGGTGGTTCGCTAGTGACGAACGCGAGGAGGCGAACCCGTCGCGGCCGCTTCACCGGCGGCGGGCGTGGGACCCCTCCCGCACGGCGGGCGAGGCCACTCCGCGCAGCAATTACAGCGGCTGCTACCGCTGGATCGTCGTAGTCGTAATAACGGCCGACTCGCGATGCTCAAGCAGTCTCAGTTAACTAGCGACGGTGGTTTTTCCATATACATGGCGCATTTACAGTGGTCTAAAGCATTACTTGTTCGTAGACCGCACCGGGAGAGGTGGCTCAGTGCATGAACTGATGTCACTGAATTGCTTCTGACCGGGAGGTCCTAGGTTCGAGTCCCGACAGTGGCAAGATTTCCGACACTAGCTTGTCAGCTAGGTCGATTTCAGTCCCTGTCTGAAAGGAGAATTCTAGAGGCCGGCTGCTCTGATCGGTAGTTTTCCGTGGTTTCTCCGATTAACACCAGGCGAATGCCGGAGCAGTACCCTAACAAACGGGCCACAGACCGCGCTCGATTTTTCCTTCCTCTTCCTTGTCCTATCCCACACACTAACACTAACATGCACTACACTAGTGGGTGAGACTGGTCTTAAAGGCTGTCCCGGCAGGGGCTGGTGGGAGACACCTGGTTAGGGAAAACCGCTAGTCGAAAGTAGGTTGGCGCCGAATCTCGCCATCCAGCAGGGGAGGTTCACCGCCACCCGAAGAGAAAGCATGCACTACACTTACGAGGCTTATGACCTCAGTAGTTGACGCGCCCGGAACCAACCAATCGTACACCGCCTCTCCGGAAACAATCCGTGAGTAACATCAGGAATAATCTCCGACTCACTGTTACCATAAAGGGTACAATAGTCTTAGCCGCTATCACAACTCCAAAGCTCCTTCAAACAGACCTGATAATAAATGAATAAGCTCCAGAACTTTAGTTCTAGCTTTAAGCTTATCTACCTTCCACCAAACTTACCAAATACGTATGAATACAATAGCACAATCTTAATTTTCAATTCAAGCGGCCGACTGCTAAAATTCTCGCTCATTCTCCTGAGCGACAATTTTTAAAATATAAAATCAAGGTTGACAAAAACGGAAACTGCAACTCATGAATAGCATTACTACGTTAGGAAGGGTTTAAATCCAATACGTGCAGGTCAGTTTATATACAACTATATGAACGTTCAACTATCTACTAGCTTCAGAAACAAAATAAACGTAATTCGAGTGTCATTTGTAAGAAACTAATACAACGCATCCAAACACTTTCGGGTCCAATTCCACTTAAATAAAAAGCTTGTCTACTCTAATCGCAAAACATTTAGCGTCTCGCAACTACGCCCACATCGAGCTCAAAATCCGCACATGTGCACACTACGGCGCAAACGAAACACACTGTTTTAATTTGCAAGTCGTGCGACCGCGTGTTCGCGACCATGTGGTTACAGCAAAGCTACTGTCGCCGGCAAAGCCGGAACTTGTCAACATCCTCAACAAAGGGATTACTTGCTACAACAAATAGAACTCTACAAACAGATAAGAACACCCTTGAACAGTGCAAAGATTTCACACACTGGCGCTGGGGCGAAACCTCAGATTTGAACATAATGTGAAGGGATTGCACGAAAGGAGTTAAGCCACACAATCCTAAGTCCCCAGGAGCACGATGCGACAAATTCAACTGATTAATTTCCTATTTTAGGTAAAACATGTAAAACGTTCGTTTTAACTAGGAATGATTTGTTTTCAAATATTTAAATAATTTGATGTTCTTTTTGAAAAGTCCCGAAAAGTAGGAGTGTCATAGAGAACATTGCCTACGATCCACATAACAATTTCTTATGCCAATTATATAATTATATTTGTTTAAAACGATGTTCATAAATTCATTCTATTTACTATTTGAATGCATTGCGATGTTTTTCCCTGACTGAAAGAAAAAAACCATCAGTGGTATAAAATATAACCTGCAGAACCTTAACTATAGAAAAAAACGCGAGTAAATATAACGAACTTCTGCTAAAGTTGAGCACCCTTGGAAAGATGTCAGATTGAGAATGGTATAAGAAATGGATAGGATTTGGATGAACATGGCAGATTTAGATGAGTGCCCAAATCGAGGGTATGGCTTAGTATTGATTCGTTCACCGAACCGGAGGCACTGTAAACACGGCATATATTGATCAGAACTTACTCTTGTACTATTAAATGCAACCTCAGCCTACCCCCAATGCTATATTTAGAACACAAATCACACAAGAAAACTTTGTTCGTAACATATCAACATTTTATATTGGATATTATCAACGTACTATAGGTCACTTATCTAGTTGATCAATTAAGTAGTATGCATAATTAATTATACAGTATGAAACATAGAATTGTGTAACTACATTTCCATACAACGAATAATAACATACCCTAAGAATATTCTGAACTTATGGTTGAGTCAGAAGCCGTCTCAAAATCGCATTTCCACACAATCTTCTAAACAATTTTCTTAACAATCAAAACTATTTTGAGGTCTGTCATCAACAATACAAAATACCTCCACACAATGGAAAGGCCAACATCCAATTGTAGACAACTATAAACACCAAATACCAGGTTGACATCTCCAAGGAATCAATACAATGTCTATTACGTGGAACACAATACACTGGCGAATTATCTTATCATAAATTTCTAGTCGTGTACTTGCATTCAGCAAATCATTCCAATCATCACAAACACGAAATGTATAACGAAACATACCATCGAATCTTAGAGCTTGCTATATTCGTAAGCAGCCACTAAATTACACTGATTTATCGGACTTCATCATGTTTAACACCCACACAATAAAAAACAGCGTCTACAATCTACCGCGGATGACGCGCGATTCATGAGGTTGTAGTCCCCAACCTTGACGCGGCCGGTGCTAAGTCTGCGGAGAGTTCAGTGCAAACCGGCCCACGCAGATAATGCTAATGAAGCAGGAGACGAGGAGATACGCACGTACACCCACGTGCTGATTCTGCAAGCGTGGTTTTGGTTCTTCCCACTGAGACTACCAAACATGGTCCCCCCATGCATTCAACAAAACGCATGTGTTTAATTATAATCAAACTAGATTCAGAAGCCCGCCTTGGCGAATATTCTGTGAAGAAATTAAAGCGATTCCCAAGCTTACAAATAGGCTTTCAGCCTTTTTTTAAGTTGATTGATTAGTGATTCCGGGTACGCCAACTAATATCGTTAGTCCCGTAAGTGTAGTGCGTGTTTTTATCGAGAGGTGGCGGTGATCTTCCCCCACTGCATGGCGAGATCCGGCGCCGACCTATCGTCGACTAGGGTTGGGGTTTTCCCCAACCAGGTATTTCCCACCAGCGGGGCACCGCCCCAGCCGGAACAAGCTCTAAGTCCCCGACCGATCTCCCGGAATATTTGGTAGTGTAGTGCATGTTAGTGTAGGAGTGTGTGTAAGCGGTGAGGATAGAACAAGGAAGAGTAAGGAAAAATCGCGCGTGGTCCGTAGCACGTTTGTTAGGGTACTGCTACGGAATTCGCCTGGTGTTTATCAGAGAAACTACGGAAAACCACCGATCAGAGCAGCCGGCCGCTAGAATTCTCCTCCAGACGGCGACTGACTTCGACCTAGCTAAAAAGCTAGTGTCGAAAATCCTGCCGCCGTCGGACTCGAATCTAGGATCTCCCGGTCAGAGGCGCTGCAGTGATATGCAGCAACTGATGCAGTGAGCTACCGATCCCGTTTTTAGGTGATCTGAGGGGTTTTATTATCGGTAGCAAAGTTAGGGGATTCTCCCCGCTGGTTGTAGGAGGGGGGTGACTCAAAAGATTGACCCGCTCACGCTTTCAGACGTTCCCTGAACTTCCTCTGTAGACGGTCAGAGGGTTTCACGAGCGGTTTTTATCTGCACAAGTTTTCTTTTAGCTAGATGCGAGCGGAGAGGGGTGGGTGTTTATTTCGATAGCAAGATCGTTGTATGAAACCCGTAGCTCGCTTTCGATGCAAAATAGTTTCTATTTCATGGAAGCGAACATTTTGGATGTTAGTTTCGGTCAACAACGCTAGATGATATCTTTTATTCTTAATTCAACTAATGTTGGTAAAGGTTCGAGGCTCAAGCAAACTTGCGACTATAATACCAAACATCAGGCACTAAGCTCTTAATTTATTGTGAATATCCCTGGATGTCGTACGAAACAAAGGACAACTGTATCTCACACAGTCGATAACAGAAAAAGTGTGGAATTGTTTCGTAAGTACACACAGCAAAGAAAACGACTACAAAATGGGTACAAACGACAAAACAAGGGATCGGGCGTAAAGAATGAAAAGCATCAAAATTGAAGTTTGGTGGTGATTCTGTAATATTAGTGATATAATTTTTGGTACCTCGGGTCCACCTACTGTGGGATTAAAACTTAAAGAAATTTTTTATCCCGTTGGTGTATCGCGGTTGTCATCGATTTAATAGAACCAACTTCAACCAAAATATTCCCTGGCTTATATCTCGAAAGCGTTTCGAATGTAATCAATGTTTTGCTGACCTTTATTGGGCAAATGTATGGGAAGGGAATTTCGAGAAAACCCCTAACTGGCAGGTAGCACGGAAGAGGTTGGTCTAGCCAATGCCGCCGCCGATTTTTAAGTTTATTGTTAGAATATGTTACTGAATAACCTTTTTAAACTACAGTGTGCACCTTATTCACTTCAATGCATCAATAAAAGAGTACTCGTAGCTTTAACTATAATTTTGTGGAGGCATTCTCATTTAAATACTTATCTTTCATACCCCCTCCAACAAATTAAGTGACCCAAGCGTGCGTGGTTACGAAGATAAGATTACGACAACAACATTTGAATGACGTATAATGTCTATAATATTAAAGTAATTATTGGCGAATTGGCCAAGTATGAACAATGTTATAAATCTCGTATCACTTTAACGTAACTCTTAATATGAATTGAAATTGAAGAGACATTGTTAATAAAAGTGTGTGCTTGTAGCTGGCCTATTATCATTGATTACAAAAAGAATTTTATTTGTTTTAATAATAGGAACAAGCTATGGGACACTTATCACGGCCTCCAGTTCCCACCCCCTCACTCATCACGACTGCGCGGCCCGTTCGCAACAGAGTGGTGATAGGAAGGGCACGTAGGGATGGCAGAAAAAAATATCGATGTTTTTAAAACATCGATATTTTCGAGCAGACATATCGACGTTCTCAAAAAATCTCATGATATAAATAAAACTTCCAGTGTCTAATTTTTTTGTGGATAGTTCGTAATCATTAGCCATTCAACTACTGTCATTGTTGTCCACCCCCAGACGGCACGAAATCTGTCACTCGCATCTGTTACTCGCATCTGTTACTGCTATTCGCAACCTTTCTCCTATGTTCACACTTTTTTAAAATTATTTTTTATGTGGTAATAACGTTAAAGTATGAACCCTGGTTACATCGATAACAAAATTAAGAAGAAATTAAATTTAACGCAGAATTTACATTACACTAATATTGACGTGCTATGATGCATAGTTAAAGCCACGAGTACTCTATTGATGCATTGAAGTGAATAAGGTGCACACTGCAGTTTAAAAAGGTTATTCAGTAACATATTCTAGCAATGAACTTAAAAATCGGCGGCGGCATTGGCTAGACCAACCTCTTCCGTGCATTAGAACCAGGACATTTTACTTCTTTCATCATATTTAAAACCTCGATATTTTTTTTCCTAGGGCTTTTATCCAGCCGACAGCCGGTTACCCTTTACGTCCCGAAGGGACACATATTCGACCATACACTAGACAAACACTCATGCGTGCTCCTCTGATCTGGGGTCAGCAGAACGCGAGGCCCTCCGCGACAACACACACACAAAGTCAAGGGACAAACAGCCATGCCCAAGGCGGGACTCGAACCCGCGACCCTTCGGACCGAAGCGCTGAGTCGGTACTCGCTCTTAGCCACCTCGGCCATCCAGGTCGGCACCTCGATATTTTAAACATCGATTTTTTCATCGAAAATCTTTCGATGAAGCATCGATGTTTGGCTAAAATTTTGCCACCCCTACTCGCGCGCGCGCCTGTCGCCGCCAACCAACACAAACAGCCGGCGCCGCGGTGGCCACGCGGTCGGTGGGCGGGGCGCTTCGCTTTCATTGAGGCGAGCGGCAGATTTAGAACGGCGGCGACTGGGGGCGGCACCTCGTGACCGCGGGAGGCGCCACGCGCAGGCGGAGGGCGGGCGCGCAAGGAAAGGGAAACGAACGGACGCAACAGGGGGCTGCGATGGGGGAAAGACTCGGTGGCTGCAAGGGAGGGGCGTGGAAGGACGAGGAGGAGTAGGAGGAGGAGGACAGGATTGATTTATTCCGGGAGTGTCAAATTCTGAGAAAATTAATCCGGTAAATGTAGTGCATGTTTTTCGGGAGGTGGCGGTGTTGTTCCCCCACTGCATGGCGAGATACGGCGCCGACCTACAGTCGATTTGCGGGTTTTCCCGAATCAGGTATCTCCCACCAGGGCACCGCCCCGGCCGGGAAAAGTTCCAAGTCCCCGACCGGTCTCTCGGCATGTGTGGTGCATGTTGGTGTAAGTGTGTAAGGGGGTGACGATAGGACAAGGAAGAGGAAGGAAAGATCGCGCGCGGTCCGTGGTACGTTTGTTGGGGTACTGCTCCGGAATTCGCCTGGTGTTGATCAGAGAAACAACGGAAAACTACCGATCAGAGCAGCCGGCCGCTAGAATTCTCCTCCAGACAGCGACTGAATGCGACCTAGCTGAAAACCTAGTGTCGAAAATCCTGCCGCCGTTGGGACTCGGACATAGGGCCTCCCGGTCAGAGGCACTGCAGTGACATCAGTTGATGCACTGAGCCCCTGCTCCTGGTGGGAGGAAAGGAAAAGGAAGAGTTGATAGATGTAGTGATGGTCGAGGCCTATAGAAAAGAATTATACCCCTTTAGTCTATGGTCGAGGTAACGGCCGGTCACTGCGAGAAGTATAGACGGCGCCACGAAATGTCAATGTCCGTAAAGATCAGAATGAGACTAACGCAAAATAGTACGAATCGAAGCGTGTTGGAGTAGGAAAGAACAGGGAAACAGCAAAAAATCGGGAAGTATCAAAGAGTTGTGTGGCTATACTGTATCTTCAGATTCGTCAAACCACGAAAATAAAGTTTGATATTTACGTTACAACCGATTATATTCTGTAACAAATACATAGATCGGTAACAATATTTCATTGACGAATCCTTCTCGTGAGGAGTAAAATTGTAGTAAGAGGTGTGAGAGATATCGGTTCTCAGGTGTTGCTTTTTAGAATGTTCCTGAATCTTGTTAAATCTTTCTTCCTTCACCCGGCAACGCGCCTACCAGTTGCCATCATGAGCAGGTGTTGCGTCTTGGTGATATTGGGCGATTTTTTGTCAGGGGTCTTATGATAGCACGTACCGCAGAGAGCGTGATTCGTAAGAAAGGACTAAATGGCGGCCGAACGCAAGAGTAGCGAACTGACCTGCAGCGGCAAGTTACCAAGAAAGAAGCAAGGACACTATGTAGTGTTTAAAACAAATCAAGTTTGGTACGCCAAAGCACTTAATAACTATACAATTAGACTAAGCTAAGTTTAAGTTAGTTTTAGTTATTAATAAAAGCCTCCTCTTAGCTGCGTAAGCTGTATGGCAGCAGCGCACTGCACACGTAAGGAAAAAAATTCGCGCCTCCTCAGGGGTTCTGCGGAGGGGAAAAGGTTGCGGCGGCGGGGCAGGAGGATAAAAGGGGGCGTGGCGGGGAGGCCAGGCTGCACTTTCGGCGCTTCATCGGCGCCACGAGCACGCGAACTGGGGCGGGGGCGGGCGCGTGCGCGTGCGCGTGCGCGGAGGCACGCAAACCTCGGTCGCCGAGGGGTCGGCTCGAGGTTTATCGGGAACAAGGAACGCTGCTTCAATTCCGGGGTCACACAAACGGAAGGAGTGAGATCGTTACGGCTGTAGTGTCGTAAAGATTTCGGACCGAAGGGTCGCGGGTTCGAGTCCCGTCTCGGGCATGGTTGTATTTGTGTTCATTTCATTCCTTATCATCACCATATCGTTTCATTTCCACAGTTAACATAACGTTAACACCAACAGTGGTCGCTAATGACCTAGATGTTGATGCGACCTTAAAAAAAACAAACAAAAAAAACAAAAAAAAACGGAAGGAGTGTGGATTCGACTATTACTTACGATTACCAAACGACCACACTCCTATACTGAAAACGAATGTCATCTTAACAATACGAATCCGGGGTATTTTTAGAAAAAATAATTTTCCTTATTAATTATGTACACGCAGCAATAACTAAAGAAAATGTAATGAATATTTGAAATACAGTAGGGAATTGCATTAACAAAAGAACAGTAACAAGCAGGCGGAGACTAAAAATACATAATAGACCGCATTAGAAATTTAACCTTCATACGTGAGAATTTCGAGCATGTATCACATCATCCCTTTATACACTGTCCTTTTCCACAGCATGCATTCCATTTGCATGCGTTTTCAAGTAAGAAAACGCGAAATATTCTAACATAATGGAGAAAATGACGATCACTTGCGAATCATATACGTTCACTGCCCCGGCTGAAAGAGAGCTCGAGGTCGACTACCTCGTTCTTGCTAAGGCGCCGGGTGGGACTGGCTAGTGGCGCCCACAAATGTAAGCGAGGAAATTTCATTAAGCATGGACGTGTGCAGGGCCGGATTCACCTACAAGCAAACTGCATTTGCTGAGGGCTCCTCATCTATACTAGGGTTTTCGTAACGTGGCGGATGACATTATGTCATTTTTACACCTCCCGCCTTATAAAATGAATCTTTTTAATTAATTCGCGAATGTCCTTCTCAACGGGGCTCATGGCCTCAAACATGTGCTTATCACTGTTTTAAAGATTCATTTTATAAGGCAGGAGGTATAAAAATGACAATGTCATCGGCCACGTTACGAATACCCAAGTATTGAATACTTTCGTTAACAATCCTTGCAAAACACGCTAATTTTTTCAGTATTCAAAATTCAATTAGTACATGGCTTAAAAATGGGATCTCAGAATTTTGAAAACGTGCACAGAGTTCACTTCTCCTCATACCAGGTAACATACATTTTTTAACTGTTTTTGACGTAAAATAAATAAATAAATCTATGCAGGAGCTCACGTCCCGGAAAAGTCATTAAATACCCAGAAAAATGGCATGTCCTAATCGAAATGAGACCAGAGTGAAGAGCAGACACCCCCTAGTGATAAGATATTTTTATTTCCTGTCATGTTAGGTCATACTAATGTACCTGATAAACCAATGAACAAACAAAAAGCTTAGATGACGATACGTAAATATTATCCGTTTCCAAAAACAAGAGAAGTATACGACAAGCGAGTTTACAATGCATGTGTACTTCTTGGAAATTACTTCACTCTATAAAACAACCAATAATTCGTACGCAGGAAGCTTCAAATCCGAAGACACACGCATACTGAATACTATCCATCGGTTTACAGACTAGTTTAACCTGTATCATTCTAGAGGAGTGTTCGTTATCTTTGCACCAAGCCCCATTCACTTTGCAAAAGGAAGCGTGATTGCAAGTCAGAAAATGTAGCCTGCGCATTTGAATTAGTGCATGTCACAACACGATATTAGAATTTCAAATAAATACTCTAAGAATAATTCATTTCTTATTCTAGCATAAGTTTGACTTCTTCACCAATCCATTCATCAAGACATCATGAATATGCCAGAATATATAAAAAAAATGAGAGTGAGAGAAAAATGAATTGTTTCATCAATGACTCAACGCAACATTTATTAATACGATTTAATAACACTAATCTTCTCCCAAACCAAATTCTGAAGAACTTCCAAGTAACATGTGCCTGTAACAGTCGTCATAAACAAAACAAATGCTTAAAACTACATACAGTGCACAGTCGTTAGCGCGAACTCACCACGAAAATCGTCGCAACACGAACAAAATCTGGGTCCCCTTAAGGAAATCTAGTAATGCTACCCTATAATAGTCACATAATATGTATTTTTTTAATGATTATTATTTATGGCCCTTGGAATCCGTGTTAATGAGGATTTACTGTACTATGACGCTGTTTCATCACCAATGCAGTTCACTGAACAGGTCCACTGTAAACGTCTTATACACGGAATGTTCTTTGCACAGTCGTAATGTCAAGATAAAAGCATGCACGAAAGTCTTTGAAAGGTACTACTGTACATATTATGCAGAGGCGACGAAAGTGGGCGGGGCAGCAGGGCCTACCCTTCTATAAAGGAGTTATTCCAAGAAGGGCCCACTTTGACAGGTCGAGAAACAAATGAACGCCATGCAAGGTCGTGACGTTGCAAGAGAAAGCCATTTACAAATGACATAACTATAAACGAATGCACTGACAATATGAGTGCATGGACATAATCTGCAGTTATATAGTTAGCAATAGCTGTCAAAGTGGTGCCTTCTTATTGTAATCTCTCTATCCCGCGGGGCGAAGACTATTTCCAAAGGAAACCTCAAACGCCGAAGGGCAAAAGGGGGAGGGGCGACCCCAGCAAGCATTACGCTGTCACTGTCGTTAGGGGCTATGCGTGGTTGACAATCTAAAATTTCGAACAATGCGCCACAGGGAAAGTAACAGCAACACGCATTTTGCGTCGGGGCTTCTTTGCAAGGTTAACCAGACGGAGAGATAGTTGTTCATTGAGGGAGGCAGGAACGGCCTGGCATCCCGATTTCACTTGACGCAACGCTGAACCACCTACCACCTGAAGTGGAAGAATGGCAAAGCTACTTACGATCGCACATATTCCGATCTATATCCGAACCAAACTGTGATTCTGCCATAAAATACGTTTACATGAAAAAGTATGAAAGCATTGCTTTTGTTTTTGTGTACTTACTAAAACAAATTCGCTGGAATGTGAATTTTACTAAGTAAGAGTTGCCTTGACTGGTGAGAACACGAATTCCACTGGGACAAGGTTTGAGTGTGTTGCTTCATTCCGCACCTTAATTCAAGTGGAGTAAGCATGTACATAATGTAGTAAGCTTGTAGAGGCAAGCTTACTACATTACTTAAGAGGAGTAAGCATACTTGCTTGTATGTACGGGGTTTGATGTGATGACATCAAATTAACTTCTCAATACACTAATTTATTTAAATTAGTTAAGTACACTAATTTATTAAAGTTGCATTTAAAAAATGTTTGAGACAAATTACGATTTAAATAGAAAATTATTAATTTTTACACATAATTTCACTTTCAACTTTTTTTTTCGTTTAAATTCCTAATGTCTAACTTCAGAAACCCGCGGCACAGTAGTTTTCGGTATATTCTGTTTCGTTAACATTTTGTTTTCCAGCATGCACCCTCGTCTGCAGATCGAATTATAAGCAATCGCGTCGAAAAAGACCGCTTTCTGTACAACAAATTACTCACATCATCGACACCACCAGCAGAATCTAATAGTACGTTTCTCACGCGCATTGTGTCCACTTCTACATTCGCACAGACTCCAGGTATCAAAAGATAAGGGAGATGTTTGCAGCCTCATCCCGCACACGATTTTTAACTAGGCTTGATAACGTCATTGGCAGAGTGAACTGATGCGTTATCGTTACAGTATTGAACGTGCCGCATGATACAACTGAATCGCTGAATTTGACTTCAAACCTCGAGACGATCTTCGGTGCGTATGTCACGAGGAGGCAGCCTTGGGAATGTATTAGTAATTTACTTCAACGACACCTCCTTCCGCATTGAACGACGATTTTCGCACACGCATCTTGTCTCTCAACCACTCGCACAAACTCCCAAGAATCAAAAGATTAAGGATACTTTTTACAAACGTCGACTTGTAAAATGACAAGATTTGCCTGACTGGTCGCAGTTTCAAGAAATATACTTAGTTTGAAATATATTTATATCTGTTATGCAGTGATTAAAGGAATATTTCAATTTTTAGACAATAGGCTTAAGTTTAACAATTTTCAGACAATACTAAACTGTCAAATAATTTAGCAGTTCAAATGAAATGTCCAAATTCAAAATGTATACACTTCTTGACAAATATTCCTTCATACTTAAAATAAAAAAAAGCATAATATAAAATATTGTTAGCTTACATGTTGTTCCAATTTATTTGAAGAATACCTATCTCTTCTATGAATTGTAGGCAGGGTCACTATTCCACATTTCCTTCCTGGATTACGTTCCTCTTGAATTTGTCCTGTCTGAGCAACATCCTTAACATGAATCCATAAGCGGCCAGCAGTTCGTCGGGTTTCTGACAATGCTATTCTTGCCACTTGCATCACTCGCTGACATAATATGACAATTTACACGGAAATAAACTTAAATACAGCTTATCTTTGATAGAAAATGGCAGACTAATAGAAATATACTTTTTCTTCTTTTTACAGTAAATGAATATACCACCAAAAGTCTCAAGCAGTTCACTTCTCCAGCTATATGCACTGACAATAGACACTAACACAAGGCACCAGCACCTACAGTAGTATCTTATCTAAAAGATATCATTCAATCGATCCCTCCTCACACTCACACAATGCATCCACAATTCAGTAGAAATTCTGAGTACTCTCGTGTAATAGAGCTAACAAACACATCTGCAAAAGTATACTAAAATATTTCATAAAATTGATTTAGAAGAAAATGTTAAAAATTCACTTACCTTATAATCAATTAATCCTTAGTTAGGAATTTGTGTGAGAGTACAGAACTCTCATCCGCACTGGAACATTCTGAAAAAGAAAAGAAAAAACGATTATTTTATTTTAATATTCACTTCAGAAAAATTGCTACTTTTATGAATTCATTATGATAACTTTAAAACAAAAAATCCACGAACTTGCACTATAAAGAAAAATTACTGGGGGGTCCCACACCCTGGAAAAGTGGGGGTCTCAATAGTTAATATGAATATTACACTAACTGAATAAATAATTAATATTTATAACACCAAAATATAATCGTCATTAACATTTAAAAAATGGAGAAAAATTAAGATGTCACGACAGTTATCTTATTCTGAAGGAAATGTATCTGTCAGTTCGTGAGAGGCACTCATATTGATGCACGCTGACTGTACTGGAGGGGCAACGTACACCCTCTCATGCACACACGAAATTAAAAAAATATACATTAAATCAGCAGAATTACAAACGCAAATAATTAAGTCTTGAACAATTATGGTAATGGAACATGCTGGATAACATACCGATATAGTCACATATTTAACCCAATTCGCCAATATTTCTCATTTAATTTCTGCACATAGAACACGAGTAGAGTGCAATACTACAGCCAATACCAACCGTAAGATGGCAATGACGTAATCCCCTCCCGCCGTCAGAAACAAATGACAGTCTGCGAGTTAACTTTGCCCTGACATCCGAAATGGCTTTGAGGGAAATTAAATCACTAATTCGCTATATATACTGAAATGATTAGAAAATACGTTTAATATTACACTGGCCTTTAACAATGATGATGATATCAATACGTGTAAAGTACAAATTCATGTAACATGAATGAAGGAATGGAGTGTATATCCTTTCAAGATATATTAGAGACTATGTAAAGTAGGGGCACTTGAGATGCTCTCTTTTCGTAGGTTGTATCATGTTGTGTTGACATTTCGAATTCCAATGCTCTTGGAGTAATGACCCTGTCAGAATATGCCCTTCGTGTGGTCATTACAAGGGAATGCCGAACCCGAGGGTCTTGTTTTGTTGTTGAGTTGGCTAGAGAGCAGCACAGAACTGTCCATCAATAATAACGGAAAGCATAAATCTCTTCTTAAGTTTACTTATTTTTAATGCTTTGCTTTTGCATTTTTGAGTGTTATATTTGTTCTCTAGCTCATGTGACGAGTGGAATATATTACACAGGCAGATATGAAAACTAGTTGAGGCGTGGTTTCTTGATAACTTGCAAGATAAAGAGTAAGGTAAGGAGACTATGTACTGCAACTGGGATCGGCGGTGTCATTAGCCGTAATCGTCGATCCCGCTGCGTATTTTGTTTCGGGTCTTTTCTCCTTATTTGATTCAATTGATGGTAAATATACTTGCGATGATAAAATTATTTGCCGATAACAATGCATTTCAAGCCGATTTTGTTTTCGATTTTGGCAGGTTATAAGTGTTATTAACAATGATATTGTTACAATGTTGAATTCCTTTTTATTATTCGGTAATGGCATTCCAGTCATATATATTGAACTTTGTATGGTTATTTAGGTACTTTATTTCGGACTGAAATGGCTGAGGAGCAGCAGTTTTGTCTTCGATGGAATAACTTTCAAGTAAACATAACATCACAATTTGAAGCACTTAGGGATGATGAAGACTTTGTGGATGTGACATTGGCGTGTGAAGGAAAGAGACTGAAGGCTCACAAAGTGGTTTTGTCAGCATGTAGTCCATATTTCAAAGATCTTTTTAAGGTGCATTTGTTATTTTATTTTGGAGATTGAAAATTTTCATTAATTGTATTAAAAGTTAAAATTAACTTGTATTGTGCCAATAAACTTGTTAGGAATATGCTTTGAAGTATCGATATACATTATGTTTATAATGACACATTTTTAAAATTTTCCAGAGTAACCCATGCAAACATCCAATCCTTTTTATGCGCGATGTTGAATTCCATCACTTGCAATCTCTTGTTGAATTCATGTATGCAGGCGAAGTCAATATTGCTCAAGCTCAGTTGTCTGCATTTCTCCGGACTGCTGAGTCATTGCAAATCCGAGGCCTTACAGAGGCTCCACAACGACATAAACAGGTCTTAAGTTTTTAAATTTTGACACTTTTTAGTGGTATATTACATTCTTTGCATTAATTACTTTTTGACTGATGTTGGAACTTACATTAAAAGGGTTCTGTATTTTTTTTTTTTTTTAGATGGATGGATTTGGAAGTGGACGATCGGGTTCAGTGGCAGGTTCCTCGAGATGGGGTGCAGGTTCTCCTGGTGGAGGATCAAGAACCCCATCTCCTGAGGAAGCGGAGCAAGAAGGGGAGGAAGAAATGTTAAGTCTGAGTCCACCATGCTCTCCTCCTCCTGCCAAACGATCTTGTCAGGCAGCTGAAAAACCAAGCAATATAGAACGTTCAGATGATACAGGCTCTGTTAGTAGTCATCATCGATCACATTCGGAGCAGTTTGAAAATGTGAAGAATGAAACCCTTGATATTGTAGAGGTATGTTTTCTCCTTTTGTGCAAGCAGTTTTTTTCTGCTTATATTTCTTAATTACGGTACTATTACTTTCTATTAATCTTTCTTAATGTACATTTAGTTTTAAATGTAGTTGATACATTTAACTTACAATCTTATATTTTCAGCCAAAGGTCGAGATTCCTGATTATTGTAGTGATGGTGAAGGTAGAACAGATAACAATTCAACAGCAGCAATGTATCAAGGAATGGATAATTCAGTTGACATGACTCCATCATTTCAAGGTCTTCAGGGTAAGTAATACTCTAATATTTATTTTAAACATTTCATTTATAATTGTGCCACATTCTGATGAACATGAAATGCCAATACATTTATTGAAATCATTGTTATTGATCTTGGCATTTGTAATAGTTTTAATTAGAGGATATTTCAGTTATTAATTTGTTTTGAAACATCTTTTTGACTACATTTACTTTGTAATTTATATACTTATTTGCTTTGTGGCGATCTAAGTAACTTCCTTTTCTCTCCTTAATTGCACTAGTATTGACCTTTTCATTTTCATTCTTCAGGAGGTGGTGGCGGTGGTGGTATGGACATACTGCCAGGACCTTCGGCCCAGAATTACATGGGTGATGCATCCCAGGATTCAGGACAAGGTGAGCATTTCAATAAAATTTTTGAAATATACAATGGCGGATCCACGATGTGCAGTTTGTGATTTGGTCTGCAATAAAATTAAATAAAAAAATAATTTTTGAATAGGATCAAACATAAGAATTAAAGTTTGTGACAAAGTAGTGAAGAACATCTAAATTGAATCACTGCATCCTTTAAGTTTGTCAATGCTCAGTATATCTGAATCGGAGAAAGACAATGATGCAACAAGTATTTGTTCTTTACTCTGTGTTGTGTTGTTGCAGCGGACCAACGCAAACTGCACTCACTGGATCCGAGGCCATGCCCCATCTGCTACCGCATGTACAGTAATCTATCGAATCTACGCCAACATCTGCGGCTCATCCACAATCCACAAACGGTGTCTTGTCCACTGTGCAGCAAACCGTTCAAGACGAAGCTTTATCTAAAACGACATCTTATGAGTTTTCACGAGTTAGTTTGTACAACTCCAAAAGCAGGTGCAGGTGTTGCTGCTGGCAAGGGTGAATTCTTCACTTCTCCTCAAATGCCTCTTGGAAAAGTTTCACAACCTGGCGATGATAGAAATGGTGTACAAAACTCCATGTCTCCAGCTAAACCTAAAGACACTTCTGCCCAAGATTTGGTTGCTGAGTTTTTTCAGACACGTAGTTCTTACCAGGCTTCAAAAGGTGGTAATGTTGGTGGAAGTGGCTTCCAAAAGACCAAAATTATTGGTCACAATGAAGATAGATCCAATTTTCATGCTAGCTATGATGTTAATCCATTTCATTTACGAAATCAAGATAGGTATCCACCTCCTCATGCAAATAAAAACCAAGACGTTGGAAATTACTTGCCACCATCAAATAGTGATAACAGATACAATGTATCCAATCAGCCAGCTCGTAATGTTAGTGGTGATAGATCAGCTCAGTATCATTCTCAAAGTAGTGGCAATAGTCAAGATGGTACTCCTGCGTTCTTGAACTTGTTGTCACTCACCAAAAATGAAGACAATGTTTCTTATGTAAATCCCCAACAGTCGCAGTCTGACGATGCTGAGAAAGATAATACATCTGTAGAACATGAACCCAAAACTGATGTTACATCTTCTTAAGGTTTGATGTTCAATGATGGATTAATGTTGCAGCCACCAAAGGCTTCTTTCTAATGCTTCTTGATCAATAATTCACAGTAAGCATTCTTGAAACAATAATTGAAGTTTTTTATGGCAAGTCATAAAAGAATGTTTTCACGGAAGTAAGTAATTGATGTGATATATTCACATGAAACAACGTCATTTTGATTTGTTTTGTAGTGTATATAATGGTTTCAAATTTTTGCCAGTAATGTGTGTTCTTTGTATGTGATGCTAACAGTGCTGTGCTACAGGAGTATTGTACACCATTCATTATAGATTCACATTTTACGATGGGAAAAGTGTTGTGATTATTCATTTATAATGCGAATGGGGAGTTTAGAGTGGAATGATGGTATTTCTTGTGAGTATTGTTTACTGGACATGATTTACAGATTGCAAGGATGTAATTGTAGTTTTAAAGAGCAGAATTTACTTTTTTGGTATGCAGAATACAATAATGGTTATGATTGCCAGGTATACAGATTAAGATGTATATAATATTTATTTTTTATGCCTTTAGCTAATACTCAATCCTCAATACAGTTCATGCAGGGCAATAGGCAGGGAATTCCTACATTCCTTGTTCATATATCAATACAACTATTTTTGTTTTTACACAGCATACAGGTAACCTCATATCACTGAAGTGTGCCAGTGGAGTTTACAAAATGACATGGTCTGAGAACACATTTTACATTAATTTTGATAACATACATGCCTTCTGATGGAATCCTGCATTTCCTAACGGAACCAAAGTTGCAATGAAAGTGCAGGTTTTCAATTTTCATTTGGGGGTGATATTAAGAATGACATGGTCATTCTGACCCCTCGAGTGCCTTAGTTTTTAAGGTAGTTGTTCCCCGATACTGTATAGAGATTTAAGTCCATGGTTTCCTAATGGACTACATTGGTGTACAGGCTTATTATTGTATTTTGTTATTCACTATAGTTCACAGGTGCTATTACTACAGTTAAGTGTTTACAGAAACACAATGCAACACAATAATGTCTACTTACCTACCTCTGGTTTGTACATGTTTTTAACATGTATATACAGTTATATACAGTCCATCTCATGATTTTAACTTCTTTCTCTGGGTGGAACATACGTACATCCATGTTGAATATTGGATGAAACTTGAATTAGAGGAAAGCAATTACTTGATTTAACAAAAGAGATTTGTTTAACCCAGTCTGAAGTTGAAATGATGATTAATTTATAAATGAAGGCATAAATTATGAAGTCTCACCATTCATTTTGTTTACTATCATGCTGGCATTCGTCCATAGACAGGCTCAACTCAGGTTTATCCATAGCATAATACAAGCAGACACGCTTAATGGTACATACAAGACTTGAAAGTTTCTGTTATCCATAGTTATATCACGTGTTTTGTACTGCTTTGGGGCATATATAGGTATAAGAATCTTAACAAGATTTTCAGATTGTTTTAGGCCATAGCAAGCATTGAGGGTGATTGTTATATGCATTGTGCATTCGTGACTGATGTTGCTTTCATGAAGAAACTGAATTATACAAATATTTGCAAACACACACAGGTTTTGTTTTTTGCCAGTTTTTTCAGTTCTGTAAAATGTATATTAAGCAAAATAATTGAAATTGGTGGGATACCAATGAGAATTACGAGGTTGTTTTTTAAAAATTCATAGCTCCTGTGAAACCTAATGAAAAAAATTGTGAATTAAAAAAAAAAGTTTCTTGTTCATAATTTTTGATGCAGTGTTTATATGAATTGAAATAAATATTTCAAATTCATGTGGTTACTACAGCACAGCTGAGCAGTAATATTTGTTTGTGATTTATATTGAGTGGTTTGCAAAGAGTGACAATTGAAGACTGACATTCAAGGCAGCAAAATGTTCTGTCAAGCGCTATCCTTGAAACATGTGTTCCAGTGTTTATACTGGATGTGTCATTTTAAGAGCATGTGTTACAAAATGTAAATTATGCATGGTGGTAGTTCCAACTGGGATTTTCTTTTCTCAGTCAAATGATGTTGTGTGTTGATGTTTATCTTAACATCTACTTGTTTTGTCAATTTATAGTGTAGGTTGTAACTGTAAGTGAAACATTGTGCGTTAGACAAATAGGTTTATGTTACAAAGCTATTAATTTTTCTCTTAAAATTCGATGAGACAATCTGAGAATTATTTAATTTTGCTATTATTTTATGCATTTAAACATTCTATTAAAAGCACATAGTGCTGAGAGACAGTTCTAATTTTCTTTCTTTTAGTACACAAAAGTTTTTTAAGATAGGGTGCTAAATTTCAGTTGCTGAAATGTACAGATGAAATTTTGATTATTGTTTCTTTATTCATTCCTAAATTTTAGGAAAAATTTTCTTAACCCTTCAACATTGAGCCTAGGTTGGGTGCAATAGCATTTCAACACGAGTGTAGGTTTTTGAATGTCATCGCAGTACCAGGTAACCAACTTAAGTGTCCCACTAAAGCAATTCTTTGTCTCTACATGGCATTGCTGTACAAGGAAAAATACATAGATATGTGTATGGATACACTACCAATGAATAGAGGTGAAACTACATGTTGTCTCAAGACTCTTTTCTGCGTTGAAGGGTTAATCCTTTTATTTTTGTGAATCGTGTCTCTTAAAAAGTTAATTCATTTTTCATATAAATCTCTGTGATGTAAATATTGCCCACAAGTCCACGAATGTGGATGAAATTTGTAAATTTCTCTACTTACGTAACTTAGATATGACGTTTTGAAGACTGTTAGTCTTAGTCTCCCTTGACTAGAGTTGTATGTGAGTTATAGAGAAATTCCTGCTGAGGCTAGATGTACTTGCTTGTACTGTAGTATATTTTATAATTCTGCTGCTTGTGACATTCTGTGATACGGTTGTGTGTTGCAGTGGCTAGAAGTAAGAATGAATTATTATGAAACTAAATGTTGAAAATATTCTTATAAGATAGCATTTTTGTGGTGAACCAGCTGAAAGATGATCACTAAATAATAACAGTTGATTTTGGCTGTCAAGTAGACAGTTTTGGCAAAAATGTGGAGCTGCTAACGCTTAATGAAAGCAGACTAAAGTACTTTATGGAAAAGAAGTGTATTTATAACATATTTATCTCAGCTTTCTGTCAAGTACTTTCTCATGTTCATCATTAACAATTGTCACCCGACTTGCTATTGTAACAGAATTTATTGATTTTTGGTTTGATTGCTCCTTCAACTTTCAAAAATAGTCTGCATTATTTAGAATCTTTCTTTGAGCAGTTTCACCACAAAATACACATTTTGAGTAGATAGGCGTTTTCTTTTTTTTAATAATTTCCCCCCAGATTTTTTATATTATTTACTTGCAATTGCTCGTTTCTTTTTTAGGATGTGTGATTTATTTGAATTTGTAGTATTTGTGGTAGTTATTCGGCAGCTATATCATGAAAACCATGCCACGTTTTCTTTCTTTTTCCTGGGCTTTAATATAACATCTATCAAATTATCGCTTTGGCATTCAAATATTTATAGTAATATGTGTATGATATGCTAAGATGTATAAAATAAATGCTCTGTTTTGAACAGATGCTTGTATTTCAAAATTGTACTAAAGCCAAGTTTTGATATTCAATAGGCTATCAGTATAGAATCTAAAATGTTATGTATCTAAACTTTAGGGACGGCAACTTGTAAGGTTTTACCTCCAATTACGACACTAGTCAGTGTTCTTCTGAAAGAACATCTAGGTATTATGGTATTTGGGATCATGTTTAAAATGATGCATATTTAGTGTACCCAGTTCTGTTAAGATTTTATTATTAATTTACTGTTTCAGTATTTTTCATAAATATTTTAGGGTTGCATAGTGAGATATTTTTTCTTACATCAGACTTTTAGAATTTTGTATTGTACACATTAACAGAGTACTTAAATGGAGAAAGGGATGTTTTCATTAATTTTCTCTACGTATATAACATGTTATTTTGATACTTGCAGAAATTATGAAAATCATCATGTATATTTGTGGTAATATTTAGAAGTAACCAATTGTTTCATTTTATATACCTTAGCACTACATTATTATATTGTAGTGTGTTCTCTCTAGCTACTCTAAATTTTACCTCCATTCTGGTCAAATATAAAATACTTATATGTGTGAAAACTGGAGTTAGAAGTATTTGGCAGATATCTTCACCAGTTAGTATGTGTGTATTTGGTGCAGTGAAAGCATGCAATTAGGTTTCCAGTAATGGGTAGTTTAATAACATTGTACTAGCTATTTTTAACAATAGGAAGTGATGCTTGCTTCTTTCTCTTTGTTGATGTTTGCTTGGTGGACAATCTGTCTTTAACAAAAAGTATGATTCTAAAAGAATTGTTGATAATGAACCTAATACTATTACTCATGTTCTAATTAAAAAGTTATGTCCTTATGATGCTGTCAATTTAATGAGATATGTAACAATTCACTTTAAAATTCATGTATTAAATTGAATTATTGATAATTGAAATATGTGTTGACTTCATGTGAAATTCCCCCTACCAGTTCTCTTTTAAAGCAGAACTTTTATTCCAAGCATTGTATTGCACCAGAAATGCAATGTACTAATTTAACATGCTGAAAACTGACATCCAAAAGAAGAAAGAAGAATATATGTGTATAACTGCTGAATAATGTAAATTCTTGAGGAGAGCATTTTAATGCTTCACTTCTGGAGGATTAGTACTCAGAACATGATTTCCAAACTATTTTGCTTCTGCAAAAATTGTTCTGCTTTTGGGAACAAGACTAAGGTAGCGTCACAGAATGAAAGAAAGGTGCCATATGAGGCATATGAAGTGAAGAACAACCAGATGACAAGAGATGATGAATTTCAGATTGTTATGACGTATTGAAAGAACTTCCAGATGAACTTTAAGGCATAACTTGCATATAATTTGAAGGATGTTAAGAAAATGAAAATGCAATACATCTTTTAGACACATAGATCACATTGGCAGAAGCATGAAGTTAATTTCAGTGGTCATCCTCTTGTGTTGTGTTGCAGTAACGCCCGTGGTCTTGGGCGGCGCAGTGCTTGGCAGTGATGGTGGTGGAGGTGGTGGTGGTGGTAGCAGCTGCAGTTCAGGGATGTCCTCAGAAGGCCGTGGAGGTCATCTTCGATGGGAGATGCCTCGTCCATGTCCAGTGTGTGCAAGGGTGTACAGCAACAACAGTAATCTTCGTCGTCATATGAAAAATGCTCATGTCAGCAGAAAGAGTGACAGATCCATGCCAGGACATACCCGGTATAAGTACTCATTCGCTTTTCCTTCTCATTCTGCTTACCATTCCTCACAACCACCACAACAACCACAGGAAGCTTCTCAAGTGTTATGGAAAAAGACTGAACCACAACCACCGTAAAATTATAAATATGATAAAAGAGGAAAAATATCATTCTGTTAATAAAAGAGAACTGTTGGCATACAAGAAGACATAACAAAAATTTCAGTGAAAAAAGAATGTAATGAAACATTCCAGAACTGCACAAAGTGTAGTGTGTGATGCCTTAACATTTGTATATGATTGATGTTTGCATGTCTATGTATTGTCAATGATACCCATTAGATTATGTGTTCCTAAATTCTTTGTCTTTTGAGTGAAAATACATGTGTTAAGAAGTATTAATTTAAATACCTATGTACCTGTGATAATCCATCATTCAGATGTTTTCTGTATGTGTGAGAGATGCACTATGTCATTTAATATTTCTATCTTTGACATGACGTATTACAAATGTGCATCAGAACCCTTACCTGTATATATTATTGTATCAATAATGTCTGTACTAGTGTATTTATTTTATTAAATTATGCACATTTCAGATACTTCCAAAGAATTAACAATGAGCATTGCAATCCTATTTTTTTAGAACAGAAAACACATTTCACTTTATACAAGCGAAATAGTCATTCTTTTCTGTGTTGCATTGCTATAAATAGTAAAGCTAATCATTTTTAAATCTTATTTCTACAGAATAAATGTTGAGAAAAGATAAGAAAACATCTAATGAATGAATTCAGAAATTTGTGTTTATAAAGAATTGTATTCACTATGTATTGAATATCATTACATAAATTTTCAATCGTCTATCTCTGGTTTTCTTTTATTATAAGTAAATGTAACATTTTTTGTTTAATTTAATACTTGTTTTACACCTTCATTGAAAAACTGAACTTGAAGCTGGCAGGGTAGTTCTCGAGAACTGCTGTAATGGTACTGTAAGATTTGATATGAAAATTAACATAATCTTTGTTTCTAAAATTTTTGTAGTATTTGCTCGTGTTCGTCGAGGTCGACCGAGAATGGCAGGATATGACATTCAGCCTCTTAACCTCTCTGGATACAATATTAGAAACGGTCTGGTGAGTATTCAAGTAACTTATACACTGTGATATGAATTATTACATTTTGTTATGGTAAATATACTGTGCATTGCTCTTTCTGCAAAAAATAATATGATTGTCGAGGTAGCAGAAACAAACAAATACCACTTACTCTCATAAATCAACAAAAATGTAAGGGCATTGTCTTGAATCTTTTCTTTTAGTTTTTTCCTTTTCTTTTTATGTGCAGATGTTTTCAAGTGCTGAATCAATTTACATTGCTTCAGTTAATTTTACTTAGTCTATTTCATTGTACATATATTTTACTGGTTATACCCCTCAGTCATCTGCACTACATAATTTAAATTGGAATTCTAAGCAGTTCCAAGTGTCATTAAAATGTATATATGTTTACTGAAAACTCTGCAATGCTAATTTTAGTAGTTCATATTTTATTTAAGTTTATAATTTCTGCAGGGTACAAAGGAAGTTTCATAGATTGCAACCAGCAAATTGCCTTTATTAATTAAATCCCAATTTAAAGTTTGCGGTGTTCAGTCTCTTTTATAGCGTACAAGCTCTATTGTAGCATAATTTCATGCTCTTTCCTAGACTAGATGTCTCAGTTATGATTGAGTGAATTGGAATAACTTTTTCTTACAAAATTTAAAGATTTCCAGAATCAGAACTCGACATGTAGTATAGTAATTGCAGGAAGCACTGCCTATTACTATTTTGTATTCATATGCCTCTTCCTCCAGTATTAGTAAGCATTCAGGCTTCAAGCTCAAAAATTATTATTAGTATATTTCCAAATGATGTGGTTCCAATTTTTCTCTTGAAGTCTGCTATTTTACAAATGTTGTCTGTTCATTCCTGCAAAAGTGGTAGAGTGTATGTTGAACCTCCATTAGAATTCACCATTCTTCATTTATTAAATTAAACTTGCTGTAAGGCAATTTGAATTCTCTATTCCATTAAATTATTTTCATTATCTTTGTTTCTTGAATTATTCAGTTAAAATGACTTAATACTGAATCGTGCTACCAACAGAAAATTTCAGATGTCGAAAATTATTGAAATATTCTCTAAGCTGTGTCATTGGTATTATATAAATAATTTTATAATTGAGCATGAAGTTGCAATGAAATGATCATTTTATTAAAGAAGACTTTCTTTGCCTTAAATGTTTTCTGCATTATCCATTCATATTATTTTGTGAAATGAAAACTGAATCTTTCAAGGATCCACGGACAATGTATTGATTGGATTATAACTTTGTTGTATGATTAGTTTAGAGGTACTCTTCCATAAAAAAAAAAGAATTAAAAGTGATCATGTATGCTTCTTGGAAGAAATTGTCTTTTTATTTCAGAATGTTTGACTCAATGTCTATTGTTTCTTCATCTGTGAACTTGCATCCAAAGAATCACTTTCTCAATAAGTAGCAATGAGAACTATAGATGAACAAGAGTAGTCCTTGTGCAAGCACTCCAAGAAGTTATGAAGATAGCCCTTATAAAGAGAAATGCAAATGTGTGTGTTATTTTTTTTTCTTCCTCCAATTTTATTTCTTTGAATTTGGTTTTTTAAAGGTGTCACTTGGTGAAGGAGTGGAAGTGACTGAAGATCAACTTAGAAGAGTGAACTGGGGTGACTATCGGAAGTTAACTCGTGGATTGGCAGCTATTTTATTTAGCCCTTGGGAGCTAGCTACAAGTTCTGTGACGGGTCAGCGCTGGAGCCGAGCAAGTTTGCATGATGGCCGGCCATGCAAACCAGCCTTGGATAAAAACAAAGTTCGAGCAATTTTAGGTAAGTTAAATTGGGCTCAAAAAAAATTCAACTATATCTTTCAACCCTAATGTAATTAAGTTTTGGTTAAATGACTGCAAAGAATTTATAAATTTTAGTATTTAACAGGAACATTTTTAACATAATTACCGATTGAAAATCACAAGATGCCCTGATTAAGAATGAATATTTTATGTTGTGTTTATTGGAAAATTTTCTCTACACCTCAGATACTATTTTATCATTCTTTCCTTCCTTCCGTCCTTCCTGTTTGTTTTTGGTCTTGAATACCAAATTATATTGGGTCAGGTAGTAAGGTGATGGAAAACCTTTGCTGCATATGGTAATAAGGTATTAAGTAAAAATGGTTATTTTTGTTACTTTCTACTTCTAATTAGAAAAAAAATGGTTCAAAAGCTTCAGTTAATAGTAATGTTGTATGTTAAATTTCATGCATTCATTTGCAAGATTTTGATGACAAAATTAAATTGCCCTGTTTGGTATGAATGAGCGAGTCAAGTAATCTCTTTTTGACCCCATAGATTTTTGATTTAACTTCTTAATAACTGGCATCAAAGAAATAATGGTTATGCTGTGGAAAAACAATGTAGAAAATTAGTCTGTAAAAGAAAAGTGTTAGTTCTGAAAAAAAGCTGAAAAGTCAGGTAATTTAAAAATTTCAAATAAAATGCAACCACCTTAATTATTTGGTATGTCAGCAGATTTAAGTTTTTTTCAAATGCATTGATAGTTATTCAAACTCCAATTTCAGTAGAATCGAATGACTGTTATAGATGTCTAAGGACATAGATTTTTGTCTTTTATAGATGGGAACACATATATGTTAGGTATCCTAACATAAGTTCATAACATGTGAGAATATCTTACTTTTTTACTGTTCTCAACTTCATATCTGGTGTCAAGATTTTTTGATTTAACATTAACTTCCATTTTTGGAGCCATTACAATTGGAATTCTCTAACTAATTTTATCTAAATTGAGACATTTCAAGCAAATAGAATCCTAACCAATTGATATCAATGTCTCCATGATAGTGAAAAATTCAATTCAAAGTACATAGTAATGGATGCAGATGATGAGTCTATTGTCTTATCAAATTCTACAAAACTTGCACTGCTCCTGGTCCTCTGAACACGATGAGAACAATAGCAAGAATGAGTCTTCAATAGAGACTGCGCATCTTAGTATTTTCCACAAACAATGTACCGGGATATTTGCTATAGATTTTAATTTTTCACAGATGAGTAGAGATCCCTTCTTGTGCATCCGTGTTCAAGGGTACTTGAGAGTAAAACCAAAACTCAGCTTACCACCTGGAAGAATGCCGATGTTTCAACTTCAAAATTTCCTCTGGAACTGCTATTGTCTTGTTTAGGCAAGAAATGCATAAGAATGTCTCTTAGGTCCAGGAAGAAAATTCCCATAATTTATGTTTTGGGATTCACAACTTTTATTGTGCTTTATGAGTGTTTTTGTATTATGGGGTTCTACTGGATCTTGATGAATGGAGAAAGGAGGGGGGGAGAATTAGTTGGAAGGGATTCTTGACTAGAATGTGTTCATTGGATCATGATGGGTGTATATTGACTTCGAGATTTATAGTTCCAGGAATTCTCGCTTTCTTTCCAAATTTGCTCTAGGAGTTCTAGTTTTTCTCAAATACACAATTGTTTGGATTTTGATGGTTAACTTACACATTCTTCTCAATTTAGATTTAACTATTAATCTCTTGGATTAACTGTATTTTGATGGATATTACAATAAATATTTTTCATTGCAGCTTACGTTACTTCAAGATTTCCAGAAATTGAGGTCAGCAAGATCAAACAAGTCCTAGCATATAAATGCAAGGAAAGTGCATCAGCGCTGAAGGTCAGATTAGGACCAATGCCTCGACCTATGCCAAGGCCTGGGTCAGGACCTGTTCCAGGCCCTGTGTCCTAGTCTTTCTTACTTAGGTTGGCTGGCATCATAGACTGGCATGGTGGGCAGCTGTAAATGGCCCTTTCTTAAGTGAAGTTCCTTTTGCAAGTTGCAGGGAGCATCCACAATAGTAGTGATTGGAATTTTACTTACAATGTGTCAGTGCTAGGTAGACAGAATCTCAATGACTGACTGCTACACTGGCATTTAATGGTACATAATTTAAACAATTTTTATTATGATTGTCAAATATATAGGGAATGCATTTGAGTATTTCCATCGTCCATTTAACATAAAAAATTTTACCTCGGATGTTGAAAGTCTCAGCAATATTCAGTACATTTTAGTTGTACATATAATACAGTTTTAGATTGTAGAGTGATTTAAATTGTCTGAAACTTACAAGTTTAAGAATTTTTGTGCCAACTAGGATTTGCAGAAGTACCTACTATTATTTAGGATTTTTTTAATCGTTGATAGCATTCACGTTTTGCTATCATTGAACTGTATAAAACAGATTTCATAAAGGAAATCACTTTTCAATATTGGTAGACTCTCTCATAACTCACAATGCACATGTTTGTCTTGTAGCATTTGAAAGAGTTCAGTGTTGAAAATATGTATTTGGTTCTCATTTGTATTTTTTTTTTTTTACATTATGGTTGTGATGAAAGACTAGTGGATTTTGTCAGATATGGTGAACTTTGTTGTACTCAGTTGGAAGGTAGTAGAGGGAAGTTTGAGAATAATGAGACTGAATGATTGAAAGGCGCAAGGAAGTGGAAAAGTGGTGAGGGTAAGACTTAATATGATTAAGCAATGATGAAGTGTATTTTGATTTTGGTACTATTTGAACTGACTTACAAGAATGTATATATTTTTGGACATTATTTAAATGGGCAGATGATACTACTTAGTGTGGTAAATTCATATTCTACTCCAGGTGTACGGGCGGTTTCTGTAAAAGTTGTTTTGTCTATTATGTCATGTTTACCATAATAAAGTGGAGATAAAGGAGAATTTATTTTCTTCCGTTTTTGTAGCTAATGTCACAAGCTTGGGTCTGTTATATTTAAATAATAAAGCTTTGGAATTCTCAGAAATATATGACGTTTTGACTTCAAAATGGAAAGAATAAAAAATAGCACTAAAGCTTCATTTAACAGATGCACTTCCTTATCCTTTTTAAAGAATAGCTGGGGCAAGAGTATTAAACTTCAGATTTTTATTAAATTAAGTAAGGTATTCAAATGTTACTAATGTGATGAAATCATAAAATTATTGACCCAATTTTGAACTGTTTATTTCTTCACAAAGTGTGTCAAGTACTACTCTTCATGAAATCTATATACAGTAGTCTTGCTAATCTCAAACTGAAATTAGTGAATTTTTTCAGTGATGAGAGAAATAAGAACATTTGTTGCTTTAAAAACTCTTTCTGTCCTGCATTATATATTTTTGAAAATAAAAAGTTATTGTATTAGACCGGGTATTTACTTATAAAGCACAGTGCAGTACCACGTTGGCTTGTAAAGTTGCTACATCTTTTTGACTGAGAAGAGAATACTTGACACTGGAAGCCAAATTGCAGCACAGCCTCAAAACATGTCCACACTATCACTTTGCCCTGTTTGTCTCATTTTATTGTTGCTTGTATTTCTAATCACAATAATAACTTTATTTTGAGTTATTGCTGTGTTTAACAGTACTCAATAGCTACTTATTTATTGATTTAGGCTTAATCTGAAAGGAGTCCAGTACTAATTATTTCAGATGAGTGAGACCAATGTTTATGTAATTCTCATAATTGTGAGAGAATAGCACCTACAAGGCTATGAGAAGTCTTTTTGATTGAATGGTAACTCAAGATTTTAGGAACAGTAATAAATTGTAAGAAAGAATTTGAAACAACTTAAGTTTCGTCAAGCTCTTCTACATATAGTTCTCTTAGCTCTCACTTCATAATGCATTTCATGTTTATTCAGTGCATAAGTACTGAAATAATTCAATGGTTGAAACAGGCTTGTTTCAGAGTAATGGTTTAGCAAGACAATTCTTTGTGCTCAAACAATACTAGACGGAGCAATTAACTATGTTCTAAGAGATATTATTATGAAAGGTGAAGATTCAAAGATACATAATGTTCTAGTGTATTAATAAGTAATATAGTGTAACCCCTGTATTAGGGTAAACTCACATTTAAAGTAAAATAATTCTAGTCTTGAAAATAGTCCTGTAAGGACAATACGTTTCCATCCTGAACTGAATGGTTTTTTCTTGTTACCAGTATTTAAGGTAAGTCAAGTCGTTCTCAACAGGATATGGAATGTTTTTGACCCATTTGTTGCCTTCTCAAAGTGGTATACAAATATCTCATAGCAGAGAAAGATAAAAGCTTCATGACGCGTAGAAGAAGTTGGAGGCCACCAGAAGCGGTGCAAACATTTTTCTTGTTGTTGCTGTTTTGTTACAGGGATATTTGTCATTCAACACAAATATGAAAGGAAATCATATACCTATGTAGAGGGTATGTAGGGCAATCCATCAAGGATTAGATTTTCTGTTTTTTTCATAATAAATTTGTTTTGAATTGTAGAAGTATCATCCCAAATTTTTACGTTTTTTCTGACACCAGAATGAACCTTTGGAATTTAAAAGACAATGCCACTGTGCATTGCCATCCATGTTCTGGCATCTTCACATTGAACATTTTTTATTTTATAATCATTGAAAACTTTCAATGATCACACAGCAGTAATGCTTGACAGCTGTGGAAAAAGGTCTCCATTTGCATTACAGATGAAGTTGAAGAGGACACCAGAAGCATACCAATATGGAGAGATGATTAACTTAATGATGAAAGATTGAAATTTATTGTTAAAAATGGGCAAGATGTGTAAAAATTCCAAAACTCAGAAATACTGATATAGATCGTCGTTAATGATGGACAACCTCCTGTGACGGAAATGGCTATTTTTAAATTTTGGTATGAATGATTCAGAATTTGCTAGGTCATTAGTTTGATAAGAACATTTTCAAAGAAAACTAGAAATTGTGGTCTTTAAACATAAAATAAAAATATCTTGTATGTAATAAGAGCCACATGGGAGATTTTGGTAAGGTGCTTTGAAAAAAATATTTTAATTAATAATATTTAATACTGTTATATACAAAGTGCAGAATGCCTAAAATTAGCTAACTTTACATTATTAACTACAAAAAGTGTTCTTCCTCCAGTAAAATTTTGTTGTTTTTTCCACTTAGGAGGTTGTCTATTGTGAATGAGGATATATATAAAGACTGAAATTTTCTTAGCTTAAAAATGAACCAATGGAATACTTTGAATGGATGCTGATCACAAGTTATGAAATAGAACCAGGTTTTATAAAATGTTTTCAGAATTTAGAAAACTCTTTTCACTGAATTAAAAAGTATAATTTTTTCTTGAAAGATTTGTTTTTTTTTAAATCAATGGTTTCAACACCATTAATCAAAAAACAAAATGGATTCATAGTTAACTTAAATATTATCACTAGTTATTCACCAAAAATGTCAAATTATTCACACAAGAGAGAGAACCAAAATCAAAATTTTAATTTTTTTAATATTATTAATTTTCAAAAATTTTCAAATTTTCTTTAACCTATATTTGCCCGGTGTTCCATAATTGGAACAAGTGACGGTGGATTTATCTTTGACAATTACTAAATGCAGAATGCACTTAGAGGCTTCGTTAATTATTAGAACTCCAACAGAGAGATTGAATTTCCCGATAGTGCCAAGAGTTGATTTTAGTTCTTGTTTGTACACCGAACAAGTGGGTTTATTGAGCCAACGTTTCACTGCTGGCATCATGAGTGATAAAAGATGAAAAAATCGTGTTATATTTTTGCTTGAAACTTGTTGTTCCTATGAAAATAGTTAAATGACATTGTTATTTTAACAGTACATTTTGAAAAAAATCTTGAAAATATTACTATTTCGCTGAGCTGGAAACGACTTTCCTAAAATGTTCCAATATTGGAACACCAGGCACGAATGGTACCATGAATCAAAATTCATCTAATATATATCTTTGCAATATAATATATAATATAATAATATATATATCTTCTAATATATACCCTAAGTAATATACTACTTGAATTTTTAATATAGAAAGAAAATGAGCTTTTTTTTTACAAGGATTGTTAACAAAATATTGGCTCTGATGTAATCAAATATATTTTCAAAGATAAATCGGCAAGAAATTTGGGCTCTTACTCGTCTCCTTCGTCAAGGAATAATACTTCCTGTCGCGACAATTTGAGAACGATAATTTCAATAACTATATTTCCCACTGAATTCTAGGAAGACGTGCACAGATAACGAAGTAACATTTATAACCAGAAGCAAAACGAGGGGCTATCTCAGCATTTACTCAAAGGATCAGGGAAACTGGACGGAAAACCTGATTGAGATGGGGGTCGTTGACCCAGAAGATTTTCTATCGAATTTAATGGTTTAATGTTATCTGACAAAGTGTTGTAAATTAATGTACATGTATTGTTTGTGAATTTTTTATACTGACCTCTTGATACTGTCGTTGGTGAATATGATTACTACGTCGAATGTTGCAGTTATAGACATCGCCGTTTTCTAAAAATATATAAATATATTCCCCCCCTTACGCAAGTAATTTTTGACAAAAACCACTGATTCGTATATCAACCGACAAGGTAATGGTAAAATCCCCAGAATATTATGCCATATCTCAAGTGCGAATGAATATTCAGGAAATAGACACAACAAGCAGTATGAAGGCTTGCTAAATTTGAGTGAATTTCGAACGCGTAGCACAATGAACAATTTCGTGTTCAGTTCATTTAAATCGACGTTCCACTTGAGGTTTGCCTGAATTGAGAGACCTAAAAATTTTGTTGCCTTAACATCTGCCAATGGTACACTGTTCATTTTCAATGGAGTACAGAATTGTTTATTTGAAACGGAAAACTGCATTAAAACAGTTTTTTCATTTACTTTTAATTGTTATTACGGAACCAATTTGAAACATCGTATATTATACTATTTACGGTTTCTATATTGCAATGGATGTTTATATCATCCGAAAAGAAACTGTTTTTCCGTTTCGAATCGTCCAGTGCATATCGTTTACGTATAGTAGGAAGAGAATGGGGCTTAAAATCGATCCCTGATGGACTCTCACGTGCAATTGGCAAAGAGTCGGAAAGATAAGTTCCATCCATGGTGGAAATAACCATGGTTCCACCATATTTCCACCATGGTTCCATCATTCCAGTAAGGTATTTCTGTCTGAGATCGTTGTTACGAACATACCAAATGTATTTTCTGCATTATTCTGCGAACTCTGTAGTTTCAAAAATTGCGAATGATTGACATTGCAAAAATACAGTATTGATAGATTTTTTTTTTGTTAAAATTTCATCTAAAAAGCAATTCTTTAAAAAAGGTTAATTACATTTTTGAAACATCTGAGCCGTTTTAGCATGCTTTGAATTTGCAAATTCATATTTCCCGCTCTTCGTTTGACTAGCTGTCAGTTAACAATACAATGCCGTGATAAAGCAGTTCTCATTCTTAGAATTCTTTTTAATGTTAATTGCATGGTGGAAATAACATTCCACCATGGTTAATTGATATGGATGGAACGAGGATACTTTATTTAACCATACTGTTACAGTATCTCTACCTTGAATCAAATGGTACATTTGAATATATTGTAATCAGGAAGATTATACTTGCAGACAATTCAGAAAATACATGTACATCAGATGGACATTATGTAATGGTACCAGTTGCGTATTATTTGGAATATATTTTACACACCACATACAGACGGTGCAAATGGCGGTACAAATGTTGAATTTGTTATGATGTATTTGCTTTAAAAGAATGATGAAAAGAAACATTTCGTGGTATGTTCAGCATTTTTACCATAAAATCTCACGAATTATGCGAAAAAATTACATTAAAAAAAACTGAAAAAACTAAAAAACTAGTCGCGCGACTTTTCTTGACGTCTGAACTCCCTAGTGCTCAACAGCACGACTCGGTATGATCTGGTCAGAATATTGGTCCCACACGGAACGGCAAGATTGTCAGGGCTGCCTACCTCTGCTTTCGAATGAATTCTGTTCTCGCGTTTTCGCTGTTATTGTTGTGTCCTGTGATTTGTTCGATTCGGATTTTGGTGATAACGATTACGATTCGATTGTTAGAAAGTGGAGACATTGTTGATTGGAGGTCTCGCTTCCTTGTGAAAATGAAGCTCTTCATGGAAAACGGGTGGGAAAAAAGTACGTAATAGATGAAATGGCTGCAGGTGCTGGTCACAGTCATTCGTCTTCCTCCCTACAATTGCGACTTAAATGCTGGCATGGGCAAAAACTAAAAGGTATTTTACGGAACACAATATATCTGGAGACATGTCAGCTACGCATCTACGTGAATTAACAGTCAGAGGGTTTGAAGCTGTAACTGTTTCGTGCTGGGAAGGTTACTGCAACCATGTAAAACATCTAGAAAAAGAATACTGGCAAAAAGACGGGATAATGGAAATTGTAGTGAATGACATTGTAATTAATACTACATAGAATTCAAGCGATGATTCACATTATTCAGAAGATGAAAATTAAGTACGTACACTATCTTATCTCCTTAATAAGCAATATTATCATTATCTAATTAATTTCATTTGTGGTTGCTATTAATTACGTTATTATCTGTTCTATTTTATCGTCTATAATGTACTGTTGTATTAAAGAGTGAAAGAGGCGCGAATAGTATTAATAATGTTACAGTTGGCAACTCCCGTCGGATGTGACGTAGGGAGAAGTCTCCTCTCCCCGCACTGGGAGACTCCAAGAAAAGTCGCGCGACTAGTACTGCGATAGTGAACACGTGAATTCTGCGGCACGTTAGTACGATATTGTGGTGTGTTGCTTGCGATATATCTATATAAACAATATTCGTGCATCGTGGTTCTAGAAAGATGGACGCAAATAATTCTCCTGAACCTAAAGAAACGACGTTCGGTAAGGAAATTGACGCATTGACTTTCAGTGGCGACACCTTCACATCGTTAGTAAATATGATTACCGGAGTAGTTTCATTTGGTGATACGTGAGGTTAATTTACATAATATAAATTTTTCTAATTGTACTATTAATAATATTACAATTAAGTATAACTATTCCCTAAACCAATGTGAATTACTTCTGAATTGTTTGAATCTGATTTGTTTTGTATCGCCATATTTTTTCCTTAACAAACATTTGTCTTGCGATGAATCGATGGTTGTTTACGTTGCTAAAGATGTTTAATTTCTTAACATACAGGTGTACTTAACAAACCAGCAGGGTTGCAGAGGGGTTAAAGACGCATGGGACCGGTAAATTATATTGAAAGGCACAAATTAAGGTAAACAATAATGTACAAAAGGATGTTTTATTTATTCCAAGAATGAAGTGGTTACAAATGCAAGATTTTTCTTGTCTTAACTCTTTCAGTGCTATTTGGTCATTTTTATTTTACTTTCTTTAAAACACACTGTTATACATTATTACATATTAAATACATTGTTACTACTGCCTACATACAGATTAGAGTACTCCTTAAATAAAATATTCTTTAATTGAATGTTAATGATTTGCATTCATTGTTTTTTTGACGTCAAGATTACTTTGACGTAAACAATTTAAAAAGTCTTTATTATATATTACATATTTAATCTTAGAAAACAAACTAAGAGCCAATTCATTTGGATAGAAAAGGGTGGCATTCACATACTGTTTAATCAGAATATGCGAGTTTCTTAATTTATGCTTTTCATCCACATTCGATACAGCATTCCTACAACCATCATGTGGCGAGGTACTACACAACCAGCCACATACATATGACTCAGCATTTTCCAGAAATCGACGAGAAAGATAATCAAATTAAAAGAAATCAAGCAGAAAACAAACACTAACAGCACTGAACGGAACACTACGAGGTTTCACCAGATACTGCCCCTAGATGGAACTTGCATCAGTATTTCTCGATGTATCGCGAAGTGTCCTGTATTGTCTCCATAGTATTTGCTTATAAGTATAATGCGCTGCAAATATTGTAACAGTTGAGGTTTACGCAGTGGGGGCTCGTGCTTAGATTGCATGGTTGCACAACCCCCAAATAATCGAAAAAGATCTTATAATATGTTAGTAATATTCATTTTCCTTTTAAGAATTGTTTAATATTCAAAATTTTGCAGTAATATCGATGCATATGCACCAAAGAGCATCTAACGAGCGCTCTCTGGTGGCGTTTGGTGCTCTAAGCCAGTGCACGCCTCACGCATATTCCTGGGTTTTCTGCATTTACTCGTTATGCTGGCTTTACACTTGCAAGAAAGATGAGCAATATTATTTCGCAAGAAAGGTTGCGAATGTAAACATTGCAGCAATAAATACTTCTTCTGATGTTGGCAATATTTCTTGCTAGATATTCCGGTCGTAAACACGCGTGTTTCCGTCCTCGGAAAGATATTGCCGGCTGTTGCTGGGACTAGAATTGGATTGAAATCTGAGCAAGATGTTGCTGGAAGAAGCCAATGATGGCCACGGTCAGATGCGCAGGAAGTACGGTTAAGGTGGTACATAGACGTATTATTTGGAATTGTTATATGCGTTTTTTTTTTTTTCGTAAAATGGGTGAGTGAAAAAGGTTTAATAAAATAAATGAAGTAATAAATATTACAAATCCTCTATGGTAAAGCCAGCATAGGCCTGTGCTTCAACAAAGAGCCTTGCAAGAAAATGGCGAGCAATATTATTTCTCAAGAAAAGTTGCCATTGCGGCAATAAATATTTCTGATGTTGGCAATATTTCTTGCTAGATATTCCGGTCGTAAACACGCGTGTTTCCGTCCTCGGAAAGATATTGCCGGCTGTTGCTGGGACTAGAATTGGATTGAAATCTGAGCAAGATATTGCTGGAAGAAGCCAATGATGGCCACGGTCAGATGCGCAGGAAGTACGGTTAAGGTAGTACATAGACGTATTATTTGGAATTGTTATATGCGTTTTTTTTTCGTAAAATGGGTGAGTGAAAAAGGTTTAATAAAATAAATGAAGTAATAAATATTACAAATCCTTTATGGTAAAGCCAGCATAGGCCTGTGCTTCAACAAACAGCTTTGCAAAAAAACGGCGAGCAATATTATTTCTCAAGAAAAGATGCCAATGTAAACATTGCAGCAATAAATATTTCTGATGTTGGCAATATTTCTTGCTAGATATTCTGGTCGTAATGTAAACACGCGTGTTTCCGTCCTCGGAAAGATATTGCCGGCTGTTGCTGGGACTAGAATTGGATTGAAGTCTGAGCAAGATATTGCTAGAAGAAGCCAATGATGGCCACGGTCAGATGGGCAGGAAGTACGGTTAAGGTAGTACATAGACTATTATTTTGAATTGTTATATGCATTTTTCGTGAAATGGGTGTGTGAAAAAGGTTTAATGAAATAAATGAAGTAATAAATATTACAAATCCTCTATGGTTGATTATCGAATGGTTCAAATTTTGGTTTAGTTATAGATGCTCCCTTATTAATTTTATGTTAAAAATTATCAAGATTCCTGATCTAAGATTTAGAGATTTTAAGATTAATCTATAATACATCAACTGTAGGTAAAGGACATTTTAAAGCTTTTTACAGAATTAATATTTGCCCTTTTTATAAATAGAAAATTACTAAGAACCCATGTGAATCGTAGTCCACGAAAAAATATTGAGGCTCCTGAACCGAATTTGCACAAGCCCCTTTTCCTTTCGTCTTAAAATACAGTCGCATGTCTTCACAAAACGTCGTTTCTTTGTATCTTCATTGAGCACAATAACTGCGACCACGACTCGCATTTTCTCCCTTCTACTAGCCATGTCGGAGTGAAATATTGTGACCGTCCGTTTTCTTAGACTTCGAAAACGTGTCACATGCGACCTAAGAGAGCGAGGGAAAGGAGTATTTTGAACGCGCGCCAACGCGGATGAATATTAGGAATGCTAACTGGAAATTAGATCAAGAGAGACAGCCACAATAGACCGAGGGCGAGACCGGTAGTCAGATGAAAGAAAAAGTTCTTTCTGAGGTTAGCAGCTGAACTGGGCAGACGTATTGAAAACGGCACGCCAGGAATTGAAATTGCAGCGGACTTCAGATTTGCAACTTTTAGAAAAACTTCAGGAAGATAAGAAGAGGTAAATATTCTATTATAAAGTGATTTAAACGTAATCTTAGAAGAAAGATAATAAGAGACGTTATGAATTTATAATAGGAGAATTAGGGAGAGGAGTTTTGAATAGATGGCAGTAATTAATAGTTGCATTCATTTCTCTTTCCAGTTTTTTTCTTTATATATATATGCTCTCTCAAAGTTTGTGCTCGTATAAAAGAGGGTGATCTCTGGATCCATTTCAACTCTGAATATCCAGTTGGTCATTAATCATAATTGGAAATTAAGTAAAATTCATATGAGAGTACGCAAGAATATAAACCTTGAACGAGACGAAGAACGCGTTTCTGGTGGGCAACTGCGTTCTCAACCCGAGGCTCCGACGCTTCAAGGCCGAAACAGCTCCGAGGGAAGGGGTAGAAGAAAGCACAGCTGACTTCCCGACGCGGCCGAGAAGAGAATAAAGTAAGGTCGTACTAAATGAACTGTTTTTGTAGGGATAGGAGTAATTCATTTTAATCAGAAAGCTTATCCTGTATCCGTTACGTAGAAAGAAAGGGAGGGTAACATATTTGCCATGCTTAAAAGATAAAGAAAGTGAAAGTACATTTGTTTCCGACTTCTAATACGTGAGAACAGAATCAATCTTTTCTTTTAAAAGGATTCGAAGATCTGAAATTGTAATTTAGTGATTAAGAGTCTGTATAAGAGACGAATTATAATAGTAATCATTCTCTGGATTTTAGAGAGAGAGAGAGTTTCATTTTTGTGAAAGCAATGTTAAGTCAGAAGTACTAGTTTTGATTTTCAATGTGTTTTTCTTTCATTTTTGTATAAAGTAATATTTTAACGATTCTCAGAATTTCTGAAAGTGTGTGTGTGTTAAAAAATTGGGTTGTAAAGAAGAGTAAGAAATTGTGTATCGAGTTATTAGTGTGTGTGTGTGGGTTTTTCTTACAGACAGTCAAGAGTATTCTGTATTTGATTTTTCTGTGTGCCATTTTATGTATCTGTCACAGCAGCAAATATTTCTAGAATATACTGAATTAAGTGAAAAGTGATTCTAACTCGAGTTGTGTGTAATTTTGCATCCAATCCAAAACGATCTTCACGACCCTGCCCCCTATTCTTTTTTTATTTATTGTGTCCACACTGGGACGTCTTACTGAGCTAGCTGAACATCTGGCGAATTGTGTTCGCCACCCCCCCCCCCCAAGACGTCTCAGGTCGGGTGCTGGCCTTACGGCTTGTAACCGGACGTGTGGGTCGCAATATAACCTCACTTACGTTGACGCGCCATTTTCCTCGTGGAATCACCAGGCACGACAAGAAAAAGTTCTAATGTAAAACGATCGGCAATATCTTGTCGGAGAGATCTTCCTCCCAATTTCTGGCAACATGTTGCCCCTTCTTGTTCTTGCTAATGTAAAGCCGGCATTACAGTAACATGTCATCACAAAACATTGACGTTTCTTTATCTGAGCACAATAACTGCGACCACAACTCGCATCTTCTCGCTTCTACTAGCCATGTCCAAGCGAGGTATAACCTCACTTAAGTTCACACGCAATTTTTCTCGTGACATCACCAAACACAACAAAAACTTCTAATGATCGGCAATATCTTGTCGGAAAGATATTTCTCCCAACTTTCTGGCAACATATTGCCCCATCTTGTTCTTGCTAATGTAAATATAACCGCAAGAAACAGCAACAAATTGCTGAAAGATATTGCGGAAACCTATTGGTAGTGTAAAGCCGGCATTAGGTGCGGCAACCAGTCGATGGAGGACGAGAGAAATACCAATTTTCTGTCTGCATCTGCCACTAGCTGCAAATTAATTTCATGAAATTCGCAAGTTATTGAAAGTACACAAGTTCAGTCTATCCTTAATGGAATTGAATGCATTATATTCGTGATGTTTGGATATTTTATTTTCATTTGATATTAGGTTTGTTAATTCAAAATGTACGTCATGGGAAGCGGTTTATAATACTGTTGATACAAACGACAAATATAATTCTTTTTTTTTTCAACTCTTTCATTTCAACACTTGCTTTCTTCTTCAAAAAAGAAAATTAAATATTTCACGGAAAAGCAATTCTTGGATAACACAAGGGATAAGGACATCTTGTAAAAACAAGCGAATTCTTTCTTTCATTTCTAAACGTCATAACGTATCTCAAGATTTCCTTATCTACTTTAAAAAATACAAATCATTTTTACGAAAAGTCATAAGGCAGGCTAAAATCATGAAACACGATCAGGATATTTTAAACTCAAATAACAAAACAAAAGCAATGTGGAATATAATAAAAAAATACGACCAAATCAACCAGAAACCCTGTAGAGAATGTTGTTTTAAAATATAACGATATAAATGTGAACGATCCGGCAACAGTGGCTAGTCTCTTTAACCAATACTTTCGAGAATTGCTGCCGATCTCACTAAGGGTCTTCAGCCACAAAATTCAAAAACAGACTGTTCACCCAAAATTTTAGACACGATGTTCGTTTCCGAAACTTCTTCCTATGAACTTCTCAAAATAATCGGTAAACTAAAAAATAAATATTCGTCCGGTTTAGATGAATTCCCGGATTATTTGTTAAAGACCTGTGCGTATGCCATTATACACCCGTTAGCTCACATATTTAATTCATCGTTATGCACCGGAACGTTTCCAGATATTTTCAAAACAGCTAAAATTAAGCCGCTCTTCAACAAAGGCAACAAAAATGAAATTCAAAATTATCGGCCCATTTCTCTTCTATCAGTTTTTTCAAAAATATTAGAGCGACTTTTTTACGTACGAATGAAAACCTTTCTCAGTAAACACGACGCGCTTTCAGATTGCTAACATGGATTTAGAAAATCAAAATCAACGGAAACAGCCATATTTTCTTTTCTTAAACATGTCGCCTCATCATTGGATCAAACCGAGGCACCTATTGGATTATTTTTAGATCTCTCAAAAGCTTTTGACGTCATTGATCATGACATTTTACTTTCAAAACTACCGTCATATGGAATCCGTGGTATTGCTCTAGATTGGTTGTGTTCGTACCTTAAACAACGATCTCAGAGAGTGGAAATACCTTATGGAATGATGGAACATTACGTACGCACCTTTCCGACTCTTTGCCCATTGCACGTGGAGTTCCTCAAGGATCGATTTTAGGCCCTATTCTGTTCCTACTTTGCGTAAACGATATGCCCTGATCCATTGAGCAAATGCTGAGATGGCCCCTTGTGTTGCTTCTGGACAAAAATGTAACTTCATTTGCTGTGCACGTCTTCTAGAATTCAGTGGGAAATACAATTATTCAAATTATTGTTTCCATGTCGCGGCAGGAAGTATTATTCCGAAGGACGACATGGATAAGAGTCCAAAATTTATTGCTTATTTATCCTTGAAAATAGATTTTATTACATGGGAGCTTTTTTTCTTCAAAATTTAAGTAGTATATGACTTAGTGTGGGGATCACAGAATTTTGAAAATGTGCACACAATTCACTTTTCCCCATAGCACGTCATACACAGTTTTAACTGTTTTTTGACGTAAAATAAATAAACACGTTTGAAGATTCCTTTGTGTGAAGTTGGCCGTTTTGGAAGAAAGTTCCTTTCTCTCTCACAGAGTGTGCTTGTGGGACACTACTGAATCCCTGCACAATAGCAGTTTTACCGTCAACCAATTTTTCCATATTAAGGAACATGGATTCGTTTAAACAAGATGTTAGAGAAAGTAATTTTATTATACATAGGAACAAGATTTGTCCATTTTTGGTATCAGTTCCCCCCAATACGAGTTTCTGTCAAAAATCGCCATTTTTGTTGAACTACAATACTTTCTGAATTTCCATTTTTTAATCCATTTTTTCTTCCTGGGACCTTTTTCAGCTTCAGAGAATGCCGATTTCGACTGTCCGCGCCGGTTACCCTTTATGTCCCTCATGGAGATACATATGAGCTTTTTTTTTTTTTTTTTTTTCATTAGGCTCTGACTCACTTGCGGGCTCGTCCATCTATGATCAGCAGACTCACAAGGTCTTCTGCGACAACATATGCATACATGAAAGACAAGGGACAAACATCCATGTCCACGGCAGGACTGGAACCCGCGACTTTCCAGACCGAAGCCCTTAGTCGGCACACGCTCAAGCCACATCGGCTATCCAACTCAGCAATTCTCTGACCATTATAAATCGCCAACGAGCGACTTTTAATGATAAATGTTCAGGTAATTTTAGACTGGTGTAGTAAAACCCTCACGGTGACTCCTAAAGTTGCATACGTGTGCGTAATAAAAGATGTAGGTAATTGTATTTCCCTATATGTTTACATTGTGGTCGTTCTATGTGAATTCACTGCGGGAAAGGGCATTATGTTTTAAAGAATATGCAGCAAGCAAAGATGAGCTTGGAAGGAGAGGAGGGGGGGGGGCGAAACCCGGTCTTGCATCATTCAATTCATTATTCAATGCCGAGCTCGCCTCATCAACGTTGGTTAACACACTTGAAGGGAGATAGTTTTTGGTCACGAAATTGTAAACATAACAATTGTATCTGACTCACACGTAGAAAAATTCCAATGGGTCGCGCTTATGCTAGTTCATTGCGGGCCTTGCCCTGAACGGCACGCACCCCGCCACCTTTGGAAATAGCCACCCCGCAACTGGCCCCGCCTGCTGCGAAGTGCTACCCTTGTACACTATAGGGCTTGGCAACCCCCTCTTTGACATTGGGCATACCCAACAGGAGCATTTGTCTCCTTTTCAATTACAATCTGGAAATGGCCATTATGGTAACTAATATATTACAGACTATGTTAATGTTTATTATTCATAAATATTGTGGAGAACTGTATTGATAGCTTTTGCTTTCAAGATATTTACTCGTACTAGTTTTCGTTATGCAATTACTCACACGTTATATTTTATCTAATTAGCTGAATATTGTATTTATTACTTTATTATGTTTAAAATTCGTGCATTAGTATGGCAAATGGTTGCAGAGGGAGAAAAAAGAGTAAAAGGCATTGTTAAATCAATATCTCCAGGTGTTGAAAAATGTCAATGCAATAGAAATAAATTCATAATTGTTGCTAACTGACTCCGTTCATAATAAAGCCAATAGTTTGCAAAATGAGATTTTTCACTTTTTGATATAATTTATTGTTTTCGAGGGCGACAACTGCTATTGATACGATGTAGTTTTTCCTGAAGTGTAGGACTGGTTTGCTATACACGTGCTGTATCCTGCAGAAATGCACACCATGATATTTAGTAGAAGAAAAGTTAAACTCTGTTGACATGCTCAATTCGTGGAGCTTGTTGAGCACCCATTGATGTCGCCACTGGATCACAAAGATGGCAAAATCATCCACAAACAGCGATGCCATGACAGGTTCTCTGTCTACGCTATAACATTTACGATGATGGCACATATAGTGATAATCAGGACCAATTCTTGAGAGATTTCATTTTCTAGCGGGGAACTGCTAGAGAGGCTGTCACCTACGCGAACATGGAAGGACGAAAGGTAGTTTTAAAGGAATAGAGTAAGCTTCCCCCTAAATCCCCACGTGTGCAGGGTTCGCAAAATGCCGTATCCAAGTGATGTCGTAGACCTTTTCTATGTCAAATACGGCCACAAGATGTTGCCTCAAGACGAACGATGTAGAGAATGCTGTTGACAACGCAACAAGATGGCCCAAGATTGACCGGTTTCTTCCAACCAGCTTTGAACTGGCGTCAACAGATTTTTACATGACCAATTCCTCTCTTATTATAAACGTTTATGGACAGAACCTGGTTACCAAAACACAGAAGAACTCTTAGAAACAGAAAGGGAAATTGATGAAAGAGAATAAGAGAAACTGGAAGATGCCTTAAGAAAAATGTGATCGTAGGCTTCCGCGGTCAGAGTCGTGATTTGGGCTGTCCGAGTGACGCTGCGTCGAAGGCTGAGGTGCCGACGTTTCGACCGACATGTCGCGGTCCTCCTCAGGGCTGTACTCACTATTTTAAACGTTGCTTACAAGATTATTAAACAATAATCGCATCCAGAGTTCGTAATATTGTGGAGACCATGTAATTGGAAGAGCAAAATGGTTTTAGGAACGGTACGTCTTGTTCCGATACCTCCATTGTCAAGCAGATCATTGAGAAACATTGAGAATTTAATAAAAGAACACACATGCTCTTCATAGATTACTTCAAAGCCTTTGACCCCGTAAACAGAAATACACTATTTAATGTATTGTATCGTAAAGGTCTCCCACCACAGCTGATTTCGGTCATTAGGAACATCTATAGTAACTCAGAAATTTGTATCAAGAGCCAAGAAAATAAGAAAGAGATAATAAACCAAGGAGTAAGGTAAGGATGTAGTATATCCCCAATTCTTTTTAATTTATATTTAGATTAAGCATTAAATATGTGGATATCCAGACTAAAATGACATGGGACAAGAAAGAAACCTAATGACCATATTATTCGCGGATGACCAACTTATACTAGCAAATGATGAATATAGCCTTCAGAAAGCACTATTTGAATTAGAAAATGTAACCGAAATGTACAATCTCTGCATAACCTCAACGAAAACGAAAGTCATGGCCTTTGAAGGAATGGAACCGATTAAATCCAATTAGTTGTATACAATTCACCTATAGAACAAGTTTTAAGTTTCAATTTCTTGGGATACAAAATGTCATACAGAGGTGAAACAGATATACACGGGAAAATTGAAAGACTACATCGTATGAACGGAACAACCCTAAGAACCCTTAAAAAGGAAGTCAGAAAGGAAACTGAGATTAAATTCTATAAGGTATTAATTATCCGAACTTGTTTATATGGAAGTGAAAATTGGACAATGACCAAAAAAGATAGCACAAGACTACAATGAGGCTAAAAAGAGATTTCTGAGATCAGTAGCTGGCTGTAAGCTGACGGACAAGAAAAGGAATTTAGAAATTCCTAAAGAAGTTGTATGTGTAAACTTCAAGGGAAAATTAATTACCATCGAAATTCCTGGATGCAGCACATTGAAAGGATATAAGAAAATCGCCTGCCGAAAATAATTCTAAAATACCGCCCACAAGGACGAAGAAATCCAGGCTGTCTGAAGAAGAGATGGGGTGACCAGATGGGAACGGAGGCGTAACAGGCAGTGCCTATATATCTGAAGGAGAAGAAAAGAAGAAGAATTTTACACTCCAGGGTCCAGTATTGCAACATTTTTCCAAAATTCAAAACAGCGGTTTCAAATTAGGTTTCTTCGAATTCTTATTTTTAACGGTCGTTATGAACGAATTATGTAGACGATGCTCTTATGAAAGGAAATAGATTGAAGGAAAGTAATATAATTAACTCAGAACTAAGAAAATACAATTCTTTCGTTTAAAAGTTTTGATCGCTGATTATGGCATTCACTGGAAGCCAACATGGATGTTACCAAAGCAAACTTGTATGAAATAATTCTTGCTATTCTGTACATTGTATACTGTAACAGTTAAACTTATTCCTGTCCGTGTCATTTGTAGCAGACAGATATGATTGATGCACCTGAATTTCAAAATGCAGATATGCATCACAAGCACTTTGTTTGAATTGGTTGAAAAGGTTTTCAAGTTCTAGCTTAGATGTTAGCAGAACAGCAATTTCAATATTAAATAACTGTTTCCAACAATGCCGGACATATTGAATGTAATAGTCCTGCAGTTGCAAAATGCAAACGCCTGTTCTTCTCTCATCTAGCGGAATGATATATCACGAAAACTTACTCGGGTGATTTCAAATAAAAAGTAATCTACTGAAACAGACAATAACCAGTAGCACTAATATAAAGACACAACAACCAAGCGTTTGTTTGAGAAGTTTCCACAGAAACTACTTTCTGAGGGAGCCAACAGCTACGGGCAGAAAATATTTCTACGGTTAAAATACACGGAAACGATGGGGTGAGTGAATCCTTAAAATGTAGTGGAACTTGCTGAAAATGTTGGGAGAGGGCGGCTGTTTGCGGATAGAAACATTTCTTCAATAGTTTATATAATAAGACATATTAGAACCTTTTATTATATTTTGGAGATTTAACTCTTCTAGCTATTTATAGAGCGTAGCATACATGGTAGGTCTCCAAACAAGCGATAACTCTTAAGTCTGAGGAAAGTAAAATTCACGCCTAAGCTATTATAATCCAAAAAATGCGAATCGAAAAAATATTGTAGTGTGTAAAACATTCCATCAGCACCAAAACAATATGTATATTAAAAAACTGGTTTAGAAGTGCCAGAAACCCCATAAATATTTCGTTTTTCACTTTTACTCGACAGTTTTTAAAACTAATTAGTAAATATCATTTAATTGTAATTGTTCAAAGTTTTGTCTACGGCGGTGCCCTCTATATCTCACAAAAATTATATAGACTGACGTATTGGATACAACTGAGGTGTTGGTAGGGCAGATGTTTCAATATTATATAACCGTTTTCAACTATGCAAAAAAAGTGTGCTGTTGTAGCATTTCTGTTTATTAAAGTCTAAAATGAGCTAAAGATTTGATGTTTTGGTCCTGTCGTCGAAATATGCAAACGCATATTCGTCTTGCATCCAGCGAGAGGATATATCACGAAAACTTACTCGGGTGATTTCCGACAAGAAGTAATCTACTGAAACAGCCAATAATCAATAGCACTAATACAATGACACAACAACCAAGTGTTTGTTTGAGAAGTTTCCACAGAAACTACTTTCTGAGGGAGCCAACAGCTACGGACAGAAAATATTTCTGCGGTTTAATACACAGAAACGATGGGGTGAGTGGATCCTTAAAATGTAGTGGAACTCGCAAAAAATGTTGGGAGAGTGGGGGCTGTTTGCGGATAGAAACATTTCTTGAATAGTTTATAAAATAAGACCTATTTGTAACTTTAGTTATATTTTGGAGATTTAACTCTTCTAGCTATTTATAGAGCGTAGCACACATGGTATGTCTCCAAACAAACGGTAACTCTAAATCTGAGGAAAGTAAAATTCAAGTCTAAGCTATTATAATCCAAAACATACAAATCGAAAAAATATTGTAGTGTGTAAAAAATTCCATCAGCACCAAAACAAACTGGTTTAGAAGTGCCACAAACCCCATAAATATTTCGTTTTTCACTTTTACTCGACAATTTTTAAAACTAATTAGTAAATATCATTTAATTGTAATTTTTCAAAGTTTTGGCTACGGCGGTGCCCCACTATATCCCACAAACATTCTATAGAAATATCAATCATTGCTTTGTTTCAAGTTACAACTGTGTTGGTAGGGCAGATGTTTCAATATTATATAACTTTTCAATAATGCAAAAAAAGTGTGCTATTGTAGCATTTCTGTTCATTAAAGTCGAAAATGAGCTAAAGATTTGATGTTTTAGTCCTGTCGTCGAAATATGCAAACGTCTATTCGTCTTGTATCCAGCGAGATGCTATATCACGAAAACTTACTCGGGTGATTTCAAACAAGAAGTAATCTACTGAAACCGCCAATAAATCATTAGCACTAATATAAAGATACGACAACCAATCGTTTGTTTGGGAAGTTTCCACAGAAACTACTTTTTGAGGGACCCATCAGCTACGGACAGAAAATACTCCTTCGGTTAAATACACAGAAACGATGGGGTGAGTGGATCCATAAAATGTAGTGGAGCTTGCAGATAATGTTGGGAAAGAGGGACTGTTTGCAGATAGAAACATTTCTTAAATAGTTTATAAAAAATACCTATTTGTAACTCTTCTAGCTATTTATAGAGTTAGGATACATGGTAGGTCCCCAAACAACCGGTAACACTAAATCAGTGTCAAGTCAAATTCACGCCTAAAAATCGAAAAAATGCGAATCGAAAAAACATTGTAGAATGAAAACAACTCCATCAGCATCCAATAATTATATATATATATATATATATATATATATATATATATATATATATATATATATATACACACATATATATACATACACACACATACATAGACACAACAACCAAACGTTTGTTTGGGGAGTTTCCACAGAAACTAATTTTTGAGGGAGCCATCAGCTACGGACAGAAAATATTCCTTCGTGAAATACACAGAAAGGATGGGGTGAGTGGATCTTAAAATGTAGTGGAACATGCAGATTAATATTGGGGAGGATGGTGGGCTGAAGAAATATTTATTTTAATAGAAAAAGACCTATTTGAAACTTCTATTACATTTTGGAGATTTGACTCTTCTGATAGGTCCCCAAACAAGCAGTAATACTAAATCTACGTCAAGTCAAATTCTCAAATTCACGCCTCAGCTATTAAAATCGAAACAATATTGTAGTGTGTAAACAACTCCACGAGCACCAAAATAAAATGTATGTTAAAAAAACTGGCTTGGAAGTGCCACAAACCCCATAAATATTTCGTTTTTCACTTTTACTCGACAATTTTTAAAAACTAATTAGTAAATATCATTTAATTGTAATTTTTTCAATGTTTGGGCTACGGCGGTGCCTCTTATATCCCACAAAAATCCCTGAATATCAAACATTACTTCGTTTGAAGTTATATCTGAGGTCTTAGTAGGGCAGTAACAATATTACATAACTTCCCAACAATGCGAGAAAATGTGTTCTGTTGTATCACTTCTGTTCATTAAAGTCTAAAATGAGTTTCCAATTTGATGTTTTAGTCCTGTCATCGAAATATGCAAACATCTCTTAGTCCCGCATCACGAATAAGTTACTGAATCACGTATCACCCGCATCGCGAATCACATTAGTATCACGAAAGCTTACTCGAGTGATTACAGGCAAGAATTAATCTACAAGAACAGCCAATAATCAATAGCACTAAAATAAAGATACAACAATCAAGCGTTTGTTTGAGAAGTTTCCACAGAAACTACTTTTTGAGGAACCCATCAGCTACGCACAGGAAATATTCCTTCGGTTAAATACACAGAAACGATGGGGTGAGTGGATTCTTAAAATGTAATGGAACATGGGGAGAAATATTGGGGAGGATGTTGGACTGAAGAAACATTTATTTTAATAGAATAAGACCTAGTTGAACCTATTACATTTTGGAGATTTAACTCTTCTGTCTATTTATAGAGTGTAGCATATACGTTAGGTCCCCAAACATGCGGTAACACTAAATCTGTGTCAAGTCTAATTCACGTCTAAGCTATTAAAATCTAAAAAATGCGAATCGAAAAAATATTGTAGTATGTAAAAAATTCCATCAGCACCAAAACAAAATGTATATTAAAAAGCTGGTTTAGAAGTGACACAAATCCCATTGATACTTCGTTTTTCACTTTTACTCGAAATTTTTTAAAAACAAATTAGTAAATATCATTTAATAGTTTTTTTTCTATAAAGTTTTGCCTGCGGCGGTGCCCAGTATATCCCACAAAAATTCCCTGAATATCATACATTAATTCGTTTAAAGTTATAGCTGAGTTGTTAGTAGGGCAGAAGTATCAATATTACATAAATGTTTCCAACAATGCGAGAAAATGTGTGCTGTTGTATCACTTCTGTTCATTAAAGTCTAAAATGAGTTTCCAATTTGATGTTTTAGTCCTGTCTAAATATGCAAACGCCTTTTAGTCTCACATCTAGCGGAATGATATATCACGAAAACTTACTCGGGTGATTATAGGCAAGAAGTAATCTACTGCAACAGCCAATAATCAATAGCACTAAAATAAAGATACAACAACCAAGCGTTTGTTTGGGGAGTTTCCACAGAAACTACTTTTTGAGGGACCCATCAGTTACGCACAGGAAATATTCCTTCGGTTAAATACACAGGAACGATGGGGTGAGTGGATCCTTAAACTGTAGTGGAACTTGCAGAAAATGTTGACGCCCCGCCCGGGCGTTGGACTTCAGAAACATTTCTTAAATATTTTATAAAATAAAACCTATTTGAACCTTGTGTTACATTTACGGGATATAACTCTTCTGGCTACTTACAATGCGTAACATTTATTTATTTATTTTACGTCAAAAAACAGTTGAAACTGCGTATGACGTGCTATGGGGAGAAGTGAATTCTGTGCACATTTTCAATATTCTGTGATCCCTACACTAAGTCATATACTACATGAAAATTAAAAAAAGCTCTCGTGTAATAAAATCTATTTTCAAGGATAAATAAGCAATACATTTTGGGCTCTTATCCATGATGTCCTTCGTCAAGGAATAATACTTCCTGCCGCAACAACATGAAAACGATAATTTGAATAACTATATTTCCCAATGAATTCTAGAAGACGTGCACAGATAATGAAGTTACATTTACGTCATACATTTATGAAGTCGTATCATACTATTTATATGTCATACATTTATGAAGTATATACATGGTTGGTCAAGAAACGAGCAGTAATACAAAATCTGTGTAAAGTTAAATTCACGTCACAATAAGCCCTCAGGATGTGACACATTGAGGCGTGATATATATACTCGTACACTAAGAAAGAGAGAGGCAGAGTGAGTGAGAGTTTTTAAGGGCTTCGTCAGAAAGAAATTGTCATTGAGTAAAGAACACCATCTGCACTGAAGAATATATATAAAATTAATTAGTAAATATAAGTTAATTGTATTTTTCAATGTTTTGGATATGCCGGTGCCCCCAGTAACCCAGAATAATTTCATGATTATCAAAAACTCTTAACACTTTTACTTTTTAGATAGAAGTAGAATATTTACAAATGACCATAGCGTTGTGAATTTTTATGAGGCAAATGTCACCTGTGAAAATTTGTTTTACTATGATTCCCATCTCATGCTCACTCGAAAACTGGTTTTCGTGGACCCCCTAGATGCCGTCGAAGTTTGTAATATTTATTCGGTATCAAACATTTAGTATCTGGACTTCGTATCAGTATTCTTACCATGAAAAGTTTAATATTTGGGTCATTGATATCTAGTTATATGTAACATTAAAATATTAAATCACATCTACTTACTCAAATCATATAATTTTTCAAATAATCGTTCTCCATGTCCTTGCGGCAATAATACCTATGGCACGCTTGTGGAAACTACCCCAAACCTGCATCTGTTTCGGCTTTCCAAAGAGTTCGTATTACTCGGGAGCGAATATGTTCGTATTAGTTCCTGTCAAAAGCTCGTTGCTACTTGCATTCGTAATTCAACTAAATATGTGTAAATTAGGGAGGGGATCATAGAAATTAAGAACATCGGCGTTGACTGCAATTCTCCTCAGAGTACGTCACAGAGATTTTAACTGTTTTTGTCGTTCAATACGTGAGTAAAAATTTATATATTTTTTTAAATTTACAATTTTTTAAAGTATATAATTTTTTTTAAATTATATTTTTTTAAAATTTATAACTCGTAATTCTTTACGACTGATACATGAGTAATGAATAAGTAAATTATTATATAAGAACGTAAATTATTATAACTATGATTTAAATGAAGCTTCACTTATGCTTAAATTTGTGAATAAGTTGGCTTAATGTTACTAAGGCTATCAAATGTACGATAGTAATGAACATTGGTGAATTTTCTCTTCTAGAATATTTTCGTATTTGTTGGCTGGTGCAGCGGGCACTGCGATTTTGTATGCTTCCTGGCGTTACAATCGTGACTACCTGCCGATCGACTATTTTGCGACCAATCTGGCAGACATTCCTGAGGAAGATGAAACAACCTCGGTAAATATTGTATTCTATTGTAACATTATGGAATTGAGAGTAAATATGATCATAGTATATTTTATTTTCATTTGGTATTTCTTAGTAATGTAAATCTCAGTTAAAAGTGTCAGTAATGTAAATCTCAGTTAAAAGTGTCAGTAGGATACTGACTCCTCCTTCGCTTGTTCTTAGTAATAGCCCATCGATGCCTAGAACACAAATAGGTGTGCGTGGCACGAAAGGTGCCTTCCACTCAAGTGATGGATTTTACTATTTAGAAATGCACAATTTACTTTTATTGACAAGTGTAATAAGGATCTTGGTTTTGTCTTTCAAATGGAAATTGTAAAAAAATAATTTTGCGCTCTTTTGGTAAAGAATTTAAAATGTATTCTAAGAAAACAGCCATAGGGGACAGCTTTAATGTGAACTAACACAATCAATTCAGTAAAATACGCCGACGTTTCTGCATCATGACCCCGAGGGTTAAGGAAGGCCCAGAATCTTTCAACTGGTTTATGATTAACGATGTAAACAATTGCCATTTTAAATGTATTCGCAGGGTTGGGCAGTGTTGAAATACTTGTTTTTGAAACGCGTATTTTAAGTACATTTTTGTATTTGAATAACTATTTTTTTAGTTTTTTGGACATGTATTTTAGAGATGTATTTAAATACTTAAAATAGGTGTATTTAAAAAAGTAAATCCTTAAAATACAGATGAAGATAACGAGGATAGTTTCTTTTTATTTGATTCTGCTAGTGAATGAACCTCATTGAAACAAAAATAAAGGCCCCTTTCAGCTGTTGAATTTGAATTCTCTTCATTTTTGAATTATAATTTTGAAATTAAAAATACTGGACAATTATCCGACGACAAAAATGCGTCTATTCCTTACAACTATAGTCCGAACAATGCCCTTTCTGCCTATTTTATTTCTTTGAATATATTTTAGGCAACTTACCCCATTATCAATGTTTACCTTTTTTTTTAATTTGTTGCGTCTATTTTGACGCAACGCGTCTCTAAACCCCTTGGGGGGCGTTGAGCGCTTCGCGCTTCTTGGAGTAATCCTCCTCTAATAGCGCTTGGAGTAATCCTCCGTTAGTATAGTCTGTCGCGTCTCGTCGCAGTCGGTTGTCAAGAGGACCGCCAGGTAGCATCTCCGCGTACGCGCCTCCTACCGCGCGCTCCTGCGTCACTACCCAGCGGCCAGAATTAGGAAGGAATAAGGATACGGGTAGGGTTTAGGGCACTTCACAGGGGTTGGACTAGCCCTTGTGAAGCAGCCAAACTCGTTTTGTTGGAACAAATTTCACATGAGATTCGACGGGAATCGAACCCGGATCTCAGTGGTGAAAGGCTTACGACTTTGCAATGAGCCACGAGTTCAGCTCTCCCACCTTAGAAATGGCTTTTGCGAGGGTTTTACAATGCCTGTAAATGGCGCTCCACAGAACAGGAAATTGCTTTCGCCTTTCCGATCTTTGCAATAATTAGTGAGCTATCTGTTCCTTACCAAGAACACAACTGTCTTCAAATATAGAGCACCCGACATCTTTCGGGTGCTCTGGCTCTGGACTCCCGACTGGACGGCACCGTAACAACTGATCAAATGTCAGGCGCAACAAAGTAAAAACCGAAGAATATTCTTCATTCGCCCTTAGGAAAAGCTGATGTAAACAAACCCGAGCTATTCATCCGCCTTGCTCCGATTCTCAATCGCCGACTACGCTCGCACTACTTTCGGCCACGCGCACTCGGTATAGTCAGTGATCGCTCGGAAAGAGTACCCGACTTCTGCAGAGCACTAAGGGAATAATATTTCTAATAGCTCCGCAAACGCATCATTACAAACATTGACCGAAACTACTTGATAGTAAAACTAATCAAATCACCCCTAACTACCAGTTTGCAAAGTTAAATTTTTGAAAAATCTTTTCTAGAATAAAGTAAGCAAACGAATGTCAATATTCAAATTACATTATTTCGACTATATTAACTAATATTCACCCTTTAATCTCATGCAAACAATTTACTAACGATCGCTCTGCTTCAGGATGACGTTCAATTCTTTTCATGACTGAAGCGCGTCGATTGGAAACTGCGTATTCATGAATTTTCCTCACAGCTATTGACGCGTATTGCGATGTGCTAGTGGTGGATCGTGCTCTCGTGAGTTTTACAGCATGAATTTGTTCAAAATGGCCCCAATGTTAGATTCTAGTTCTACTGGTGATGGCTCACTTCACACTCTTCATAACGGCACTCGCTCGAAACCTCCATCCGCTCGCGACACTACTCTATTCTGTTGGACCTCTAGAAGCGACGTTCATGCACGTATTTCCAGTCCATGACACGATGGCTTCTTTCCACCTCGTCAGATACTCGAATTCACGCAAATAATATTTCCCTTTAGTAAATGGCGTAACGACAGAAAAGAACAGTTGGTAAAACGACGGGTAGCGCACCATACAACGTTCCAAACTGATCGACTACTCCTTCAAGAGAATTTAACAGACTGGTCTCGACTACTCTCTTCCAGAAATTGTCAAGACCTCTCGTCTTTCAACGGGGAAAAATCTTGGTCGTTCTTTCCATCGCTTTTGCCTCCAATGGGGATATTTAGTTCCTAATCTTGTGAATTTACAGTTGGTCAGCGTTGGTTCCGCTTAGCTTGACCGAAGCCGAATTCGTTTACTACGCTCCGTGAAGTCACAAAGGTTAAGCGAATTCGAGGTCCCTGGTTGGGTGACCGGCCAGGAACCCCGGGATCTAACGGCGTCGAGCCCCTGGCCGAAGGGATAAAAGGCACTGCCTGACTGCGACGTGACGAGACTTGACATAGTAATTATTCAGTATAGTATGCTCAGTAACGGGGAATTACTGCAGAAGAAAGCGCTCAACGCCCAACAAGGGTTAAGAGACGCGTTGAGTTAACGTCAGGGATGACGTCGCCAACGCGCCACATTCAACTTGGCGGACCGCCTGAACCGTTTCAACTCGCTCTTTCGGTGACTTGATGCGTGGGCGGGGCATATATTCGGCTACGGTTGAGTGTGTGTGTGTGTATATATATATACACGCGCGCGCGTTTGTGTGTGCACACTCTATGTAAGCAGCATGCAAGAAAGTGAAAATCATCGGACTAGTATTCGTATTCAACAAAAGTTTTCCTAGTACTAATACAATCATGTGCCAATCACTAGAAAATAAATTCTGGATTTATGGACGTTGGTTGTTTTCGTCTTCTCCGTCATCAGGAAAATGGAAATGAAGTCGTCGCCGAGGAGCAGAACGCACGTCAGGAAGGACGTCGTCCCATCGCCGCCGCCAACCAGGAAGCTGCCTTGCCCACGCCCTCTGGCTCCATCATCGCGGCCGTCGCCGCCGCAGGCCTGCTTAACGCGCAGAGGCGTAAGTTCAACAGCGGGATCGGGAGCGGTGGCTCGGTGCATCAACTGATGTCACTCCAGCGCCTCTGACCGGGAGGTCCTAGGTTCCCACTCCCCACGGCGGCAGGATTTTCGACACTAGCTTTGCAGCTAGGTCGAATTCAGCTGCTGTCTGGAGGAGAATTCTAGCGGCCGGCTGCTCTGATCGGTAGTTTTCCGTGGTTTCTCCGGTCAACACCAGACGAATGCCGGAGCAGTACCCTACCAAACGGGCCACGGACCGCGCGCGATGTCCTTCCTCTTCCTTGTCCTATCCTCTCCTCTTACACACACACACACACTAACATGCACCACTATCACATATTCCGGGAGCCCGGTCGGGAGTTTAGAGCTTATCCCGGCTGGGGCGGTGCCCCGCTGGTGGGAGGGTCCTGGTTAGGGGGAAGCCCCACTAGCCGACGGTAGGTCGGTGCCGGATCTCGCTATCAAGCGGGGTAGGTTCACCGCCATCTCCCGAGAAGAAAAAAACATGCACTACACTAACGGGACTAATGACCGAAGCAGTTGACGCGCCCGGAAACACGATAAAATCAATCAATCAATCAATTCAACAGCGGAGGCCCTTGGACCGGCAGAGCACGGGGCTCTTGAACGTAACCAGAGTTGCCAGGTGGCCTTAAGCATTTCCCACAGGATAGAGCCGCGAAAACCACCAAATTCAAGAAAAAAATCCATGATTAAACTATTTGAGGAGGTACGGAAAATTCAGGAACACGAAATATAATATTAATTGCATATGATAATATTTCTATTTTATAGTATGCTGCGGTTTTTACAGAGCTGCTTCCCAAGGTCGCTCAAGGCCCGTCACCACGGTGGCATTTAGGCGCGGTTTTTCGCGTCTTCCTCGGTTGTGCCGCTAGAGTCACTTCATCTGCAGCACTGCTTGATACGGTCGCGAGCAGGCGACACCTAGCGACAAGGCCGAAAAAGACGGAAAAAACCGTGCCTAAATGCCACCGCGGTGATGGGCCTTTAGTGACCTTGGGAGGTATCTCTGAAAGAACCGCAGTATAAACACCTATAATTAGAATATATAAAAAGTATAAACACTATTTATATCAACACATTGTATAACTTTAATTTAAGCAGTGTCGCAATGTGTAAGAGTTACGAAGCGTAAGAGTGTGTCTCATTCATTGTAATGACCGGAAAAGAGGTAATGACACCTCTTTAAAAAAAATCTTTCCTTTAATCGAAGTTGTTTCCATTACATGTTTATTGCTATGATTCGTTCCTTTTCATCAAATGTGTTGCCATTTTCTAGCAATCTTTGGCTCAATTTTATACGAGGGTTTTCATTCAAATGATCTTGGACGTGACTGTGGCTTTACCCTGCTTAGTTATATTTAAATCAATACACCTACAATAATCATAAGAGATTTTTTTGGCTTTTGTAAATTTGTGAGACAATAGATATTTAAAACAAGTAACATTTAACTAGTGGTGCTACAGAATGGCGCACACATTCTCGTAGTTAAGTTTTCTAATTTCCTTGGTGAGGGCTGGCTTTACGGTCTTGCCCGTTCTCTTGCCAGCTGCCATCTATCGTCGTCAAAGTCCATTTTTCACATATTCTCAACGCTTCGGTTTCCTAATAGTAGAACGGAAATATTACTTCAAAAATATTAAAGAAGACTAAAAGAATGTTAAAGAATTATTTCTCTCTTAATTTAGCAACTGGATTTATCCACTTTTTCGTTATCAGGACCTGGCAATGTAATTTTTTTTTGCCAAAAATTCACAGTTTTTTCGCGCTGCATTACATAACTTTCTCTACATTACTGCGTACGTATACGATAACGTAGAATGGAAATCCTTTTCCTTTTCTGATGCATTGTTTCGAAACGAATAAATTTTTATTTCTGGAGTCTTATTAGACTACGAAGTTTTATAATGCTGAACGCAGCGACTCTTCCTTTTACTTTAATATTCACCTTTTCCCAATTTTTCACTCATTTTGAACATATGTTTACACATTCAACATAGGCTCATAAAAGGTAAAAGGCGTAAACGAAATATTGCCAGCGATTGCCGCAAGAGGTCGTGTTAAGAAATAGTAACTAGGCGTATATACGAAGGTCACTCCAAAAGTTTTGAGAATGAGCAACAATGAGTTATTCAGCAACAATGAAACTATTTCCATTGTTAGGTGGAACTTTTAGTAAGAATCTCGCGCAAGTTTGTACACGCTCGGGTAATTTATGAACTTAGTAGGGTTATTTGTGTTCTATTAGTTGTTGTTCCTCTACCACTAACGATGAACCTAAAGAGAGAGCATTTCAGAGCTATGATTTTGTATGACTTTAAGGTTGGCTTAGATACGAAATCATGCCTCGAGAGATTAGAGCGTGCGTTTGGCAATGGTTGCACTTCACAAGCCCCTGTCTATCGATGGATTGCCGAATTCAAGAGGGGAAGGGACTTTCTGGAAGATGAAGACCGTTCTGGCAGGCCCAACGCAGCAACAACGGATGAAAATGTGCTGAAAGTGGAACATTTGCTAAGGGAAGACCCTCGTTCTACATATGCTCAGATTCACGAAGCTTTAAATATTGGATCAGCAGCAGTGAGACAGATCCTGAAAGAAAAGCTTCGCGTTAGGAAGCTGTGCTGTCGCTGGATCCCTCACAACCTGTCAAATGAACAAAAAAAGGCGCGAGTGGATTGGTGTCGTGAGACCCTGTATAAGTTCAATGGAGGAAGATCAAAAAACATTTTTAGCATCGTGACGGGTGATGAAAGCTGGATTTGTCAATTTGATCCAGAAATGATCGGCAGTCATCAGTGTGGGTCTTCCTAGATGAAAATCCTCCAACGAAAGTGAGAAAACCCAGAAGCGTTGGCAAAATGATGATTTGTTCTTTCTTCTCTGCCAGTGGTCATATTGTGACAGTGCCACTCGAGGAACAAAAGACAGTCACTGCAAGACGGTACAATACAATTTGCTTGCCCAGATTGTTTGAAGAGCTGAGAAAGAACCGTCCAAAATCAGGCTTGCGTGGAATCCTGCTCCACCATGACAACGCCTCATCCCACACAGTCAGAGCAACAAATGAATTTCTGACAGTATCAAGGGTTAAAACACTGTTTCATCCACCCTAAAGTCCAGACCTGGCCCCGTGTGACTTTTCTTTTCCCTTATGCGAAAGAAAAAATTCGAGGTCATTGTTTCGAGTCAGCTCAGGCTGCAGTGACTGCATATGAAGATCAGATTCGCAGTATCTCTAAAGTGTGGCAATCGTTTGATAATTGGTTTAATCGGATGAAACGTTGCATAGAGTGTGGTGGAGAGTACTTCGAGAAGATGTGAAGGCAAGAACTTGTTATTTCGATTTTAAATATAGTATTCTCAAAACTTTTGGAGTGACCCTCGTATAACAACTTGCTAAAGTAACTCAACAAATAACTTCTTTGATCACGATATTTTTTTGTAGGCAAAACTTAACACTGATCGTTAATTAGTGGGACCCGAGACCACCGGGGTTCCAGACGTTGATCCTGTTCGTCCCTAAGGAACTAATGCCGCTGTTCCCATTTCAGGTCCAGAGACCGACGCTAGCCTTCCCGCAGCGCCGCGACGCGAACAGGCGCCACGGCCTTTCAACCCGGATGCCGACATGCTGCGTCGCCTCTCCAACCTGGGCGACTCCCTGCCGAGAGTACTCTACCGGCGAGAAATCAATGGGCTCTTCGACCTGTCCCCTCGGCGCGGGCCCTTCGCGAGGCGCATGCCCCCCGGCCCACGCGCCCCTCCCGCCAACGGCTCCTCTCAGACGCAGCGCCCCGCTGGCTAGAGCGTCCAACCTTCACCGAAACGACAAAGCAACCACAACGAGACTTCATGAACCGCACAATCGCGCTTGCTCGACAAAAGTAACACAGTTCCATCGCCGTCGGCCTCACACGTCGAGCACTGACTAGCAAACAAGACACAGCACACAATTGCTCTTACTCGACAACAACGACAGTTCCATCGCCGTCGACCTCAGACGTCCAGGCACCAGACTTCAAGCGCACAATCCGCTTGCTCGACAAAAGCAACTCAGTTCCATCGCCGTCGGCCTCAGACGAGCACTGACTAGCAAACAAGACCGCAAAGACGTTCAGACACCTAGCGCACCACCAGACTACAAGCGCACAATCGCTCTTACTCGACAGCAACAACAGTTCCATCGCCGTCGGCCTCAGACAGCGAGCACTGGCTAGCAAACAAGACACAGCATATGGCGAGGCCGCACAGACGTTCAGGCACCCAGCGCATCAGACTTCAAGCGCACAATCGTTCTTACTCGACAACAACAGTTCCATCGCCGTCGACCCCAGACGTCCAGCATTGAGTAGCAAACCACAAGACACGGCATATCGCGAGACCGCACAGACGATCAAGTACCCAGCGCACAATCGCGCTTACTCGATAACGACAACAATAACAACAGTTCAATCGCCGTCGGCCTCAGACGGCGAGCATTAACTAGCAAACCACAAGACACGGTATATTGCGAGACTACACAGACGTTCAAGCACCCAGCGCACCAGACTTCAAGCGACGGGCAGACTTGTCCACGCTCGACTCTTCACCACAACGTGTCGCTGCTTATCTCCGACAGAAAACACGAGTGACCATGCAACTAAAAGTAAGAATGAAACGCACCCTCACGCAACAGCATTGACAAGGAGCAACGAGAGACAGAATATCGTGCACCGCACGATAGCTCCCTAGCGGCACCAGACTTCAAGCGACAGGCAGACTTGTCCACCTTCGACTCTTCAAGAAAACGTGTCGCTGCTTATCTCCCACAGTACACACGAGTGATCATGCTATCAATCAACTAAAAGAACGGAACGCACCCTCACGCAGCAGCATTAACAAGGAACGAGACAGAATATCGTGCACCGCACAGCCGATCAAACCTTCTAGCGGCACCAGACTTCAAGCGACGGGCAGACTTGTCCACCCTCGACTCTTCAAGAAAACGTGTCGCTGCTTATCTCCCACAGTACACACGAGTGATCATGCATTTAAAAGTAAGAACGAAACGCACCCCCCACGCAATAGAATTGATAAGAAACCACGAGAGACAGAATATCGTGCACCGCACAGACACTCAAGCCTTCTAGCGGCACCAGACTTCAAGCGACGGGCAGACTTCTCCACCAAAACGAGTCGCTGCTTATTGCCCACCGTACACACGAATGACCATGCGACCATGCAACTAAAAGAAAGAACGGAACGCACCCTCACGCAGCAACATTGATAAGAAACCACGAGAGACAGAATATCGTGCACTGCTCAGACACTCAAGCAGACAGAATATCGTGCACTGCTCAGACCACAAAGACAGAGAAAGAACGAAACGCACCCTCACGCAACAGCACAAGTAACTACGAGAGACAGAATATCATGCACCGCACAGCCGATCAAGCCTTCTAGCGGCACCACACTTCAAGTGACGGGCGGATTTGTCCACCCTCGACTCTTCACAACGAGTCGCTGTTTATCGCGCACCGTACAAGCGAGTGACGCTGCCTGCACGACTCAATGTAAGAACGAAACGCACCTTCACGAACACACCCAAGTATTTAGTCTCTGCCTCCAACAGCAAACAACGAGAATAGCTCATCCCCTGACACTCATTTAATAGAAGGGTTTTTCGAGTATAGGTACTTGATATTTGTGCCAAAAATGGCTTATCACCACCACCTCACGATTGGCGTATTTGAACCAAATTCGTGCTATGAAAACGGTCTGCTAAAAATGTTGATTTACACTATAATTTACTTCTTTGAGAGAACGTTTATCATACTGCCTTCTATAAAGAATCACCTTCTTCTACTACAAGGATTAGGGCTGGTGGCTTGTTCTGTCCTCAATCAATGTTGTTCATCTTATTCTTGGTCTTACATTTCTTCTGGCAAACGGCTCATAGTCCAAAGCTTCTTTGGGCAGTCTGTTATTGTCTACTTGGATATTGAGGGAGTATCAGTTACATTTAAATCTTTCCGGCCTTTGTAAAAGATTGAAGATATCTAGTTGTTGACAGATTTCCTCCATTCTTTGATGGTCTATTAAAGAAACAAAGCAACACCTCTTAGATACTTGCTTTCATATGTTTCAATCTTCCTTTCCCATGTTCCAGTCCTATTTTATTTAGTAGTTAGTTTTCAGAGCAATGTCTTAGGGTTCTTCAGTTTGTACCTCATATTCGTTGGAATATGCTTAATTTCATATCTACATCAAGGTATTGTAAATATGACACACTGCAACCTAACTAAAGAAAGTTACCTGTTCTAGAATTTTATTGTCAAGAACTATTTTGCATCTGTCATGATCAGAGCCATCTCAGTATTTGCTCAGAGGATCAGGGAAACTGGATGAAAAACCTGATCTAGAAGGGGGCTGTTGACTCAGAAGCTGAGGTACAATACTTGTTACCGGTTGTTTAGAATTAAACAGTCCAAATGGAAAATAATACGTTAAATATCACTGTTAAAATTAATATTACTTTCCTTTTGATACTCAATAGTCTCTAATTGTATAGAAACTGTTATGCAGCAGAAAATATTTTACTTGGGACTTAAACTTTTGCTTTGAATTTATTTGTTTCATGTCATCTGGCAAGGTGTTGTAAAATAATGTACTTGTATTGCGTGTGACTTTTTTGTTGTGAGCTGTTGATAATGTCACCTGATGAATGATTACTACGTCAAGTGTTATAATTATAGACAACGGTGATTGCTGAAAATATATTCCCGCCCTTAAGTCAGTTTTGACAAAAACCACTGATTCGTAAATCAAGAGCCAAGGTAATGGTAAAATTCTTAGATTAATAAAGAAAACCTTACAAGAATCACATAGGTGGGATTTGCTTATTAATCTAATTCTCATTTGTAATCTAAGAGTCTGTGACCTATAAGATGTATTTTGCCAGAATATTATGCCATATCTCACGCAGGAATGAACATTTGCGAAATTTACACAACAAGCAGTATGAAGGTGGGCAAAGTTGTTACGACATATCGTTGAACGTAAGAGTGAACATTGAATATGTTGTATGGGCATATTAGTTAGGACATAATGTTGAACATAGAAGGGGAGTGGGCTGGCATAATATTGTCACCATTATTATCAGAATACAAAAATAATTTAAATAATATTGATTTTACAGTTTGTGGATTGAATAGAAATGAACATATGTATGCAAAAAAAGTAGATTAGGCAACACATAATAACTATTTCATTCCTTGAACATTTTTATTTGTGAATATTAGGAAGACATGTGGTAAGACACCCACCTGAGGCAAAGGATAGGGAAGTAGTATGCGCATCAATTTATGACAACTATCCAATGAACTGTGTAATAAATTGGCATACTTGATGTATGACTTTTTCTTCAGCAACTGACACCATGTAATATCGTGTTGAGCAGGGCGAGATAGGATGTATCATCACAGTGACCAAAGAAAGAAAATGTCTTGGACAAAAGATCTTTCTTCATCTGGAATTTGCCCAAGAAGGTCCTGAATGCATTTAAATTGATTTGTATGAGGAAGAATTATAATTGAGAATGATGTTTAATATATAGTGAGCTCATTAAACAATGTTAGTAAATGAATTGCAACAAATAGTTCATTTGTTAATTGAAAACGAAGCTGATAATTTATATTTAATTGCAATCAATCAAAGAATTTCTTAGTCAAACAGAAACTTCCAGAAATCACTGATCTGAACAGACAGCCTGTATGCATACAATCAGGTAAGCTACAGTCCTCCATGTCGATGCCCATAGGTAATAAAATATTAAAAGTGAATGTTAACTATAATATTGAGATGTGAGCAGAGAAGGACAACTGAAACTATATAAAGAGTGAACATAAATCTTAGTATTTGCATGAAATTATCGTGAATATACAAACAGATCAAATTAAATAAATAAATAAATAAATAATCAGAAAGAAATGTTAAGGTTCTTTTTATGGCATGCCCAGCATAGACTTATTAAATTAAAATAGGTTCTTTTCACTATCAAGGTCATGAAAGGAGAAATATTAGATACTTTGCTTAACAACAAAATACAGGCCAACCTATACCAACAATAAATTAACAAACCTATTATTCATTTACTGGGGTGCAGAAACCATTTTTAAGTACACTCATTTAACATGTATAGTACAAATATTTACATATTTTTTAAGAATGTGTCTTATCAAAAATGAGATGAAGGGATGGATCCGGTTCCTCTTAACTCATGTTAATGTTGATAAATTGAGAAATATGAAACATTTTGGTTTTGAAAAATTATTTTATTGCAATATCTGAGTGATGTAAAAAAAATACTGTGTTGAATTCAATACTCTTCCCATAACTCTTATTTAAATTAAAACACAGATATTTAATATGAAAATAAAGGAGTCAAAAATTGAAAATTACAATTTTATACAGAGACTAACATTTTCTGTGATTGAAAACCCAAACACAAATATGTGTAGAAATTAAAGCAAATAAAATAACTTTGTTTCAAGACAAAGATCTTGAATCAAATTGGTAATCAAACATTTTGATTCCATTATAATTTGTACAGAAACTATTTTTTCATTCCCACAAAATAAATGCAATGAATCTGACCAACACAATCTTAAGTATTACACTAATTTTATTGCCCTGGGACTATAAGGTGGTGCTGTGTTCACATAAGCTTGTAAGTACAAATTCTAGGAAAAGTTGAGATTGCTTTCAATGGTTACTCAGAAACAGTTATTCATACGTGAAAGTCATAATAAAATGTCAATAACAATCTGTGCATAATAAATTGCTATATATTGAGCAGCATAATCCAGTCATTTCCTTTTCTCAAATCGAATAGAGAAACAGCTTTGTCTCACTAAATTAAAATGAATGATATTCCGTATTTGAGGCTAGCAATCAGTCATCCCAATTGTAAAATGAATGTGAAGCTAAGCTTTTATATAAAAATTTCAATAGCAGAAATTAAAATTTCCCCTCAATAGTTTAGAAAAAAAATTAATGAATTTTAAGAAGTACAAGAAATTTGTATGATATTTTGGAAACTTCCTGAAACAATTTCATAATTATTACTCTATCTGTTCTAAATTATTCATATACACTGAAAATTATTTTACCAAACAAGCACCTGGAGTATACTGCCTACATCAGAAAATATATTCACAATCAAATAATCATTTTAACATCAGAGAGTTATTTTTGAGAAAAAAAATCCCCTGAATGATCACACTAGTAATTCTTTGGCCCATTATAAATTTGGTAATGTAATGCAGAATGTGTATAATACCTCGTATAAAAAGTATTCTTAAGGTAACTGTAAGATAGAATGTGTAGGTAAAATAAAGTGTGTGAGTAGGCGCTTCCATAATTCTCGTGAAGACAGAAGTGAGTGATGCCACAAATGAAAATTCAAAAACGATACCGAGGAAAAATTCAGCAACTAAAAGACTATTGTGAATCTTGAGGAAAATTAACGTAATATATACAGTAAAATCTGTCTAAAACGGAACCTATATATGTTGGAAACCTGCCTAAACCGAAAAATTTCTCCGGCCCATGAAGTTACATAGCATTTTACACAGCATAAATCAGAACCTCTTTAATGTGGAAATGGAACGTTTTTTCATGTCCTCCAGAGAAAAATGTCTTTATAAAATGGAGTTCTTGTGAATTTAATGTAATTAGTAGAGACACAAGATGTTCTTAATGAAATGAATGCATCTGCAAGCCTGTGTTAAATTCTCTATCCCTCTGACATGCGATTTAGTTGTGGCGGCCAGACATTGAAGGAGACTGGCTTCAGCTGTCAGCGTAGAATTCCACCTTGGGGGCGCTTGTCTCTCAAGGTGTAGGTAGGTCTTAGAGGAATTCCCTTTTTCTTGACTCTGAGCGTGGTAAGGTGTCGGGCATGGCTTCTATTCACACGTCACCCTGCTCCGCGTTGAAAAGCATAACCCCTCCACCAGATAAGCATTGCACACGGCCATGCACGTGTATCAGAAAGACATAGTACTGGGTTGCAACGCATTGTGCGTTGAAAGAGTTTGCAACTAGTCTGAATACAGTCAGGAAGGTGTGTATTTTTCAACTAAAATAAGAAGCTGTCAATGACGAGTGTTTAATATTCATTTATTGATGACTCCTTCGATAAATACATTGTATAATAATGTATTTTGAGAAATATAATGAAGTCATATAATTTACTGCTTTCTGGGCAGAAATGTCAACGTCAGGTTATAAAATGGGCAACCTTGCATCAAACAGAATTTTTTTGTGTGCCGATCGATTCCGGCTTACGCAGATGTTACTGTATATACACGTGCGTTTTCTTGATATTCCACAGCGGGGCATCCGGGGAGACGAGAGTTCTGGCTACGTCATAGCTTAAAAAGGGTGTACCAACTGTGGGCATGAACTTAACATGCCAAAGAGTGCCTCGAGATATACAATTATTTTGAAGGGATGAGGTGGTTGTTGCCAGCATTGTAAATTGGTACGTGCTGTTCCAAGTCAAACCTAAGTATCTCAACGGACCGTGCTATTCAGTACTGGGTGAGGAATAGGGAGCTCGCGTACCAAGAAAACTTGCGCAAGCAATAGTTTTAGAGATGACTATTCTCTCAAAATCAATAAAAAATGTAAAGTAAATCTTTCATATGATTAGGCAAATTTTCTAGTATTGCTATAGAATTAATACATGTGCCACTAACTTATTTTTTCGCTGCGTTATTATACACAAGAAACAAAATGGAAGAAGTGCTTGATGGCAAATCCCTACAATATTGTAAATAACTCAATAAATACTTTTTTTTTAACTCAAGCAATTTTGATTGTGTCAATCATATGAAGGAAATAATTAGAACCAAAAGCATTCCAACATCCAAATGATGAATTCACACCATTATTCAGCAGACACAAGAGTTTATTTGGGTACTGAAATCTTCTGCAGGACATTTTCATTTAACAAACAAAAGATTATTATATTCATTAAGATCAACACATTTCAAATACAATAACAAGAAGGACATACATTAGTCTGTACTGAATGAATGCCAATTTAAACCCATACATGTACACGTCTAATAGGACATTTCAGAAACACTTTTGAGCTTTGCACAAGAGAAGATTTAGCTCTCTTATCAAAATTACATTTATTCCATGTTTTTACACATCAATGTTACGTTAATCAAAGTGGACAACAGGAAAAGGAAATATTAAAAAAAAAAAAAACTATTGTTCCACAGCCAGGACAAATACAAAGTTTTTGTAATATACTGTAAATGTATTACAAAAACTTGTCCTTCAACAACCTCTTAATACTTATGAAATAAGTGTATGCAAGGTAAAACTTTGAACACAATGTGAAGTCATAACATCATTCTTCTAGTATATGCAAGTCATAGAGCAAGAGGCAAAGTTTCAAAATACATGTAGTGAAAAACTTCATCTGAAACTCTGACAAAATATATCGTAACATTTCAATAATAACATCAGAATAATAAAATTATTTCTTAAAAGGCCTCGATAAAATGTATACTTACACAAAAGCAACATTCATTCACAGCTATCACTCATCAATCTATAACATTTATGACACTCCTGTCAAAAGACTAGCATCACTGGTAGATGTTATAGTTCATTCGTCAACAGATGTAACTATTGTGCCATCGCTGGCTGTACTGGTCATTTCTTCAATTAGAGCCTTCGACGAGCCATTATTACAATGACTATTTCTTTTATTAGTTAGACATCGAGCAATGTAATTCCAATATTCCTTACGAATAGTGTCATATTCTTTTGCAAGAGAATCACACAACTGAAAAAGAATTGAGTGAATAATACTATGATATTCTGTGATTACAGACACTGAAATATGCCATTTCATAAAATAAAAGTATTAATTGAGCATACATTGAATGTGAATTTATGTTTCAGAATACAAAACACAACACCTTGACAGATACATTAGACAAGACAAATTTTCTTGAAAACATCATAAGAACACGTTAAAACATGCATGAATGTCCATGACAAAGGAATGGAAAGAGCAGAATATTTTCTATCAAACTGAGAAAATTTCAATTGCACAACACGATTTAGAATAGACGGTCATTGAATAATGCTGTCCATTTACAGAACATAAAATGTTAATTCTTATAAAAGATAAAATTGTAATAGCTATTAACATAGCCAGTAATGTAATAACATTGTAACAACTCGTGATATGTTCAGCATTTTATTGGTCACCAAAAAAATCTCATGAATTATGTGAAAATTAAAGACATTACTGCGATAGTAAACACACAAATTCTGTTGCTGCAGCATATTAGTACGATATTGTGGGGAGTTGCTTGCTATATACATATATATAAAATTTTTGTATACCATGGTTTGAAGAAGATGGATGCAAAGAATTCTCCTGAACCTAAGATACCCAAAGAAACTATGTTCGGTTAGGAAATTGGCACGTTGAATTTCAGTGGCGACACCTTCACATCGTCAGTAAATATGATTACCAGAGTTTCATTTGGTGGAATGCAAGGAAAATTAGGTTAATTTACCTATTATACATTTTTCTAATTGTACTATTAATAATATTATAATTACGAATAATTATCCCCCAAACCAACATGAATTATTTCTAAATTGTTTGAATTTGATTTGTTTTATACATCGCCATGTTTTTTTCTTTACAAACATTTGACTTGCGAGGAATCGATTGTTGTTAATATTGCTAAGGATATTAAATTTCTTAATATATAGGGACGTACAAGAGCACTTAACCAACCTGCACGGTTGCATGTTAACAGGGGTTAAAGACGCATGTGACAGATAAAATATTTGTTACAATGGAACTGAAGTACTGACAAAATTTGATCTCTACTGTACACTTCTACTATAACTTGTAGATATTTTACTTGGTTGTAGTATGAAGAAAAATACATACCCTAACTGCTTGCTCCAAATTGTAGAAACTATCACCAGCACCTTTTTCAACTTGTTCCTCACACATTTCTACCATGAATCCCAATAGGTAAGGTGAACGGTTTCCAGATGCAAATAAATCCTCACAGAATTGTTTAACAACAGAATTTTCACATATTCCAAAATCACTTCGTTCCAAAACACTAAATTGTAAAAAAATTAATTAATACCACTTTAAAAGGCAAAATACACAGAAATAATGCACTCATTTCTATTGAATATACTCTTCATCACACAATACTTACCCCCTCAAGTAATTCCATGCACTCTCATTATTAGTAACCTTTTTAATTTTTGCAATCGTATAAAGTATTTCTCTATCAATGATATCGGCTGGGAAATTTGAAGTGTTGTTTAAAACAAAATAACGTTGATTCCATGCTGAATTGTTACGAATGTCTTCAGTAAGTAGCCTATCCACATATTCAAGTTCGTTGTCATATAATCTGGAAAAAAGATTGATACAATAACATCAAATTAGATTGTCCAGACAGTTTTCCAAAACTAAAGTAAATTAATCTTTCATCCAGTTGTATTCAGCTGGAGCTGACATGAAATGAAAGGAAATGAAGTGCTTCAAACATCCAACATAAAATAATTATTGAATCCTTTTTTACTACCAATATTAAATTCTGTGCTGTTTCTTAGCTAAAAATTACTCACTTGAAAGTACGAATTACCCATTGTCGATGTTCCCATGCATGATAATTTTTATCATCACGGCTTAATACTGCTTCTGTTAATTCTAATTCATGAGATGGATCTTGTAGCCATTCAACTATTACTCTTCGATGATGCCTGAAAACACAATTTCAAATACACATAAAAATATAAATAGTATATCCACACCAAAAAATATAGTATATAAAAAATATAACGAATACACTATAAATTAACTTCTTCAATATAGTGTAAAATGTATTGGAAAAATGAATTGAATTTGAATCTTAAGTATTTACTACATCACTTATTAGCAGAAGTTTGAGGAAAGTGTAATGTTGGTATATGATGGTTTATGTAAGTGTGAAAGTGATGTGAGAGTGATGAAAGTGTAATGTTGGTTGATATCAATGTCAAAAAACAACTTTTAGCTTTCTATGCTAGTGAATGAATGCTATTTTCCAAAGATACTCTTATATATTAACCCATTTGTTCCCGGATATAGAAATAACTAATTAGTCTTTTATCCAACTTTCATGTCATTTTCAGAAACATGTGCTTGTAGTTTCCAATTTTTCTAGCGGACAGTTGAAAAACTTAACATTGCAATGGTGGAAATTTAGAAATATAAGAGCAGAATCAAATTTAAGACTCTTACTCATGCAATATGATTTTTTTAACAAAGGATTCAAAGTAATTACTGATGATTTCTGGGATTCGATTTTGAAAGAAACACAGTGAAACTTTGATTTTATGTTTTCCCGGAATTTATGTGATAAATGAACAGTCCTGGCAAAATATTCATACAAGTAATGTATAATTTTCCTCAATTATGCGTCTCGTGAAGTCTTACTGTGCATTAAAATCCCAATCTTAAGATTTTTGCACAGCAGGACCCTTAATTTAGACTGACATTCTGAAAATAAAGCTGGCAATGATGGTGCCAGTTTCTGGAAGGGTGGTGAGGATACATATCAATGAAATGCGTTTTGCTATTTACAAATCAGAGTATATCTTGCTGAATGTTCTGAATTGATTGGTTAAGTAATTTTCAGGACTAAGACCACATGTTTTGTTTTGAGTGTATTTGTTGAGTTAGTTTGTCGCCACTGATAAGTCGGTTGCTGGTTTTTACATTCTCACTACTGCTGTTCAGACTTGCATATTCTGCCATTTGCTGGAAGATTGACTCATTTCATATGAGGTGCTCCTATGTGTCCCAAATAATGCATTTACACATTATACATGAAGTGTAAGAAAAGAGTAATAAAATAGAACCAAAGAAAAATTAAACATCTTAATGCCATGTTATAGTGAATACATTTAACAGCCATTTAGTGAAGACTAGTAAAAAAATTACCAATTTGAAAATGTTTTGTAATAAAAGTAAGCCATAAAGTAGAAGTATCACACTTAATTTAAAAAATCTCTAATTTAGAGTAGAGTAAAATATTTTTTATAAAATATTTTCTTCCCCATAAATTTACATTGTTTGCAAATATTTGAAACAATGCAATATTTAAGAAAGTAAAATAAAAAAACGAAGAAAACGGCTGTGTTCATGCATCAGTGGGATTTAATGGGTTAAGAATCACTCATCTTTTTTTTGGAAAAGTTGGTCTTTCAGGCTTTATTGATTTTCTCTTACTGAATATCAACCAAAAGATTTTAATCCTTACCAAACTTGATAATTCTTGGCATTACGTTCAATAACACCTCTCACGTAAGTGAGTTCTTCTTGCAAATCCTTCTCCAAATGCTTTAGAATCTCTCTCCTAAGGAAAGAAAAAAACATAACTCAAGTGCTGTATGAAGTTTTTTAATAATTTGTTTTCATTCAAAACTAATCTTTTAGTTATTCTAAATTAGGGACAACATATAATTGCCATAGATCTATTTGAACATATAATCTTACAGATTATAATGAATAATTTTCTTTAATTGCTTACCTATACTGCCATACAGTATAATTAGCTGGATTTAGATCAAGGGCATCATCTGTAAGTTGCAGGGCCCTTTCAGATTTTTCACCACTTTTAAGTACTGCTCGAAAATAGTCATGTACATCTTGGACTGCAAATCAATAAAAATTACTTTACAATAATGAAAAAAACCGCCAAAAACAACTTTAAACTTGCTCGAACTCAAAATGTATGTTAATTTATTTTTACATGCAAAAAATTATTTCTAAGTACATTTTTTGTTGCAAAGTTGATGCTCTGATTGAAATGTTTAGATAAAGTCTTTTTAAGATTTTTTCATGGGAAGACAATGCATATTTCAAAGATAAGTTTTATGTCTGAACAGCATTGAGTAACTAGCAAGTTGTGTACATACGTTGGGAACAAAAAGTTTGTAATTTTAGGCTTGATTACTGCTACGCTTTAACGCAAAAATAGACCAATATTTCCATAAACAAATTTTTATGCAACAAAAGTATTTGAAGAAAACCCAATTCATGGCTGAATCTCCAGTAACCCATACTTAGTTCTGTCAATTACAGGAGCTTCAGTAATAGATAACATTTTGGTGATAATAAATTATTTAAATACAGTCCTTAAAGTAGCAAGTAAATTCTAATATTTAAGAAGCAGAACTTAATTTCTGCACTTAAGCTCATTTCCATTAAAATACTTCTACATTTATGCATAACAAAGTACTTCTTTTTCCTACGTCAGTGTAAAGTTATGGGTGAAGATCATGGTGTAGGCTTATATATTAATGCCCCTTTGTTAAGAAGCATACATGTTTTTAATAAAAAAATAAAACAATTTTATATTATACTTTTATTTGATAATGCAATATACCACCGCGTTAAAGGGTACGTACATAATTCGGAATATGCTATGGCAACAATTGGGTTTGGTCCATCATCTTGAGGAACTGGGGTTACATCATCCCATTCCGGTCGATGTTTGTAAAATATAATTGGTGGTTCGTTGTTCAAGTCTTCTGAACCACTATCAGTCATTATTTAACACTAAAATTGGTTATTCTGATGATAAGCACCCAGTAATCTGACCTCTACAGAAAAAGTCCGACACTCTTTTAGGTTATAATACGAGATGTAACATTACACCGACAAAGCAACATGATAACCAAATGACAACAACAGAAACTTTCACTCCCATATAAACTGGTGGGAACTAGTGGAGACGCAGTGTCGCGCTCTACTCTTGTACCTGCTTGCAGGAACTAAAAGATATCTACCAACGTTGTTGAGATTACGCCTGACCCGGGCGCAAGCTGGCGGGAAATATAAGCATACACGGAGAAAAAACATCACTGATGCTCGCGCTTCGCACAGTCACATTTTTTTAAAAGTAAATACGGTCATTATAAATACTTCATTCCCGCTTATTTCTTATTTTCTATTAATGCGTCAAATGTTTATTGTGCCGTTAAGTTGGTGAATATACCTCATCATATTTCACGGATTTTTTACATTCAACATAAACAAGAATTCCATGGACGCGGCTTCGCCAGGGACTGTGCTCTATAAATAGCGGTCGGTTAAGAAGTTGAAGGCGGGTTCTGTGACTAATTTCTTTCACGAATCCATTGATACTCATCAACTAAATTTTGTTTTTTTGAATCAACATCCTTGCAGAAGATATACCCCGAAGACAGCCATAAATAGCATACGAAGCATTTAAATCACAAATGTTGTCATCTTTACAAAATATCTCTTGGGCAATGTATGTGCGTTTAATGCATTTACTCTTTGTCTCTATGCTTCAACACGCTTTAATATAGGGCCTTCGGTGGCGTAATCAATAGGCGTGTGTGCGGGGGAGGGGGAAGTTTTGCCAAGCGCTGCGCGGTGTCCCGAGGGGAATCCCAATTTTCTGTCTTCGTCTGACACTAATTGTAACATAATTTCATAAATTTCAGGTATTATTGAAAGTATACAAGTTCAGTCAGTTGTTGACGGTATTAAATGCATTATTTATGATGTTTCGAGAATTTGTTTTATTTAATTTATTTATTTTACGTCAAAAAACAGTTAAAACTGCGTATGACGTTTTCGTTTGATATTAGGTTTGTTGATTGAAAATGACCTTATGATTTCTGACTTCTTTGTGTAAAGTTAGCCATTCAGGAAGGAAGTCTGCCTCTCACGGTGGGTGGATATGTAGTTACAGTCTGAGAGCGCATGTGTGTGTGTGTGTGTGTGTGTGTGTGTGTGTGTGTGTTTTCTTTTTTTACGAGGGTAGGTGGAAATCTTCAAAATACACCATGCGGCCCGCACCACATGATAGTGTGAGATTTTTACCCATTAAAACCAACCTCCCTTCTCCTCCATCCTCCCCGCGGAACCGCCGTTAGGCATTACATCACGGGGAGTGGATTAGAGTGGCCTAGTCACCAGCCACTTCTCTTCGCCAAAACGTAGGAAGGATCAAACGAGGATCAGTCGGCTTCCCTTCTTTCCCTTTCTATTCTCCTCAGCTCAGCTATTATGGTCTGCACATATGCGCTCACCGCATCCCAGTTGGTTTCTGAAGCGAGCATGCACCCAACCATTGCTTCGGGTGTCAGAGGGTCGATCCTGAGTATACTCATAACGTGCCGTCGCTGCACATGGTATCGCGGGCACTGGAAGAACACATGCTCGGCGTCTTCGACAGTAGGTTCACATAGTGGACAGAATGGGGTATCCTCCAGCTTGAACCTGTGGAGATATGCCAGAAAGCATCCATGTCCAGACAACAGCTGGGTTAAGAAGAAATTTACTTCGCCGTGTTTACGGTTGATCCACGGTGCAATGAAGGGAATCATGCGGTACATCCATCTTCCTTTAATGGACTTGTCCCATCGATCCTGCCATTCGAGCAGTGTTGTTGAGCAGTCTGGGTTCTCCTCTTCTTTGTGATATCGCCTCCGTCTCTCCTGCGCCAAGATATCGACAGGAGGCATCCCTGCGATGACGCACACTGCATCGTTTGACACAGTGCGGAATGCACAAGCTACCCGCAATGCTGATAACCTGTAAACTGACGTCATCCCTCGGATGTAGCTATTTATCATCGTGGAGTTGGCCCATACTGGGGCTCCATAGAGCAAGACGGACCTCACAAGTGTGTGTGTGTGTGTGTGTGTGTGTGTGTGTGTGTGCGTGCGCGTGCGCGTGTGCGTGTGCGTGTGCGTGTGCGTGTGTGTGTGTGTGTGTGTGTGCGGGCGCGCGCGCGTGTGCAATGATCTTTCATCATTGCAATGTATATCAAGGTAGTGAATTTCTAAATAAAACAATTTTATTTGTGTAAAACGTGTTCAAACAATAGTGCTTGTTGCAATGTACCGGAGTGTGATTACCGTATTTTCGAAACCATGGTATTTTTTGCTTTGTATGAGTTCTATTACCGTCAATGGTCTTAATGAATAACTAATACAAAAACTTAGAGATAAGAGGAAATCACAGCAAGTACCTTGCGTGCGGAAGGTGTATATACCTGGCAGGGACACTATGCATAAAATTATGTAAGTAATGTTTCAGTATAGATTTATTTACCTTGGATTTAATTAATTTACACGAATTTCTTACATTTTATTATATCTTAGTGTTCTGAATTTTGGAAAATACAGAACCGTTTCCGATATTCGTTGGAGGTGCAACCTCCAGTTTGTTGGGGCATTAGCCGTCACTGTTCAAACGACATTAAAAAACGGCTTCAATTAAAAAAACAACTTATGACTAGAGCTAAATGCATTAAATAACATCAATACATCAACACAATTCAATTTTGATGCATAGTTTGGAGTAAAAAATACACAAATGTATTTTTTAAAGTATCTTTCGTAACGTAATTTTTTACGGGCTTTTTTTTATACACAATAGGGCATGTGAGTAAAAGTGATTCAAATGATTTCTTATAAAGTTTCTCGAAATCTCATTTTTTTTTTTTTTTTGAAAATAAACATGTAATTGCGCAATTTCAGAAATGCTCACACGATATTTTCTCAAAACCGGTTTCAAATTTTTCAATGGAAATTTGCGTATGGGGCAGTTTTTACTGTTCTGTAACATTCTTAAAGTCATTTAATTCTTCTATTAGGGAACCGAAAAATTGAGAGAATGTGATCAAAAAGTCCTTTAGGCGCAGATGGGAAAAGAGAGGAGCAGGACCTTAGACAAGAGAGAAAAAGTATCGGAATCCCCTCAAGAGTAATTTTCTATCGCAAAATCCGTTTTTTAAAAACGTTTTAAAAAAAATAAAGTTTTATAAATTGCCTCTACTTTAAACGAAAATGACACGTAAACCATAGGTATTTTCAAAACATTGACCTTATTCGAAGATCGAAATTTTAGAACAGATTTCACAGAGGAAAAAATCGCAATCACCAAAATTGTATATTTGCAATGTTAATTTTTGGCAATTTTCCACAAAACAGTTTTCACCGGAAAGGAAACCTGCACAATTTTTATAAGCGTACTTTATCTATCCTTGATACAAATTTAAAGAAAACATCGAGCGGTTTTTGAGAAAATATTTTTTTTCAAAACTAATACTTTAAATTCCTGCTGATGAACTTAGGAAGGGCTATTCTTGGTGGTGACTGTAGAGGTGCTAATAAAGTTGGAAAATGCTCAGGAATTTTGCCTTTTGCAAGTGCCATGTGCATCTCAGGGAAAGATCGCAGGACTCTCAAGTCTTTATAACCCTTACTGTCAAGAATGGGCAGTAGAAACCGTGCAGATATCCTGGCTGTGAAACCGAACGTCGTAATCCTCTACCGAAGAGCTGGTGGCTTGTGAGCTTTTCGGCGTATATGTCTTCTGGCGAAGATATTGATAAAGTAGGAAATTATGTTAAGAACTGGGAGTGGGAATGGGGCAATTATTATAGACGCAGACCCTAATTCAGAATCTGCCGAATGGCAGAGTCGGGTTGCATAGAAGGGGCCAGTATATTGAACTATGAGATGTGTGTTTAATGTTCCCTCAAACAAAAACTCTCAAACTTTTTCGAGAACTGTGAAAGTGGGAACAATACTAAGAGAAATTGACTCGAACATCGAAGCAACTGAGGAAAATGATCTTGCTGACTTCCTGGTAAACGGTTGTCATCTTGAACAACATACTTAGTGATCGTACGGCCATTATTTTAATGTTAATGCAAATGCACAAGCAGTACGAAGTGAGTTTAGAGGGAGATATAGAGGTAGAAGGGCGAACTGGACAAACACAGGAAAAACGTTTCACTGTGGATCGATAGTGACCTCACTATTATGACTAGTAATGAAAACGTCGATAAGATCTCTCTAAGAAAAGTAATAACGGAGAGGCACAGCATTTGGAAGAGTGGGGAAACAGGCAGATATACCTATGAATTTTCGCCTAAAGTAAATTTGAAGAGAGAGATAAAACACTTTAAACTTTTGACCGCATTGACACAAGTCATAGCAGGGCACGGTCCATTCATTGCAACTTTCATTGCGGATTCAGTAGTACAATAATTATCGTACCGGACTGTTGTTTGCGGGTTCAAATCAAATCGAAACCGTGGACTTTAAGGGCCAAAAAATTCTTCGTACTCCTTCCTTCTGATGGGAAGTAAAGCCGACTGTCACATGTAGTAGATTTACTGCATGTAAAAGATCCTCAAACCTAAAAGAAGCCTCTGAGCAAAATTCAAATTGCCTGTTCATGTGCGAGCAGGCGTCCGCTAGAATTCTCCTTCAGTCAGCGCCTGAATTCGACCTAGCTATCTACCTGGTGTCGAAAATCCTGACACTGTCGGGAATCGAACGTAGGACCTCGCGGTCAGAGGCAATGACATCAGTTGATGCCCTGAGACACCTCTTTCGAGCTATGTTTTGCGACGGCGATGTTGTAACGTTTAGCGTATCGGACTGTTATACCCAAGTTCGCGGGTTTAAACCCGATCGAAGCCGTGGATTTTTAAGGGCGAAACAATCCTTCATACGCCTTCCTTCGGAGGGGAAGTAAAGCCGGCTGTCCCATCTTTATAGATTTACTGCATGTTTAAAGATCCTCAAGCCTAAATAAAGCCTCTGAGCTAAATTCAAATTGCCTGTTTCTTCACCCAAGTAATACCTTCTTTCTCCCCTAGTTGGTGAAAGGAGCGTAGCGAAATTTGCGTAGTCAGACGGAAGAGTAGGCTTCATGGCCTCAGTCTCGCCACGTAAAATAAGGCATACTCAATTATGTCGGTGAAAGAAGAATTGCGGAACGCCTGGCGGAAGTGGTGCCACGGTGACATCTCTGGCAGATCCGTTTGCCAGTTCCTTCCGGACGCGATGTATGCATGGCCAACTAACAAACTAAATGTATTCCGAGAGATTACAATGATCATCACAGGCCATGATTCGTTTAACGCTTGACTCCATTTGCTTGGGCTGGTGGAATTTCCCTTGTGCGCGTGTAGCAAGCCGGAAACGACCCTCCCCCTAATAGCAGAATGACCACTTTGGCGGAACTTTCGCGTACACCTATCCACCATTCTTGCTTCCGTAAACGCTGAGCGGTTCCCAGACGCAACAGCAGCCATACGTTCTTGGCTTTGCGTAAGCAGTTGTGAAGAAAATAACTGCTGTAAAAACCGACGCGCCCGCCTCTAGCGTAAAACAAAAGCGGATCTCTTTCCTAAGTACCTGCGCAATCAAGCTTCCCGCTTATGCGGTACTCGGTAATTGAAAGAGCACGTACTGACTAGTTTAAGAGACCACGGTGTAGCCGTTTAAATAGGGCTTAATACGTAGCTGAAGTACGAAGCCTGTGGATATATCGGCACGCTGAAGGTACCTTGGATTGCAACACTTGGGGGAGAGTTTGTGCAAGGAACAGTAAGAGGTAATTGCTCTCGTTGATTGTTCTATATTACCATCTGAAACAGGCCTAACCGATCTTCTGTGACTGTTCAGGGTGCAATTTGCTTCTTTATTATTCCCACCTACGAAACCTTGGCGACGAAGTAGTAGGCAAGGAAGTAAACATTTCTAGGTTTGAGAACATTTTGAAAATGAAGAATGGATTATATGTAAAATTCTCTTACCCCTAAAGTATGAGTTCCTTTAAATTTGCAAGGTAAATTGTTGAAAATCGACAGATATCCATGTGAGGAAAAAGCCATGTGCACATGTTTGTTAATTGGCAGTGTTGTTACGGACGAACAGAGCCAAGCACACGAGTGAAAGGACATATAGATGCACAGGACGAAAGTCATTTTTGAAAACCCACTTTTTCGAAAGCAGAGACCTCTATAACACACTTTCTGTCAAACTATGGAGGTCAGCTTTTCTCACGATTTCATTACTACTTTATGTTGCCATTAACATTGTTGAATCATTGATATATTTTGACAAATGCACATCAATTTTATTGTGTTTCCTTTCAGCGAGGAAAGTCACTACGAATGTAAGAATTTGGAAATAAGAAAAACTCGAATAATGTTCTGGATCACTCTTACAATTTGTATTGTTATTGGATTCCAATCTTGTAACGGATCGTGGCAAAGAGCAGGTAACATGTAACTAACGATAACTTATAATTTTGGCAATACTGTATTACATCAGGGGAGGATAAATTACAAATGATATCGATCCCACAATGCTATTAAGTTCATCGCATTTTGTATCGAATATGTTCCTTGAATTGTAATACAGTGGTAATTTATTCCATTTTTAATAATGTGTTTGCTGTTTTTATAGGTAATGTGTATAATTTTTCCCTTTTAAACTTTTATATAAGCAAATCGTCGCTTTTCTGAAGTACTACCGTAATTAAAAAAGCGAAAATTGGAATTTAAAGTGACATAAAAAAAAGACTTCATGTGGAATAAGTCAGTATCTCTTGAACTATCATATGAACTTTCACTCAGATACTTTCCAAAATAACCCAAAAATTTGAAGTAAAATTTCCAAATTAAATAGATGGAAAACAAAAATAAATTAATGTTTTATTCGTAAGTCGATATTACTGATCTCCGATTAACGGGAAGCATATGAAGTAGTAGGGAAAATAAATTACGCTCTTTTGAATAAAAGTTTTTTGATCTACAACAGGATTCCGGAAAAGCCGATTAAAATTACCAAAACCTTGTAATATGAAATAACAATTCATTACTATTTCACATGTATTATACAGTAATTAACAAGTAGGCATACTTTCCTCGAAAATTATTACAAAGTGATGCTACTGAACGCGTTTTGTTATTTTCTTGTTTAAGTTGATGCAGTGTAGTATTGAGTGTAGGAAAAACCTCATCAAAACGAAGAACATTGTTTCTATTAAGAGACATTGAATGTTCGAAAGATGAAATTCAATATCAAATGTCGATGCAGGAATGTTTTCTATCTTTTGATTTATGATATATCATCATATATTATTTTCGATAAGTTAAAATATTGTGAGGTTTAGAATTAAAAGGCGTATTTGCAATTATATATTCACAACAAACATGAGAAAATTTCATCTGAAGTTGTATCTCGAGAATGTTGATTTCAATCATGAGCTAATAGATTCTTTCTTTTAATGCATAATTAAAAATATTGAGATTATTTTAATTTTAAACATTACCACTTCCACGTGTTAATTTTAATTTTCTATCATGAGTATTTGAACAGACTAAACAAGAACTGAGGATAAACATATTTCAAAATGTTTGATTAATGGAAAATACCTCAGTAAATGTACAAGGGTATTGTTGATCCAAATAACCGTTAAACAAGTATCAAAATAAGGTCTTCCTGCGGTTTTGCATGCCAGCAAAAAATCTTGGGGAAATACTAAAACCTTCTGTCATGTAACTAAATGCCAAGGAAAGAATTGGTGTAATCAGACAAGTAATTGAATGAAATTCGGTCTGAAAGAAGCGTCAGGCTCATCTCTGTACATTCAATGTCAAGTGAATCTCAGTACTAATGCACGAAAGTTGAGTTCTTGCATTCACGTATACGTTATACAGATGTAATACAATCAATTCAATATTCAGGTTTGTTGCACAGAGAAAAATAACACTACAAGGCGCACCCTGATGCTTATGTTGTGGAATTTATAAGTCGTCTTTCAAGGAAAATGTGACAGAGTTCATTTGAAAATGCATTACACATTCTTTACATGTGGAAGTACAAAGCTGAATAATACACAAGGAGGAGAGCAACGCGAATCAAGAAGAGTAAATTGAAAAGGGAAACCAGAGGGAAAACCATGTTTGGCATCGGCAGAAACTTTTAAAATTACAGAAATTTCTCTTTTTGACCCTGATTTTAAATGATAAGGAATATAGTCTCATGAAATTAAACATTCGAAATTTTCAAACGTTAATAGTTAATTGTGAAAAAATATTGGATTAGAATTATGGCTAATTCTGCAATGAAGTGTAAGAACTTTAATTTTTACATTTATTACGCCTACATTGAACAACAATAAAACACTTAAAAAATAATGTATATCTCGCAGTCTCCACAGCACTTCACCTCATCTCACTCACTACAATCATCTAATGTCTATTTCATACCTATAACCCGACCAAGCAAAGTGTAGGGCTGAAGAGGGAATAGTGTATCTGAGAACTATAGAGCGATTTTCCTGAGGGTGAGCCAAAGTTACAGCTAGTGCTGGCAACATAACTGAAGGTTCTGTGGTCGTCGTGCCCTTGAGCCCATTACACTCCCCTCCCGCATTCGTTCGTTTGCAGATGGCTAAGTTGTAAATGGCTTCCACACTTCCTTTTGTCGTGTCCTTGTTCGACAAAAATATAGTGCACTGCGAGAAATAATTGATATTAGGAAGTGCAGTGTAATGTGCTCATCTGTAAAAATTCTTCTTTTCTTTATATATTACATTGAATTTACTTTGGTGTGATAAATATTATGTTTATTTTAAAACCTGTACTTTAATGCGAGATGCGTGCCGATGCACGTGGTTTTGGCCTTTGTGCTGTTGTTTGGCAAGCTGTGATTGAGAGCTTTCTATTTACATTCGTGGCAGTTTTCTTTTACGTGATTGTGAGAGCATGTTAAAAGATTTTCCACATACGAAATTAAATTTAAATATTTCCCGGACTCGCACACGTGCATATACCTCTACGAAACTCTTAGACTTCTGCATAGGAAAGTTTTCACAGGAGCCATTAGCACTTTACGAAGGGGCGTGGCTGAACAGCTGTCGCGGCGGAGGGGTACTTATCTGAAACACATGTGATGTTCACTTGTTTTCGCGAACTGTCACTTTGGCTCATCCTTAGGAAAATCGTTCTATAACAACAGCGTTGATGCACTGAGTCACCGCTCCCGGTCATACATCTTCGGACCTTGGTCTAGATCAGTGCTTCAGGTTTCAGTTGCACTGAGTATTCGAATAGCTCTGTCTCTCTGGAAGCAAACCAATGCCAGCTGCCTCATCGCCAGTCCTATACTAAGCATGGTCGGCATATAAGTTTCAAAAGATCGTCCAAAAAGGTCGCATTTTGTAGATTACGATGTAGAAAACGCGCATCCTTTGTACGGACACAAAAACTGGTTTTAAGGGTCTAGGCGCATCGTTTGTGAATTACGCACGATTGTGAAGTGTGTTGCGGCGTCATGTGTTTTGCGGGGTGCGTGTGCGCCTGTTAATCCAAATGTGCCTTAATCGGCGATCTTTACGTTAATGTGTTTGATTCACCTCTGGGGGGCAATTCCCTACATGTAGGTAATACCTTACGGAATTTTGTGTTCATAAAAGGGAATAAACCATAATTTTTCCTTAGCATATTTTGTATAGTGGAAATAATAACAATAATAATAATAATAATAATAATAATAATAATAATAATAATAATAATAATAATAATAATAATACACATTTCTCTGCAGAAAATACTACTAATTTAACAATTTGAAAACTATTATTAGCGATCATTGTTGTAATAATATAATCAGCTAGGGCATCCTTGAATTTTCTCAAGCTTTGAGGAAAAGGTTCAAAGATTGTCGCAGGCAAATAGTTCATGACTCTAATAGTATGTGAATGAAAGTATTTCAACGTCCTTTTCCTAATTTATTGTCTGAAGTTTGTGCATGTGATCCTTTCTGCCGAAGTCTGTAGGTTTTCCTAATTGACGCCGAATCCAATTCCAAGCTGGATAGCCTGTGCACACTTTATACATAGCTCAGAGTCGCAACTTTATCCTCTTTTGTCGAATGATCGAATTTGATTTATTCAATAAACAATAGGTACATATAAATAATATTGAATTCCCTCTTCTCTTCGTTTAAAATGAATATATTTATTGACTGGATCGTGCGCAAGTGACACTCAATCTATATCGATTGGTAAATATTGCAATAGTTTTGCATGAGCACGGTAATTAATACGATTTATATTTATCGATGTGGAATACGAAGGTTCAAAAATCACATATATTCAATTTTATAATGAAAATATTTCCTAACAATGAACTAGGAGAACTGATACATCCAAGCGTCTTATATTTATTTACTCATCTTGTCTTCAACCTCAAATTTCCGGATAACATCTTGGCCAGTAAATGACGTTGGAACGAAACCATCTATGATTATAGTAAAAGGAAAAGTGCAACATATTTTCGTATATTGTGCAAAATCAAAATTGAAACATTTCTATAAAATTAGAAATGTCAGCTATTTTAAAAATATTTCATCAACTACAAAAATTGTTTTCAGTTTTGAATTGACCAGATCATATTTAGTATTAGGAACCCTGTTCTTCTTTGCTTCACGGAAGTAAAAAAATAAATAAATCTAGAATGTATTTTAATAGAGATAATTGGTTTCTACATGACTGATAGAGAAGATTACAAGATTAACGTGAAAAATGTAAGATCATCAGTGTAGATCGAGTACGTCATTAAAATTCTTTTGAATTAACACGGTATGAAACCTATTAAATTTTGGCGACGAAAGTAATTCTTTGTTGCAACTTATTTTTAGATCTACATGCAATAGTTATTGTTCAAACACTCTGAAATTTACTGAACCACATTTCTGATTTAAACACTTGAAAAAAAAAACATTAATTTTACATCAATGAAGTCATACTTCCTTACATTTTAGACGTTTTATTTTCAGGTACTCTCAGAAATGTTATATGGGAGTATAACTATTTTCTAACATATCCCAACAGAAAAGTATGTAACATGACTCAACTGCTCAAGTCATGTGAAGTGGACAATTTGCTTGAGAGAAATGCTGTTGCATTTCAAGTAATTGTGTTTGCGGAGGGAGACACTATACGCAAAGTGCGTTGTGCAGCCGGGAGACGATATATTCAAGGATGCTATCTCGTTGAATGCGTGGGAATGCCCCCTCGAGTGAGTCTTGCTTCGTATAAATAGAGATGGTGTGTGCCATTGTCATTACTAGGGAACGGATTTTATTGTAATAAAAAATGCAAAATATGTACATATATATGTTTATTTTTTCCAAAACATGCAAGAAAAAATAGAAAATATTTAAAATAAAAATTCATTATTGTGATTAAAATTGTTCTCTACAAGCATTCTCGGACCATAAAACGTCGCCGATCAGTCCTTAATAAGAATTCAAAGTGGCTGAAAGTAGTTTCTACCTCTACTGAAGTAATTGTACTCTAAACATCACATATAAGAATTTTATTCGAAATATAAAATACTTTCAAAGTATATCATTACAATGTTTACGAGGAACCGGTGTACAAAAGATCCCAGGAGGAGGGGGTTCAAGGGTATAGATTCATCCCTCCAAATCGAACAACGCGATAAGAAAATTTACTGTAAAAAATATTTGTTAGTTTTCGATGAAGTAACGAATGTGCTGTTTGAAACATAAGCAAGTACGTAGTTGAAATTACTTTTGTTCTAAAAATCCACCATCCTTTACTCCGAGTAAGCAGTAAGCGGGGAGGGGGAGGTAAGTTTGACAATTCATGGCGAAGATATGTTGCTTGGTGCTCATAGAACTGTAGTAACATTACATTTGATTTTTAAGAAAGATGATTCATCAACATATATTGCAAACGAGCATCTGAAACGTTGTGTTTCGACGTATAAATGTATTAAAATGTAGCCAAATATGTCGTAATTGGGAAAAAATGTAAAAATATGTAATTATACCAAAATATGTAAAATACAAAGAGTTCTAATTCATTAAGAATGGCTTGTAAACTCTAACAAATATAATTGAATGCTGGTATCTTGTTCGTGTAAAAACATGTAATTACATGGAAATCCGTTCCCTAGTCATTACTAAGCTGAGGCGATGGAGGCGGCTTACATCTTATTGACAGATGATCGTAGTGGTGATTTGCTATTGCCTTCTACGTACAAAGAATGATAAGGTAATCATGAAGAATGAATGATTTTTAGTAGAAAACAGATTTTCATCATTTCAATATTTTGGAGTGTCACGCTATTATGTCCCTCTCGGTCCTGCACCATGTTACCCTTCGAGGCCCACCCTGTCTGTCTTTCCGCCCGGCCCCGCCCCAACCACGTCTCGCTTCGTTCTCCCTGTCATGTTCGCTACAATCATAACTGCTTCGACAATCGCTGCTAAGGCCAGCTGTAAACATTATATACATTGTTCGCTGCATGTTCCCGGATAACTTTTAATTATAGAAATTGAATTTTACTATCGCTGCACATTGAAAGTGGATTATTAAAAGTATCCGAAAAGCTATTATAGCGGGTCATGATCTATCTACGTTACAAAATTATGAAAATCGATTGAAGCGTCCTGGGGAAATTAACGGTAACTCATCACTTCTTTCATTTACAAAGAAATCAGTGAGCTAAATAAAGTAGTGTACATTATGCCTGATAATACACTCTTTCAGTGAAAGTACTATTGAATTGAATGTGGTTTAACTGTTTCTGAGATTAGCCCGAAGAAACAAAGTTGTAAACACAATTGTTTTTGTATCGTATAAATAGTCTTATTTTGAAATCACAGACGTACACTTCAATTTTATTTAGAATAATATTTATTTGAGCGGTGGTCTTTTTTGTAGGGGGGAGGGATTTGTCCCCCTTCCCACGACTATATCACGAAGTACGTAATATTGATACACGTGACTCTAGATCTCTCTCTCTCTCTCTCTCTCTCTCTCTCTCTCTCTCTCTCTCTCTCTCTCTTTCCAAAGATCATTGTGTATACAAATGATTCAACCACATACATTGCGTGAATAAATGATATGCAAGTCATCACTCATCAGTGTGGGTTCATGGTCATGTTTAAACGCAAAAAATCGATACGTTCATTCGACATTCTGTAAAACATTCTTGTCACAACACACTAGACCTCTGCCGATTATAATACAATTTTACAACAAACTCCAAATTTTCGTACAGTTCCGTTTTTGTCTTCCTCGGGCTGCAGCTGCCTTGTGTTCTCTCGTATTATGTTAGATTAAGAAACCGAAAAAAATGAAAGCATACATGAACACTGGAAGAGTAACATTATTTTATTCGCATAGTTCCCTGAGGACAGGATATGTATCGAAATGATATACATGACGCTTGAAGTGTTCATATATCTTCTAAAAGACTGAATATGCCTATAAAACAATTGTTGTAATCCCTTATCAGGGTGATTTAATGATATCATCACGATTGCTCTTTTGTAGTTTTGTTTGATTCATTAAGCATATGCTTCGATTACTCTTTGTATTGGTTTTGATATATGTAGATGAAATGATATCATATCGATTGCATTTCAATAAAAGTAGCTTTCCTCCATCCCAAACATCACATAGAGTTATTATTGATTTTTTAGCTTTAAAAGAATGAATTAACTAATAGGTAATCCTTTAGGTAAATTCTAATGATGCTAGACCATTTAAGTACAACCAATGACAGACCTGTGTGATAGAGTATTACAGAATAGAATACCAAATGTAATATTTACACAGATTTCGAGGTATTCTGATTACCCCTGTTACTCAAAAGAGGTACATCTTAAAAGCATATGAAACGTAACTAGTAGTCTCGTCCCCAGAAAGGAACTCGAAAATAGAAGGCACTAACACACATTGTTTTAGAGTTAAGCACGATAGTGACCTTTTTGGAGAGTAACATGTGTGGCAGATTGCAATGTGCCGATTTATGAACAGAACAAGCTACAAAAATCTAAAACTCTGTTTTTTATTCACTATCGATACCATACCTTGCAATGGTGGATTTATGTCACGTAACTGGACTGTTGATTACTTCTTGACATAAGAAAATAATAGAAACAAATAATATGTGAGAAGAGTTAGAGAAAAAAAGTCTTTGAATGAATAACTTATTCAATTTTATATATCAGGGTTTCACAATACGAGTGTTTGTGTGGAAAAAGTCGACGTTTTTGGCCGCATCATTATAATACTATCTACATACTATCTAAGTACCATGTGAGAAAGTAAAGAGTACAATTCATCCCTTTATCAGAAGTTCCACAAAATAGAGATAAAAAAGGTTTATTAATTTATTTTACAAAATACTTTATTGTCAGGAAAATGTAATGTCGTGAGTATGATGTTTTTATCTGTAAACAAGAACGTGAAATCTCCTTGACTCCATCAGAATGTTATTTGGTGAACATACTATATGCGTACGGTGTTGCCTAATAATGAGGGCCGATGACACAAGAATAAATTAATATAACTCCGTTTTATGCAGTTTCCCATTACTATTTTAGGTGTGGTGCAGATCCTTCTTGCCAAAATGCATGCTTTTCGGAAAAATGAAAACCCAATGCTACTCCGTAACACCAGGTGAATGTGATATTAGTATTTGCAAGGTAAGAATACTACCCATAAAAAATTACTAATCTGTGTTAGAAGAACATCTTTATTAGCATTTTCTATTCTATTCTAGCAAGGCATTTAAAGAAAAAATTGGAGCCATTTTTGAGAACCTTTTGAAAATGTTTCAGAGGCTTCATGTGAAGTACCCTTAAAGACTAAAAAATCATTTCACATTCGCTTTGAGGTCCTTTAGTCGGAGAATATTGATCTGAGAATATTCATTTTGAAGAAAAAAATGTACGAATAATGCTAGTGTTGTTCATAGTCGGACAGAAGGAAGTTTTAAGAAAAAAATCATACTTTTGTTATCAACCAGCATCAATCAAATCGATCGGGAGTATCAATTTTGGTGAATATCCTGCTCTAAATCCAAAGTTTATCTGCTAGCGTTGTTCACAGACTGACTGACAAACGTTTTGCCGTAAATGATTTTTTTCAGTATCAAGGAGCTACGAAACGTGGATATTGACTTCACAATGTATTAGAAGAAATCATTTACTGCATATAGGATCAAGAATTAACCACGTTTTCGGGGACCTACAATAAGAATTTTTCTGCCGAAACGGAGGGACAGTCGGACAGGCAGGACAGTGCGACAAATGGACAGACGGACAGAAAGAAGGGCAGACGGATGGACAGACAGAGGGAGAGACGGTGAAATGGACAGACAGACGGATAGGCAGACGGACAGACAGACAGATGGAGTGACGGACATCAGATGAACAGACAAACGGACAGATTGACGCGTATTTTCCATCTGATGGAACAGCTATAAATATGAGAATGAATTTTTTTCACTGCTAACAATTTGTGTACTTGCAGCGAAATAAAAAATTAGGAACAGTTTTGAACATGACACTCCTATTTCAGATCACGTGCTTCTCTCTGTCCACCCATTTTCTCAGATTATTTATACCCACAAGAAAGGATGTTTCATTTGTCGTAACGCACAAGACATGAACATGAAGTTTGTGTTTATTTTCAGAACGATTATGTATTTTACCCTGAATTGTGTTTGAACCATTCAAAACTCGGAGTGAGAGAGTCACAAGCCAAAGACTTCATATTTTGTGCCAAAAGCGGCGAATCAAACTTTCAAGTAGACGCAGAAGGCTTCATTATTGATTATAAGGGGCCGCTCCATCCGACCAACAAGATGCTGTTCACCCTTATCTGTATTGTTGCGCCCTTCTTCATCAAGTTCTTCTTGCCTAATCTTTGGTACGACTGAAAGTGTCCATAGAAATGATAAAACTGTTTGAAAATCTATGATCGACATTACAACCGTTAATATTATACTTGAATTTTTTAACGTGGTATCTCAAGGTCACACGCGAAAGAAGTAGAGGGAAGGCAAACTCCAATAGGGAGCCGTAAAAGTCGGAGCTGTAGTGACGTTGAAGCTCCCAATTGGAGTCTGACTTCCCTCTCTCTCTTTCGCGCGTGACCTTGAGATGTCACGTTAAAAATCCCAAGTATACTTCAAATATTTAAGGAAAACAATAATGTAATGTTCATTGTAAAGTTTCTATTGTTGTCGCTTTTGCTTTGTCATTTCGTATATTTCTAATCTAAAAAATATACGTGGCCTTACAGTTTTAAAAGGTTATTAGTTAAGTCAAACGTTCAAGCCTGACCTATATTTCTTCGTACAGAATGTAAAATACAAAAATATTTTGTATAAAACCTGAGGATGGGGCCATACACCTGACATGTATTCACCGAAGGCTTGTAGTTTCCACAACTGCTGTACCTCCCTCACGTGTAGCCTACAATATTTACCGGAGACATGTCAAACGTTATGAGTACATTACCAAAATGTTGGATATCTTGAGAATGATTGGTTCAGGTGATCCTAGTTTGAAAATTTCTGGGAGAGCAATCTCACGCTCAAAGATATTAATCATTTTTAATAACAGGATCTCTAGAAAAATGCATATATTAAACAATATACTTCTTCCCTCACATTAGAACACACTCCCCTTTACACTTAATGAATATCGTAAACTGTTTTATACAACGCTTTTGTACAGTTCTGTTAGTTATATTACCTTAACCTCACTTCAATTTTAACCATAACATCCTGGCATCACACACTACATACATTTTACGTTTGAATTGCAAGTGTCATATGAAGTTCTCAGCATGCTCTAGTGACGTCATTTACATACGAATTTGCAGAACTTTCCACGATCGTATCTTAATGGGAAACATTCCGCGTTCAACTGCTAATTATCACAATCTTAACGATAAGCGTCAACTTCACTCAGATTCTGATCACGATTCAATTTTAACGTCTGGGGCGCTCTTGACGACAGTTTATATGCTCCCTCTGCTGGTCACAGCTTGACTGACTTGGGCAGCCGCTGCTGCGGGTCAGATTTTCATTATTCGTCGGCAAGGAACTCGTAGAAACAAATTATTCAGTACAATAATATGGTCATGTTCAAACGAGTGACTTATGTAGATTAGACTAGAAATGTCTTAAATGATTTACGCACCGCTCTGCAGCTTCTACACTTCAATGTACTCCACTATACTTCACTAGATCGCATTATAATAAGTCTTACGAATTTTGCTTCTTTGTTACTTCCCCAGTGCCTTATCCCTTACCGTAATGAGTCGACTCCGACGTCACTAGATGGGTGAACGAAAGATTGAGGGTCGGGAAGGAAGGAATTCTGTTTACGAAGTTCGAATGGCAATTGGAAATTACGCATTGTTCAGGCTCAATGATATATTTATATTACAGGCGTAGACCAAACGCCTTCTCGCGACACTTCGGCACCCGTAGCCAAGCACCAAAATATCAAGTTAAAAGTGTTTGGCAACAAATTACTTTGGCATGAAATTCGTTCGTCAAACACAAGGATGTTTTGTATTAATCGAATAGGCCGAAGTCCTTGCCCCTTTTGTAACTTAGACACGGGTAGAGTCAAAATGTAAAGTTAAAATGTGTTTTATATTAATTGAATAGGCCGACGTCCTTGCCCCTTTTAACTTAGACACGGGTAGAGTCAAAATGTAAAGTTAAAAGATGTTTTATATTAATCGCATAGGCCGACGTCCTTGCTCCTTTTAACTTAGACACGGGTAGAGTCAAAATATCAAGTTAAAAACCTTCAGCAAAAAATTACTTTGGTATGAAATGCGTTGGACAGACACAAGGGTATTTTATGATAATCACATAGGTCGAAAGATTGAGCGTTCCATGTCGTTAAGCTCTCGTAGCGAAGTGTTACTGCGCCTCTGGGCTTTTGAAGTTTGGGGTTATGAAAACAACGCCATTCCACTCACGCTGGGCGGCGCGGCGATGGTGGAGGCGGTGTTGTTCTCCATGGCCTCGCAGAAGTGTGTCAATTCTGTCTCGTTCGCTTCCATAAGGAATAAGAGAGCTCTCCTTACACTACACTCTACCCTAGATACGGGTAAAATCTAAACGAAGTCGTAGGCTTCCGCGGCCAGAATCATGAAGATCTTGGCTGTCCGGGTGACCCCGCGTTGAGGGCAGAATTTCAGCCAATCTACGTGGTTCCCAGCCAAATATAAACCCGAGCGCAGACCACCCCGGCACAGACCAGCCCTGAAGAAGACCGCGAAAAAGATGATCGAAAGTCGGCAATTCTGCCCTCAACGCGGCGTCACCCGGACAGCCAAGATCTTCGTGTTAAAATCTGTTTTAAATCACAGTTATAGGCAGGGGAGACTCTTGCGCCTTGTATCCGACTTCAGACCGATGAGCTTCAGACACCACTTTGCGTCACAATATTAACGGGAATTTTGAATTCAGCCAGATACCAAAATTATTACATCGTTACAAGACATTGAAACAGATTTATGAAGCATTTCTTTTAAATATTGCATCTTGTACACCTTCGTGTTAGTTTTGGTTGGTTACTGTTGAAAACTTTGTACCATTTTCAAAATGTTGCTCAACACTTATCGCTCTCCATGCAACATGGCGGACAGCGTCTGGTCTGCTTTTTCCAACGAAGTGCCCGTGCTGTGGTCACGTGGTTCGTGACGTAAACTGGTGATGCGCAGAACCAGCTAAAATCGCGGAACCGGAGTAACTCCCCATGTATTTTCACCGTGGTTATAGGAATAACAGCTAACGCATATTAACATACAATGTTGCCTTACCAATTGTGGCTGCGAATGTCAGGTACGAGTTGAAGTGAGCAACGTCGATTGTGCAACTTGTGTAACAAAATTCCAAGCCTTTTGGCCGCTGAACGTGGGATAATTCTCCTTGAACATTGTCAGTTATAAGTCATTATTTTTATCCCTAGCGGCCAAGGGCACAGCACAGATAGAATTCCAAGTTTCCAGACGATTCAGGGACTCGCGATGCCTAGAGCTACTTAACTTCCGTGACATCACGGAACTTGGTGAAGAAGTTCGGATAAAGGCGCAGGCACAATTACAAAACTCATAGCTGGTGATGTTTTGTATTAACCTTACTAAGTTGTGCCAAAATATTATGGCGTCACTATCTTATGGCGTTATCTATATGGCACTATCTTATTGCAGCGTCACTATCTTATGGCGTTATTTTCACATACATGGAAGGGAGGAAAAATCCGACCCGAGATATCAAACGTTGATTGGAATGTTGATGAAGAGTTTGTATCCACATATTTGATTCTGTATAGTTAATATTTGGAGTAAGGTACAGATATTTGTAATAACAATTATTAGTTGTGTGAAGTTGACACTGATTTGTTGCACGAGAAGATGGAATGCTTTTAGTACTTAGAATAAAAGAGTGAGATAATCCAATATCCACCTTTTCTTAGCTGTGACATGTGTCAAGTGTGGAGCATAAACACACGCGATAAGTGTACATAGCGATAAGTGTACATAAGTGTACACAGCGTCGCAAACATCAATATGCGTGAAGACAAGGGATTTTATTACAATTTTAATATCGATCGGCAATAATTCGCCAACAAACCTAAGAAAATAGTAGGTTATGATAATTTTATCTGTGACATTTTTACTTGTATATCTAGTTTGTCAAGCGGTGAACTTTTTTGAAATTTCCAATGCCCCTGATTTCAATGAATAGCTCTTTAATGTCCACTTCAGTAAGCCTACTTGCATAATGAAAAAGTTGGGAACAGTTTAAACATTGATAATCGCCTCATATATTATTTATGTAGTAAGCTTTTGTGTTTTTCACACGCAACCAATCTTTATATATAAGGCCTCTAAGGAAAGAGAAATTCCCGGAGACGTGACGAATTGCACCTTGACGTTAAAAATATGAAGAATTTCTTTTAAAAAACGCACATAAATATTCATATCAAGTGCAACCCGCAACACTCGGCCTCATTTTTGAATCTATATCGTTTAATAACACCTAAACCAAGCGTTTTAGTGCTTTTAAAATTAAATTTTTCTTCTTCAACATTCTATTACATTTTTGCTGGTTCAACGCTTCTCGATTCTACCTCAACTGTTCAGAGCCTGTAGAGTCTGCAATTGTATATGAAATTAAACTAATTACTTGATTTTCTATGCTCTTGAATCATACGGGTGTACCTCTCTGATCGATAATGAAGTTAAATAAGAATAATTTGTTTTGACAAGGGTATATTGTATTGTTATCAATTAGGAGACACATAGAACAACTGACGGAGGATAAGAGGGTCTTGAAGAATAAGATATTATTTTTCATAATTATAAACGACCCTTTTCGATACCCCGAATCGGCATAATCCAGTATTTTATCGCTCGCTACATGACGTCATCGCCATTATTAAACGCGACATGACGTCATCACACATTCAGCCAATAGTAGCGAGAGAATCGTGGGGAGGTAGAAGAAGACGGAACAGTCGACCACCGTTTTCTCGCACGGATGTCAACAATGCCATCTTGAATTTGATTTCCAGAGGGCGTTGGATGTCAAGCACCCGAGACGTCAGAAGAAAGTTGTTTCGCGAAATTAAGTTTGATTCTCTTGTAAATTTATAATGCTGTTATACAAAAAAATAGCGTATGCAACTCGTTTATAATGTTGCTTTATTGCATTCGTACAAATTTGAAAACTCGCTCCTAACGTCGCTCGTTTTCAAAACATGTACTCATGCAATAAAGCTTAACATTATAAACTAATTGCATAAACTACTATTACAGGCTTAATATGGAAATAAAAAAAATAGGAAAGAGGGTGGGTACATACAAGAGTTCTCGCACGGGTACGCTAGTATGAACTTTTTTTGAGTACAGATGTTTTTCTACTAATATTATAAACATACATAGGATTTTTATAGAAATTGAGACAGAAGCAAGTCTGTGGCAAACATTAAAAAAACGACGGTCTGAGGATGGACCTCTGAGGTCAACTTTTGTTACAGTTTTTATCAGTGTTTTGACTAACAAATTGCTGTTGGTCCTTGAGATAATTTACTGTTCACATCGTCAAAGATAACGAAAGTTTCTCTACTTTGTGAACAGGGGGTTAACGCCGACAGAATCACTGGATTCACTGAAATTTATTAGAGAGAATAGTGTTATTTTAACGTCATCCAGAGCTTTTTAAAAGTCTTTAGCGATTTCATGAGTTGATGCTTGTGAAATTGTACCTGGACTGAAACTTGTCTGATATACAATCAGTACTTAATTCCCTGATAAATACGAGTAGGTTTTTCTATGAACAATTTCTTTTAGTATTTTGAATAGAATACATATGGACCAAAGTCATTAGAATTTTTTTTGAATTAGAAAGAGCATGCACTTTGACCATATGTGTGAGATAGATGGATTTAGCAAATAGTTGATAACTAGTGATCTGCAGCAGAAAAAAGTTCCACCGGACAAAATCTCACAATATGATTTTCCAAGAAGTAGCATGCACATTGTTCGAGAACAACAAAAACTCTCGTAAAGCACTAGTATAAATTAAATATTTTAAGAAAAATTGTTACCAATTTGCCTTCGCATTTTAGTTAAATTTGGCGCCTAATAAAACACAAGACGGAAGCAAATATTGAGATTTCAAAATTTCCTGCATAATTCGTCCTCGAACCAGGGCTTTTGTTATTTAATTATCTTTATACTTCTGACAATAGCGTAGCGTGATAATTTTCAGCCAGATATATAACCTATTAATTAAATACTAATTTGCGCTAAACACAATGAACATTGATCGTTAATATCTCACCTGTTAGATCGGAACAGCTCAACTCTGTTGAACGTGTGAAGCTGGCTTGTTCCATCATAATAAATAGACATCGGATGTTTAGGCACTAAAAAATCGTCTTTTAGGCGCCTAAAAAGGCACTGAAAAAGTCAAGAATAAGGAGAAAAAAGGCACTGTCATAAGTTACATACACAATAAAATGGAAAAATTATAATTTTTGTCTATATTATTTTGTAAACTTAAATGGACAAAACCAGTTCGTATATTTTACGTAAAACTGGATTTACATATTTACAACACTTCTACATTTTATTCTTAATAATATTTACATATTACCAGTAATTTTTCAAGGATCATAATTTCGGATTTGTGACGACTGGGAGACAAAATCAGTTTGAATGCGGAGAAGGATATCTGAACGATGTAACTGGTATATTTTAGCAGTCCAACACTAGAAACACTGAAACCTTCTGGGAATTTATATTTATTTCCACTTAAAATTTCGGTTCCCTCGGTGTATTGTCAATCGTCCATGTTCTTAGATCAAGGCTGGTATTTATGAAATAGGAAAATGGAGAAAAATCAGTACTTTTAGGAATTCTCTCGTAATTTTAAATTTCAAGACGTGAATTGAAGGTTTCGTAATGAATGGTCACGTTGGACCATCGCCGATTTTCCGATATCTTAGCATTGTATACAAATATAATAAATAAAAGGCAAAAAAGTCCTAAACAGGCATTTATGCAAAAAATAGGCATTTATGCTAAAATAAGCAAAAATAAGCATTATAAAACTTCGTCATATGTCATCATTTGTCATGATTCGTGGACATATTTTATCAGCCTTTAAATAAGTTCTCTAGAAAAAAAATTGGCATTTCCCTAAACATCCGATGTCTAATAATAAAGTATAATAACAGCGTATTCCAGAATGATCACGCTAGATTGCTACCGGGCGTTCCATTTCGTGTGTACTTGCTCGCGCGTTTTATCCTCGAGCAACGTAAATCCGAGGGTCCTACGCTCACGATAGACTCAGGTCAGAGCAATTGCCCTGACGGCAATAGGCGAAATAGGTGGATTCTTATGTTTGTGAGCGTTGCTAAAGTACGAAAACAATATAGGTATACAAGAGGAATCTTTTAGGCTTAGCTTTCATTTATTATAGATACATTTACTGCATATAAGCGAACTGAAGGTGTATGGGAATATAATTACTTAATAAATATCATACAAAATTCTTTTGGAAATTATGTACATTAAGAATGCCATTAACTATTTTTCTGAATCAATACAACCCCTTTTTTAAATAATAATTTTTCATGTGCATTTCATTTTCTTTCATTTACTGGATTTGTAGCAATGTTTCTTGTTATTATCGCCAGCCTAGGTAAACTCCACTTTTCATTCCCAGTTTTTCACATATTTTCTACTATTTATTTAGAAGTGTAAACTTCGAGACTTGTTTAATTTTGCATCAGACGCTCGGCTTTCTCGACTGAGCGACGTTTGCACGTGACGTCGAAGCGAAAATCCCCTCACCAACAACAAAAATGATGTAATGAGCTGCCATCTAGTGGATTTTAGCAGCTGAATTTACCTCAGAGCCAGCATTGCCACTTTCTTGGCAGAATTCCAGCGGGTGGCTGTTCTGATCGATAGTCAACCGTAGTTTATTCGATAAATACTGTGTGTCTGCAAGAGCAGTACCCTAACAAACGGGCCCCGGTCCGCCCTATATCTTTCCTTCCTTATTCTTGTTCCCACCTCTCCCCCTTTAAGACACACACACACACACACACACATACACACACACACACACTTGCTCTTGCTCTATACTACCTTTCACGACGATACCAGTTTGGTGCTCGAAGCATGAGGGACGGGGCCCCAACCTGGAGGGGGACCCTGCAAACCGACGTACAGGTCGGCGCTGGATCTGACGTTCCAGTCGAGGAACACTTGTCTCCTCCCGAGATATAACCTGCACATTGGGCACATACGGGGTTAATCACCAACGCAGTTGGCGTGCTCGGAAACATCAATCAATCAATCCATCAATCCCTCAACCAATCAACCAACCAACCGAAAGTCAGTCTTTCGAACATTAAGCTATCCGTATTATTCCCTATATCTGCCATTTCCCTTGTAATGCGCATGCACTGAAGGCTCTATAAAGCCGTTGCACGATGTTCGACACGTTCGCAATTGAGCTAGAGACGATATATGTTATAAATGGAATTGTGCATTGGAAACGTATCAACAAATACCAAATAAAGACATTTTTATGGCTGATAATCTCATTCTAATTTTGCTAATGGGGAGGGGGTGAGGTTGCGTTAATTTTAAGATATATTGGTTTAGTAGGTGGTTTTGGAATTAATTCATTTTATATTTATCAGTTATATATTTGATTTTTTTCTGATTTTCTTTTTGTTTAGTTGAAATTAATCGTACCCCCTTCGATTTTTCTGATGGTGAATCTGAATTAGTATCGGGTTTTAATGTTGAATGTTGAAAAGGTAATTTTGCATTAATTTTTATTTATATTAAAGTATTTTATTTATGAGGGGCTATTTTAATTTTGGGGGGAAACATACATTTTTTTTATTATTTTACTATATTTTGGTTATAATATCTTTTGTATTTATTTCGTATTTATTAAAGAAATCATTTTTATGTTTTTCGTAACGATTGTAGCTTAACAGGAAGCTAAGCCACTAAATTCTGATTCTAGTTTTCAGTGTATATAATTTGATAAATATACTCAAATATAAAAATAAATAAATATTATTAATTCTGTACAAATGGTCGCCCGTTAAATTCTTGGTATGGTATGTGACAAGGTATAGCTTAAGGAGTATGTCATTAATTCATTGATTTTATTTTAGGAGGTGCATCGCTTACGCCTTATTTATGAGAAGAGAAGCGAGGCCTGTGAAAGAAAAAATTGTTCCCAAAATGTAAGTAGAGAGTGGTAATGAAACCCGCACAAAGAACTCAATTCTGCGAAAGCTTTATCATCAGTGTATATTTGCAAGGACGCGACAAAAAAATGTTTTCCCAAAAGAGTACGCTGAAGAGGAAATCGGAAAATTCAGTAATTTGATTGAACGGTTGTCTGTGAGTACATGGAATTTAAGAGATTAATTTATTTATATTATTGCTTATCTGAATGTCTAAATTCTTCCTCATGCATTTAATGTGAAGTTTACACTCCAAGTAATCTAGAAATAATCTCCTAATAATCTAGAAATAGCTCTGATTAAGTTCAATTTTTGGTTCCTTTTCATTTCTTCGAGTCGGGTGCACTATGAGAATGAAGATAAAGTGTGTAAACTAGTGATTTCCTCTACGTTTATTTTAGATAAGTATATTTTGGATATAAATTTAACAAAATTACAGTACTTCTCTAACACATACTAGGTGCTTGTCAGACAGATAATTACTCTACTAATCATTAACTGAGCGGTGTATGAACCCTTGAGCCTAGAGACGGAAAGTTGACGTGCTCAAAGCTATACCCATGACCTCAGAACACACAAGGGCGCATGAACGAACGCTACGATATCATTGATCCGAAGCGAGTTAGCGATTTTCGGTAGAGTACAATTGTTATGCTATCAGAGATTTTATGACAATGCTTTAGATAATTCTGCCAGAGTACATTACAAATTCCACAGGGTCTTCTGCATCCCTTGGAAAATATCATTACACAAAGACAAGCTTGTGGTACTGCAGAATGGCACAGCCTTTCTTGTACTAGTTAGTTTTCTAATTTCTTTGGTCAAGGTTAGGTTTTCGATTTTGCTCCACCCTCTTCTTAGTTGCCATCTATCGCCACCCAAACATTTTTCAAAATTTTTCTGTCTCCTAATGATAGAAATCGAATATAAGTTTAAGAATATTAGAGAAGAAAAAAATCTTGTACCATATGGACGTTTTCATTGAAAAATTTGGAGCCGTTTTTGAGGGAATGTCGATTGAGTGTTTCTGAAAATGCCCATTTTAAAGCTCATTTTTTGCCCTAAAACTTTGTTTTCGAGAAATTCATAAGAAAATATTTAGAGTAACTGTACTCATAAATTCGATAATGTATACAAATTGCCTGTAATGTAAATATGAAGAGCGAGAGAAGTATTTGTATCGATGAAAACGTATCCACTGTTTTTTAAAGACAATCATTTATTGATAATTATCAAATTCAATTCAATTCACTGATGTAACACCACGGGATAACAGTTTCCCTCCCTCAGTAACCTGATGATGTAACCAACCACGTTATGAAACTTCGTGCTAATTGTCTATAAAAGATTGTCTTTAAAAAATAAGTGGATATGTTTTTATTGATTCTAATATAACTGACAATCAAGAAGATTTCTATTTAATCTACAAGTTCTACGAGAGAAGTATTGTGAAAAATTACATTTGTGTAATTTTTTAAAACCACAAAACAGTAAATGAAAGTTATTCAATCCATTTAGCACTATCCGTTCAAAAAATTTAAAGAAAAAATTTGAAACCGTTTTCGAGAAAACGGCGCTTGAGCGTTTCTGAAAATTCTTAATTTTGAGTTCATTTTCACAGAAAAATTGTAAAATATCATTTGATTATTCAAGAATGTGTAGAAATTACTTGTAATTTTTAGCAACGTGCGAGACAAGTAAAAAATAATATTGGTGTAATTTTGGAAAAAATAAAGGATAGAGCAAAATGTCGTTTATATCATCTGTTACAGAACGTTTAACACTAACCCTCCCAAAAGTTAAAAGAAAAAAAATGGAGCCGTTTTTGAGAAATTATTGTCTTTGAGATATTTTAATATTGTACATATTTCACTCAATATTGCATGAAAACTACTAAAATTTTCAAAATATGTGCATAGACTTAATGAAAGAAATAACAAATTTCATCTGATCTCTATCTGGAAGTTCCTAGTTGTAGGAAGACGCGGAAAATATTTGAAACTTTCGCAGTTTTCGAAAATTCAAATAACGGTAAAAAACGGACATCTTTATAATTGTATTCACTCAATCCTGATAAAAAATTAAAAGGAAAACTTTGGAGCCATTTTTGAGAAAAATTTGAAAATGTTAGGGCTTCATGGAAATTACCCCTAAAATTAAAAAAATGTTTTTCAAAATGGCAGAGCTTGAAGTCGAACCAGATCGACTGGGGTATCTATTCTTAAAAAATGCTATGTATAGTTTATGCCCTAGTATTGTTCACACACGGACGGACAGACGAATGGACAGACGAGCGGACGTTTAAAAAAACTACTCTTTTTCGGTATAAAGTAGCCAAAATTTCTGAAATCTGACTACATAACGTATTAGAGGGAATAATTTATTACATATTAGAACATGATTTATCCACTTTTTCTGTATCAGGGCCGCACAAGACGAGTTTTCGGGCAAATAATCGCCGTTTTCACCTCAGCATTTCATAATTTCATTTATACTACGAATATAATTCCGTATTACTCTGATCATATACGAGAAAGTAAATGGAAGTTACATTACTGATATGTAGTACAATTATGAATATCAGATATACTTCTGAAAATTACAGCATTGAGAAATGATGCCCCCTTTCGAAACAGGTATATTTAAACGAGATAAAATAGTATACAATGTCGAGATACAATGTCGATACAAAACGAGATACAATGTCGATAAGAAGTTGAAAATTGTGGGATTCCAAAAATGTATATCACAAAGATAAATGCTTAGTTTAGGTAAAAAAAAGTAGCATGCATTTAAGTTCCGCAAACTTCATAATTGCACGCGTTCATAATATCCTATCGTTAACGATCTTCCATTTCAGATACACATAACACGCTTTTAGAGTATGAAATTATACCTACACATGCGATCCTAAAAGCCCTAAAACACTATAAATGTGTCCCATTCATGGAGCTCCAAGACGAGAACCACACAGTGCAAATGCACAATGATATGGCGCTCACGATGGCCACAGTATACGCATTTGTTGTGCTTCTTTGGTATTTATTGTTAGTAGTAGGGGATATAAGTAATGCATTACGCTCTCGTTTGATCTTGTTGGGAGAAATTGATGAAAGAAAAGGTGCTAAGAAGACAGAAATAAAAGAATCAACCCGCAAGGAAGATATAAATTATAAATTGGCTTTCTTCGAAACGGAATTCAATGATTACTGGGTTAACAGAAACGGAGAGAAGGTTAAAGAAGGGCCGCATATTCATTTGTTTCTAGAATTTGAAAAGAAACTAGGAGTTGCTTTGAAGCTTGTGGAACCTTCAGAACGTACATTCGGAGTGATGTTAAATGGAACTTTTAACGGAATATTGGGATTAATTCAAAATGGCCTGGCCGATGTATCGTCTAAGAAGTTCTACTTCACTCCGGAGAGGTATCTCATCGCCGATTACACCGTTCCACTGGAGACAAGTCCGTTCTGTGTGGTGCTACGCAGAGCACCAGCTGTGCCATTCAAACGAGTCCTACTTTTCCCTTTCCAACAGCGTGTGTGGTCTGCAATTTTCGTGTCGCTGATTTTTGCGGTCGTTGCATGGAGTATTAAGTGTTGGGTTTCTGCGCAGCAAGAGAGCCAGACGAAATCAGCGGCAGCTGGGAACGAAGATTTAATCGACCGGAGGCACTGGCGCCTTGGTGACTTCCGTGTCGAGCGCGTGTGTTTCGATGTGGCCCAAGTGGTTCTGACTGGTGCAAGTAGCAGTCGACAGACGGCGCTTCAGCATCGTTTGGTCTTGGGATCGCTCTTGTTCTTTGTGCTGGTCGTGAGCAACGCGTACCAAGGTAAACTTTTGGGGTTCTTAACGGCCCCGCCTCATGCTCCTGATCCGGAGACTCTTCATGAAGTAGGGGGCAGAATTACAAGACTCTTCACGTACAGCGTTTTGCCAAGCGTCTTCGAGTCCGAGGAGACCACACCAGTTCTCAGAGATCTTTGGCGAAAAAAGAAGCTCATCAAATTCAAAGAACTTGAAGAAATACTTCAATATATTTTGGAATCCGCTACCGAGGGGATACTAATGGGAAAGGGGGATTACTCTTCGTCTTGTCGAAAAGAGAATCTTACCGATAAAGGAGTTCAAGCTCTTCACCTCGTCAGCGAGTGCGTGAATGCTCCAGGTGGGTTAGGATTTCTAGTGCGGAAAGATTCCACTCTAAAGGACAAGTTCAAAGCTTTCGTTATGATGCTACTGGAGGGCGGTTTGTACAATCATTGGCTCTCCGTCCAGAGTCACCTCATGGACGCGAATGGGGTGACTGTGCCGCCGATGAAAACAGGTGTGACACACAAGCCGCAGCGTTTGTCACCCGCGCAATTAGAAGGGGCGTTTCTGTCACTCTGCGTAGGGTTAAGTGTTGCTTCCTTAGTCTTCGGCTTGGAAGTGCTAATGCACAAGACGCTGTGTGCTGTCCATTAACCTTTTTGTGGTCTGCATTGTTGTTTAGTAATGACTTGAAATTGGATAAACGAAAAGAGCCGAGTTTATTTATAAAACATTGTGGTTTTGTGATGAGAATGTGAACTACAAAAAATAAAGAGGTGAACTCCACCAAGAAAGGGTAAATAATTGTATTCCATTACAGTATGTTTTTTGGAAATTTGAAAGCCATAAGCTTCAGAAGCGTACAAATGGGATTCATGTTGAATTGTTACCACATTCAAATATATTTGACATGGATTCATTTGGCCTAGAAGTGCTACATTTGACGTAGTTTGCTGATAAAAATAGTGATTTAGAGTTTTGAATTAATGCTTTTAATTCATATTTAATTTTTTTTTCAATGATCAAATAAAAATAGAGAATGCTAATAATTAACATAAGCAGTTAGTATATTTAGGGTTCAAGTTAAAAATACAATTTTCATACGCAAGCACGCATTTCACTACCATAATACATAAAGTATTCCATCTCTTTAATATCGTATGAAAAAAAATATATTTATTGAAGCTTCTACTGACTATGAACTGGCTATAAAGAATGGAAATAAAATTTTATATCGTATGTAATATCTGTATTCATAATTGACAACCTTTTGATGAATATCATGTATCTTGTTTGCTCCTAATTCGTATTATTTTATTAGTACGTAATTTTTGTAATTCTAAACGAAAAGTTTAGCGTTTGAAAGTTACGTTGATTAAACTAAAAGAAGATCATGTTATAAACTAATAGTATATTTAAACTTACAACAATTGATGAGAAAATGTTTAATACTATTGTAAAATAATTTTTCATAGAGAATTTGCGACTTGCGAATAGTCCGTCCACAGTCTCAGCAGCATCATTATGATATAACAACAATTACATTTAAAATAATTCATAAAGCGCGAAATACTTTTGGGTTTTGTGCGTGCTGTTAGTGTGCTAAACCATAAATATGGATGTAATGTTTGCTGAAAAAATTATTGCAAAACAATCCTGAAACGTCTCAGTTTTTATATAGGTGCAATAATGTGCTCACAGAAATTATATACTAAAATCTCTTTACACTATTCATAAACACTATTCTTCCCTCTATTGATAAATTAATATGTTTCCAGTGAACAATGATTTAGAGACAAATATTCTACTGATTTTCAAGAATTTTTAAATGAAAAAATATTGTAGCTGTCGTTTTGTCTTAGAGAACGGAGGAACGAAGAACGGAGGAACGGTGTTTTTCGGTTGAAATTTTGATTTTTAGTTTATTGTGAATGGCACTGTTTCATCAAAGCAAATTCTCAGGAAAATATAATTTATAACAGATATCGAATGATTTATGTAAAATACAGTATAGACTCGTTAAAGTGACCACCCGTCAAAATCCTGAATAACCCCTTTTTGCAGCGCTGATCGCTGCGAGACGTGCAGTAAGAGAATCACATAAGTTCTGAATGGTACCGATAGACATGTGGAGTCATGACGACTCCAGTGCAGTGGTCAACTGCGCTAGGTTCATCGTTCGTAAATTCATGGCGCGAACAGCCCGATCGAGATGATCCGACAGATTTTCGATTGGATTTAAATTGGGTGGTCAGGGGAGAATAGTGAACTCATTTTGGTGCTCTTCGAACTACGAACCACACACGTATGATATCTTGCATTGTCCTGTTGGTAGATACCGTCTTGCTGAAGAAAAACGATCTGCATACAGGGGTGGAAATGGTCCCCAAGGATAGCTGCATACTTCTGTTAATCCATTGTGCCTTCCGAAATAACGAGAAGACGCAATTTTTGAACTTTCAGCGGTTTAACGAATTTATCTCATAGTTATGTCTACTTTGAGGGGAAAATGTCCTGGAAATTGAACCATGGCCAACAGAGAATAAAATACGAACGAAAATCGCTAGCCTATCAACACTGCAGCCAAAAATTGTTCTTATTATGAAATTCGAAAAATGTTTGTGTTAGAAAATTTTCGAAATTTCTAGAAAAAGATACTATTTAAATCATTTGTATCCATATATAAATGACATTGAATTATTAAAAACGATTCGAACGTAAATATTAACGTGCAATCTTCGAAAAATTGCAAAATTTACGTTTTTAATAATACCAAAGTTTAAATTTAAATCAAACTTTTCCCATATTTATAAGCACACTTTAATTTATTGGAGAAAAAAATTAAGAGTCGTTTTTGAAAAAATCTTGGTCAGGTATTTTTGGATAATTCTAACAATTTTATTCAAAATGTCTCTAGTACCATCCATGTATTGAAAAATTGTCCATGGCATCTATTAAAGGTCTAATTTTGAACAATGAATTTCATTAAGAAAATAGTTTCGGTTTTCAATAATATAGTGGTTGGAGAGAGTTGAAAGCAATTTTGACTTCAAAATGTTCAAAATGTCGGAGCGTTTTATAACAATCCCACATATGCTGTATTATTAAAGAAACTAAGCAAAAAATTGAAAGACGAAGTTTGTTGACTTTTTGAGAAAATATGGTTTATCCATCTTTGGAAAAGTCTCTCGATGTGATGCAAACTTATTCCAAAACTATTCATATTTCGAAAAACTAAATTAGGTTCTTAAAAATCTACTTATTAAGATTAAGAGTATGCAAAGAAAAATACTCATATCCACCTTTCTTACATAGATGTAGGAAAAATTACTTTTAAAATTTTCAAAATTTCAGAGATTAATGAAAATCGTATCAGAATCATTTTGAGTAGTGCACTTTTCTGTATGCGAGCAAAAAATGGAACGATTTTTGAAAATATCTGTAAAATATGCCGAAAACTAATAGTACCGTTTCAAATTTGTAGTCTTGAGTGCTGCCAGATCAATAGCGGAACGTCCATTTTGTATACAATCGTGTGTACGGTTTAGCCAGTGGTGTTGTTCACCGACCTTCGTAAGTCCGTACGACTTGCTGCCAAATGGACAGACAAATAGACGGACAGAAGAACGAACAGGGGAACGGACAAACAACAGACAGGCGATCGGACAGATGAAAGGTCAGGTCGGACAGAGAAAAGGAGTTTTGGACGAACAGGGAAAAAGGACGAATCAACATTTGGATGAATGAGAGGGTTTATGAAAAAAAATTCGGTGCCTGAGATCACCAAAAGTATATCGGTCAAATTTTCGATATCGATTTTTGCAGCATTACAAGACTTTATCGACTCTAGAGAAAGTAAAAATACGCAACTCAAACGTCCACGGACAGCGAGAACTTGAAGGAAACAGAACAATAAAAACTTTCAGCTAAAAATCATTCTTCAGCAAGTCCTTAAGCACCCCCACACATACTCCCCTCCCCAACAAACACGGAATAACACACACACACATTTAGCTTACAGGTACTGGATTCTCAAAAGGTGTATTTCTTTTCCTATTCGTATTATAACTATATTAAACATCACGGATACGAGAGAACAATATAGCAAGCATTTGCTTTCACCTGAATAGAAACACGTCAACTTTAAAACTATAGAATGCAAGTTGACTATTAATATTCTATTAGTAAATGGCACACTATGATGGATTCGAATGCTGCTAGTCGAATAACAGAGAAATGTCATTGCAGCCAAATGCGAATTTCACGTAGAAATGTTTTTCTAATTTATTTATTTTTTGATTAAGAACGATTCGTTTGCATTACATTCTCAGGTTTAATAGTTTCGAACGAGAGATTACCTGCCCAGGTATAATGTCAGGGAATTTAATTACGTGGAATGCAAAATACAAATAACTAGCGTAGCACGGCGTCTCTTTTGCGTTGAAATTTTTATTTGTACTATGCAAGTTCATGATAAAAATATAATTTTTAACCCAGCTCAGTTGCCTGGCTCGTCTATTCTAGGAAACAGAGAGTTATATCAAAAGTACGAATAGAAGTGTCTTTTTTTTAAACAAATGAAAGTTTAATTACATAATTACGTTTAACTATTTTCAGACTAAGGAATCGTGATCTAAGGATTTACGTTATGCCGGAAAGTCAGAATAGTAATTTTCACCATTTCAACGATTTAGGCGTCTTGAAATCCCCGTAAACAAGTTTTATTTTAAAATTCTACCAGAATATTCTCAAAATATGGTCAAAGTAGTTTCAATCGATTCGTATTTCGAAATTTAATCACCTCAATAGGTGTCTCAGAAATCTCCAGAAAAGCGTTTTAGGTATAAAAAACCTCCAAATCACGGTTTTAGTTATCTTAGAACGATCTAGAAAAACCCGAAGTTGTGGCCAGTTCCCCAGGAGAGGTGAAAATAAATTAGAGAAAAATACTAACGTTAAAACAACAGTTATCTAGAAGTTAATATTTAATATATTAAAGAAATTATACGTTGAGAGATAGGGAAAGGATCATAATACCTGATTCAAGCAGAAATAAAATTAAAAAGATGAGAAGATATCTGAAATCCATTTTTCTCTACTTTGGAGAGAAACCAGAAGGAAAGAGAAAAATATGAAAATTCTATAATTTAAAATGCTACAGAAAGACCTTAAAATATTTACAGAATTGGAAACAAACGTATGTAATGGTTATTGGTCGTAGAGAATACTAATATTCATGGAAACACTTCTGAGATACTAGGACATTTGTTTGGACATGTGAACAAGGGAACTGCAAAATGTGTAGATAAATATATGTTAAATATTTGAAGAAGCATTGTCATCAACTGTGAAATAGATCGATGTGCACGTAGTGTGCGAAATATTAAGAACGTCTTTAATGACACATTTTGGAAGAAATTATCAATGAAAAATAATTGAGAGCTCATTTTTTGTGAAATTAATTGTCTATACAAAATTATCTTTTAGGTTTTTCCTGAAAATAGTGTAGCAGGTGCTTTAACAGTACAAATTACGCAAATCAGTTGTCAGATTGAAAAATCAATCATAAAATATTTTTATTTAATCGTTAACATAGATTTGCAATGTAACTATGAAACAATCTTTGGTATTTTATTGTAATGAAAATCAAAATTAAAAATAAAATTCTTAAAATAATTTGTTTTTTTCTACACGCCATAAAGCAGCTACAACAACTCACAGTCTAATAAACAGGTTATTCAAACCCGAAACTAAATCCAGTGCTCTCCAACTAAATTCTCGGCTAAACGGAATCGCTCTGGTTCATGATGCTCTTTCGCGAGCTGAGTCCGTTGGCTGTCCACTATTCGAGCGACCTGCGAACGTTCACACCGCATTTGAGATCGTGGGAATCAGTCTTGCCATGCGGAAACTTCGCTCAAATCCGCCCCGTTTCCATTTCCTTTGCTATCCCTAGACAATGAGTGTCTCATCAGCGGTGACGACGCACTCGATGGGCTCCAGGGTTCAATTCTGCTTGCATGGCCTCCGCTTTACAATGGGACCGGGAGGGACAAAGCTGCAGCGGCACCCCCCTTCCCCCCTCCCCCTCCAACCCTCCTCGCTCGTGAGAGAAGCCTGTGCGAAAGCTTCAGGAACTGTGCCCCGGGGAATTTGCTGGGTTTTGCTTTGTTTTGGCCGCCGCTCTTTTAGCTTACTTCGCCTGACTAGTAAAGAAAAAAAAAAAAAAAAACAGTCTGCACGAACAAATACTTCAGTTCAGTTACTCAAAATTCTGATTCATGCAACCGACACGAAATGTGTTTTAAAATGAACAGTAAAGCCCTATATTTGCCGGAAAGTCGGAATAGTAATTTTCACCATTTCAACGATTTAGGCGTCTTGAAATCCCCATAAACAAGGTATCTTTTAGAATTCTAACAGAATATTCTAAACATCTGGTTAAAATAGTGCTAATCGATTCGTATTTCGAAATGCAATGTAATGAGCAATTAATCACCTTGATAGGTGCCTTAGAAATCTCCCAAAAAGCGACAGGGAAAGATAAATATTTACTCAGTTGAAGGATTTGAATATTCGAATAAAATGATTCAGAGACGTCTGATTGCGAAAAATTGTCGTAAAATATTCAGAGGGTGCCAAAAATTGTATAGAGACTTCAAGCGAATAAAAAACGCCTTATCATAACAAAGATGAATTCACACAAACAGAAAATGATGAACACTTTAAAACATTAGACTTTTACACGTACAACCGCTACAGCAGGTGCTTGGGTCTCGGCGTCGAGACACTTCTGAATAGTTGAACCACTGTTCCAGCAACACTTGCAAGCGAATTTCCACGGCGTTGTCCAGATGAATTCTTTTGGACTTCTACTTTTGGGAAGTCTTAAGAATGATGTAAATCGTAGAAAATTAGCTACACTAGCAGTTCTTTGGGAATAATTTGAAACGGCATGTGCTGCAATTAGTGAGGATACATTCACAAATCTTGTTTAACTACTCACAAGTGTATTGACAACGATAATGGGCAATGAAGTGTAGTAAGAACATATGGAGCATCAGTTGCAACGGTTGTGCCTGTAAAAGTCTAAGATAGTAAGTGCTCATCATTTCTTTTCGTGTGATTTCAGCTTTGTTATGTTATGGAGGTTTTTATTTGCTTCAAGTGTATACACATTTTCTGGCAGCCTCTGTATAAATACGTATTTAAACAATTATAAATTATTGTAGGTTAATATTTAATTGCAAAAGTAATCATCATTTCATTTATTATTTTAAAATTAACTTCGTGATGTAAACACTGAAGTAACCACTGTGTTTCGGACACTACAGCAATCCGTTATTCTTTCCAAGTTTCCTTTTTCTGTAGACCGGAGCACTGCACATGAATGCATGCCACGAAACCGCAAGTAATTCTAAATGGGAAAGGGTCAAGCTCCAATGATAAGAATTTCGGACAAATGGCGCCATTACGTTTCACTCTTCCTTTTTTTAAGGACACGTCTATCTGCGGCTATTGGTCGGAGCGAGTGCTGCCAACTTAACAGGGGCAAACTCCCGCCGCCGCGCCGCGCCGCGCGGAAAGAAATAAGTTAGGTTTGGCCATCGGGCGGCGGCTTGGCAGGCGGCGCGACATGCCGTGGCGCGGGGGTTATATCTCCGGACAATGAATGGCTCTTCATGGCAGCGCCGGCCCGCCGCCGCCCCGCGCTCCGCCGTCGCCCGCCCTGGGTCTCGCTTCGGCCTCCTCGCGGAACAGGGGCATGGCGGGTGGAGAGGAAGGAGAGGAAAGGATGACGAGGAGACGCGGTGGGAAAGGGAACTCGTGGACAAGCTTCGGGCTGAGGGGATTGGAATCCAATTCGGAGTCGTGGGTATATTTGGGATTTGTTTGCAGATGGGGTTAGGAGAAGAGGGACTGGGCTGTGGTTGAGTGTGTGTTGAGTGTGGGTTGAGTGTGGGTTGTGTGTGGATTGAGTGTGGATTGAGTGTGGGTTAAGTGTGGGTTGAGTGTGTGTTGACTGTGGATTGAGTGTGGGTTGAGTGTGTGTTGACTGTGGATTGATGTGTGGTGTTGGTGTGGGTTGAGTGTGGATTGAGTGTAGGTTGAGTGTGTGTTGAGTGTGGGTTGAGTGTGTGTTGACTGTGGATTGATGTGTGGTGTTGGTGTGGATTGAGTGTGTGTTGACTGTGGATTGATGTATGGTGTTGGTGTGGATTGAGTGTGGATTGAGTGTGGGTTGAGTGTGGGTTGACTGTGGATTGAGTGTGGGTTGAGCGTGGGTTGAGTGTGTGTTGAGCGTGTGTTGAGTGTGTGTTGAGTGTGTGTTGAGCGTGGATTGAGTGTGGATTGAGTGTGGATTGAGTGTAGGTTGGGGTGGATTGACGTATATTGGGGTGAGTGGGAAGGGTTTGGGGCGAGTAGAGGTAGGTTGCGGCAGGTGAGGGTGAGTTGGAGTGAGGCTGAGGTAAGTTGAGGCAGTTGGAATGGGATTGGACGGATTTGAGTGGATTGAAAAGGTTGGGATGGGTGCAGAAAAAGTTGGAGTGGGTTGGGAATTGGTAGGGGTGGGTTAGGGTATGTTGGAATGGATTGGGGGAAGGTTGGAAGGGGATTATATTGAGTTGGCACTGAGTAGGGTAGAGTATCGGGTCGGTTTCGGTGAAGTCTGGGAGCCGTGAGCACGAGTTCAAATAGGATCAGGCTGAGTTGGAAATGATTTGCAGGTAGTGTCAGCAGGTGGATTTTCTGGTAGGAGGTCGTGTAGTGAGAGGTGTGTTCAGAGGTGAGATCAGTTAAACGGGATGACAAGAATATGAGCGGAGCAGAGATGAAGACGGAGCTACGATACATTTCAGATAGGAAAGAACATAGAAGGACATTTTTTGGGAACAAGAGTAGTAACGACATTTTTAACATTTAGAGCAAAGATGAGGATGAAAAAAAAAGAATTTCACAAATAAGTACTGGTGATGAGGATGGAGTAATTATTGGAACCGAAGAATAAGAAGGTGCGACGAAAGGGTGGGCAAGGTCGAGGGTAGTAAATGAGTATAAAGAGATAGGGAACAACGAAAATTTGGTGACTTTTGAGAGGAGTTCGAAGGAGAAGGGGCCAGGAGTGGTTAAGAGGAGACTTTCTAAGAGGCGAGCAAAATACCATGCAGATAAAAATGCTATATTATAAAAATATTAAGTAATCACTTCATTTTTGGCAACTAATCATACTGCGTCATTATCAATGGTGAGGTGGGGGTAGAAGTGAGCAAGGCGGCGAGAACTTTGATGGTTGAATGAATGAACGGAGTCGTGAATGAACGAGAATTTCAGTGAATGAGAGCGTAGGTTTGTTAGAGAGTACAGTTGTGAGAGCTTAGATTTGTGGGCGTAGATTTGTGAGACCGTAGGTTTCTTGGAGCGTAGGCTTGTGAGGTCGTACGTTTGTGAGAGTATGGGGTCGTGCCAATGTAGGTTTCGAAACCGTACGTTTGTGAGGACACAAGTTTTGAGAGCGTAGGTGTGTGAGAGGGTATATTGGTGAGAATGTAGTATGACGAGAATGTTGGTGAAGGGGTAGATTGAGGAGAATGTATGTTGGTGGGAGCACAGTTTGGGGCGTCCGTAGAGCAGTGAGGACGTGAGCAGATAAGAGCGTGGGAGGGGGGCTGGAGGGTGAGCGCCGATGGGCCGAGTGCCCGTGGAGAAGTCCTCCTCGACGGGCAGCTGGAACCGGAAGGGCCGTCCGAGTGGCGCGCGCAACGGAGCCAGGACCAGGGCCGGGGGTGGGGCCAGAGGGTGGGGCCGGGGGACGGGGCCGAGGGATGGGGCCGGGAAGTGCGGTCGGGGATGTGGCCAGGGAGGGGTGGGGCCGGGGCAGGGCGGGGTGGGGCGGGGGGTGGGGCCGGGGGGTGGGGCCAAGTGGGGGTGGGGCGTGAGAGGGTGGGGCCGTGGGGTGGAACCGTGGAGTGGGGCGAAGTAGGGTGGGAGGGCTGTGGAGTGGGGCCGGGGTGGGGCCAGTAGGGTGGAACCGTGGAGTGGGGCCGTGGGGTGGGGCCGTGGAGTGGGGCCGGGGGAGGTGGGAGGCCAGGGAGGTGGAGCCGGGGGTGGGGCTGGGGGGTGGGCGGGGGGTGGAGCCGGGGTGGGGTGAGGGGTTGGGCCCAGGGGTGGAGCCGGGGGGGTGGGGCCCGGGAGGTGGGACCAGGGGTGGGACCGGGGTGGGACTGAGGGTTGAGGCCAGGAGGTGGGGCCAAGGGGCGGGGCCGGGAAGTAGGGTCGGGCTGAGAGTTGGGGACAGAAGGTGGGGCTGGGCGTTGGGGCCAGGAGGTGGGGCCGGGAAGGGGCCGAGAAGGGGCCGGGGGATGGGTAGGGGGTGGGTGGGGCCGGGGGATGGGGCCGGTGGGCGGGGACGGAGTTTGGGGCCGGGGGTTGGGGCCGAGGGGTTGGGCCAGGGGGTGGGGCCGGGGGGTAAGGCCAGAAAGAGCCGTGCACGCCGCGCCACGACAGATTTTCGTCTGCAGCGGCGGCGGCGGCGGCGCGGGCGGGGGCGGGGCGGGCGAGGATGAGAGGGGCGAGGGAGGGGCGGCCGGCGCAGCCTCTTTCGGGGGAGGACGACCCAGATACCGCGCCGGGCCGGCCGCCCGTAAATCAGGCGCGGGTGCGCGCCGTCGCTCCCTGGTGCGATCCCCGCGCCCTCAGCCCCTCCGCCCGCCCGCCGCCTTTTCCCTGTAGCTCTGACGAGGAGGGCTTTTTTTGGCTGTTCGCGACAATGCAAAGCGCCTTAGCCCGTCGACGAGTCTGTTTGCTTCCGCCGTTGCTGCTGCGGATCTCGGACGAGGTAGACGTGATGCTGCCGAATGCTGCTCTCTGTTTGTCTGGGAGACGAATTATGAACATCACTACAAATATTTGGATTGTTTTCTTTGCATTTTTATTGAAGTAGTCGTAAAATAAATGTAAGTTACCATTCCTATGCTACAACGTTGGTAAATCTATATATGTTACTGGGATATAACTGACCTTCACCTCAAATCATATATTTCACGTTTCAAGAATTAACAAGAAAATGATGGGGATATTCATATTCACGTTTTTCATATTAAAAGACTCAGAGCAAAATAACAGTATTATTTTATGTTTGATTGTTGTTTTCCGAGCTGATAATTCGTGATCATTCGCGACGGGCTGTACCACGGTCTATCGCCCCAGAAAACAACGTTCTTATTAACTGCAAACCTAAATGCCTACATTAATTTACGTTTAAAATTGTTAAACTTTCAGAATATTTGAGAGAAAATTATATTTTTACACTTTGTTATAATTTGGATTTGGTTACTGGGAAATGAGTTTCTAATAATGCGCAGCAATTAACTTTATAAATTTTAATTTTTGAGGATCTATTTTGCTCAAAGCTTGAACTTAAATACCTATCCACTGCGTTATCACTAAAATATACTTTAATTTGCATCATACGTGAACGTTTCCTTACAAACAGTGCCTATATTCTAGAGACGTTCGAATGCAATGTAGTACGGAACATCGACAGTTTCTTTTACCAAATAATTTTCAACTTACCATTATTTTCTGTTTCTAGGGCTTTCAAACCCACCAATAATTAGTATACGATGTAAAGGATTTCAGTTCATTATATAACAATCAAGCTTCTCATGTACTACAAGAGTATGCTCTTCTGTTTCTCAGCTGTGTAACATGTTAATTTACATCATTACATCATTACCCAAAAGCCCAATGATTAAGGATGCTATGAATGATACAGTGCTTTGAGAATATAAAAAGTTTTTCTGTACGCTTTAATTCAATCATTAAAAATACCGCTGCTTAGAGGTAGAACCTTTAACGTAATTTTTTGGTCGCTAGTTATTCCGCAGAAGGGTTTGTCGGTAAAATAAAGAAAATATGCGCTATAAGGATTTTTCAACTAAGTGACAGAGTGAGAACAATGAATAGATGCATTCTTTTATTGATATTGATTTAGTGGTGAGTTGTAGTTGACATTTACATAATTGAAACGATTGAAGGCGTTGTCATTGTCAACAATAGTATTTATTTAAAAAATAGCAGCTTTCGATGGCATAGCCATCATCATCAGTTTTCTGCTGTCTGGGAGCCACAAAAACGAAAACTGCATTCTTTTAACCCATTTTAGGTGCAAGAGCCTGGGACGATGGCCACTGAGGCCTGCTTGGGGAGATATGAGCGATTTTGACACCTGCCGAAGCAAAGCCATCAGCGCCTGCGTAAGGCAAATCGACTGCCTCGCATTCATCAAGTTAATCTGTATTTCGAGATTTAGCCTCTGGGTAGCGTCAACTGTGCGACGTTGGCAGATACTACAGCAAACGCAGTCGTGTGTAGTGGGTTGCATACCCTCTTCGTCCTACTGGGGTGGTATCTCCTTCAGCTAACTCCGAGGATCCTAGGATTCAGTATAAATCTGTTGTTCACTTTCGCATGCCATATGAAAGCAGAAGCGGTGGAAGAGTGCAAGTGAACATGTAAGGGTTATTCAATAAATCATCACTCATCGTATTGTAATGAGCATGCGTCGCGCTTCTGGTGTAGAGCGTAAAATATGGTAGATAGGAAAGGTTGATAGCCTCTCTCTCTCTCTCTCTCTCTCTCTCTCTCTCTCTCTCTCTCTCTCTCTCTCTCTCTCTCTCTCTGCCACATTCTCTTTTCTAATGCTTTTTCTCTCAATTTCTTTTCTTTTATCAACTCATCTCATTCTCTGTGCCTGTCCATCCTTATTACTTTCTTCTTCATCTTTTTCTTTCTTCTTCTTCTTCTTCTTCTTCTTCTCCTCCTCAGCCTCGTCCTTCCCCTTTTTCTTCTCTCCCTTCATCTTCTATCCCCAGCTATCTCAATCTCTCTTCTTTTCGCTTTCTCCCCCAATTGTGAGAGGGAATAGTATTTGCAAAAAATGTAGCTAGTGAAAAATATTTTTTTCTTCACATACAATGGTAACATATAAACAGTAATAGCTTATAACAGATAAAAGAATGAGCAACTTTCAGTGATGGTCAGTGAGAATCGTAATAACTCACAAAGAAGTCCAAAGAAGAAGAAACTTTCAGTGAAGGACAATGTCACCAATTTACTCTAATAATTGCCGTTGCTTTTTACTTTCTCGTATACATACGTATGTATGGGAGCAATATGCGTAGTATATAGAAAGCTATGTAATGCTGTAGAAAATCGATTTCCAGATATCAACGAAAATACACGTTTTGAAGTTCCCTGATGCCGGAAAAGTTTTTTTTCAAAACGTCTGTCCGTCCGTCTGTCTGTCTGTCCGTCTGTGGACACTACTAGCGCCTAAATCACACGTACTATCTTTTCCAAATTGAAGAACCTCCTGTCCATCTGGCTCTAGTTATTATTTGCATCACTTTCCCTTTCTCTGCGCCTTTCCGTTTCTTTCGCTCACTTCATTATTCCCCCGACGCACGGCTCTCTCCCTCCTTAGCTGTCCCGCGTTCCTTTCTCTCTTCTTCCTCCGACGAAGACGCGGTCATTCTGTCCGAGAGGGTCGAGGGTTTGAGTCCCGACGGTGGCGAATTTTCGACATTACCGATTTCGTTGGGTTGAGTACAATCACGATCTGGAGGAAAATTCTAACAACCCTCTGCTCTGATCCTAGTTTTCCGTGGTTTCTCCGATCAATATCAGGCGAATGTCGGAGCAGTGCTCAAAGAAATGGGCGCGCTATCTTTTCTTCCTCAATATGTATTATTCCCCCCTCACCCTTTTCACACATACCCACTGAGACACTTGCAAGCAATACATTACCAAACATGACGTGTACTAGTCGTAAGCTTTAAAGCTTATCCGGGGCGGGGCAGACACGTCGAGGTAGGTATTCCCAAATATACGGCGAAGTCGGAGTCAGATTTAACGTACTTGCAAAGGAGGGTTACCGTCATCTCCCGATTTTTCTTTGATTAGTGATTCCGGGCGCGTCATCACTATCATTAGTCTCGTATGTGTGGAGCATATTTTTCCTCAAGGGATGACGGTAATCTTTCCCCGCTGAATGGTGAGATCGACTAATGGGGTTTTCCCCAACCAGGTATTACCCACCGGGGCACTGCTTCAACCGGGACAAACTCACACCTCTCAACTGGTCTCCCGGTATGTGTGGTAGTGTAGTGAATGTTGGTGTGTGTAAAGGGTGAGGATAGGACAAGGAAGAGGAAGGAAAGGTCGCACGCGGTGTGTGGCCCGTTTGTTAGGGTACTACTCCGGCATTCGCCTGGTGTTGATCGGAGAAATCACGGAAAACTACCGATCAGAGCAGCCGGCCGCTAGAATTCTCCTCCAGACAGCGACTGAACTCGACCTAGCTGTATAGATAATGTCGAAAATCCTGCCACCGCCGGGACTCGAACACAGAACCTCCCGGTCAGAGGCACTGCAATGACGTCGGTTGAGGCCCTGATCCCCCTCTTCCAGTCCACCTCGCGAGATATGCCATGCCCTACACTAACCGCTTACTCAGACAGCACGTAATCAATGGACCGAGGGCGATCCATGCGCAGGCCGTGCCCGCCGCCGCCGCCCTTCTGCTGGAAGCGCTGGTTGCTAGGCTGGCTGCTGCGCGCGTGCGAGGCGCTGCGGCGGGCCAGCGAGTGCCGCGGGCCGCCGCTGTGCGGCGCTGCGGCCGCCTCCGCGCGCTTCCCGCCGTCGCCGCCAGGGGCGCTGCTGGGCCCCTGCGGCGCCGTGTGCGCGGCGGCCGGGCTGTCGCCGCTGGCCCCGGCCACGCCCCCGTCCCCGCCCTCGCCGCGAGGCCCGCTCTTCTCCAGGTCAGGGCTCGGGGTCAGGCGAGCCTACGACACGTATTGGTTGGCAGAAATTGAAGCATTACCAACCACATGCGGCGGCGATTGTGTAGCGGTTAGCGTATCGGGCTCTTATACCCAAGTTCGCGGATTCAAACGCAATCGAAACCGTGGATTTTAAGGGCGAAAAAATCCTTCATACGCCTTCCTTCAGAGGGGAAGTAAAGCCGGCTGTCCCATGTAATAGATTTACTGCATGTAAAAGATCCTCAAGCCTAACTGATGCTTCTGAGCTAAATTCGAAACGCCTGTTTCGTCGTCCAAGAAATTCCTTCTTTCTCCTACTGTTGGTGAAAGGAGCGTAGCGAAATTTGCGTGGTCAGACGGAAGAGCAGCCCTTATGGCTTGAGTCTGGCCACGTAAAATAAGGCACTTTCAATTCAATTCACATCAGTGGCGTATCCTGAACATTTTAAGTATACCGCACTGTATGGAAGCTACCTCTACCGTTGTCTTTTATTCTGAGCTTTTCTGAAATCCCAATACCATGAAATTCCGTCCTTGATAATTGTCTGTCGTTGCAATTAGCTGAATGTGTGATGACGCTATCATTCGTGCCGTAAAATACTAATATTTCATCATTTGTGACGTAAAATGCCCTTTTATGAGTGATTTTTGCATCAGAAAAGGTCGTTTATAATGCTGGTATGTAAAAATTATATATTATGCAACTGGTTGATAATGTTAAGCTTTATTTTTTGAGTACCTACATGTTTTGAAATGTAAAAGACCCTTTTACGAACGATTTATTGCAACAAAAAATATCGTTTATAAAGCTGGTATACAAAAAATAGTTTTATCTACAAAGAGGACGTGTACGTATACTCCGAATAAAAGAAGAATGTGGTTGACAGTTCGGTGTGGATGGCGGCGGCGTTGCCACGTACTGCGCACTCTACCACGTGCTTTGAACAATAAGACGAACAGCTGAGAGAAATCGGGAAAAATCGTAACACGTAAAAGAAAGAAAATAAATAAGGAACTTACATTTTCTCATCCTTCGCCAATTACTCCCAAACGTCGACGCTCAGCCGATAAACTGCAGCACTCCGGATACGCCATTCATTTCGCAGTTCAAACGTGACAACATCGGACAAATGGCGATACTTCTGATTCGCTGTTGCCTAGGTTACGGAGCTGACGTCACCATGTTACCGGGAACTGTCAACCACATTCTTAACGTGTAGTAATAATAAACGTGTAGTTTGCCCCGCTTTGGCCAAGTGTTGCTGAAGGAGGCTGCTCTGTCTCCAGGGACACGCGGATCTACCCGCCGCTCTTGGCCGCTGACGTGGAGTACCGCTCGTACGTCGACTCGCTCTTCACCTCGGGTCGCGAGAGCTTCATTCTGCCCTTCGAGATCGAGGGGCACGACGCGAGGTCCGTGTGCCTCAAGCCCATCGGGGCTGTGTACCGGTCGCGCGAGTACGCCACGGTGCAGAGGTGGGTATTTTTTTCCCCTAGGGCTTTTATCCAGCCGACAGCCGGTTGCCCTTTACGTCCCGAAGGGACGCATATTCGACCATACACTAGACAAACACTCTTGCGGGCTTCTCTGATCTGGGGTCAGCAGAACGCGAGGCCCTCCGCGACAACACACACACACACACACACACACACACACACACACACACACACACACACACACACAAAGTCAAAGGACAAACAGCCGTACCCAAGGCGGGACTCGAACTCGCGACCCTTCGGACCGAAGTGCTGAGTCGGTACTCGCTCTTAGCCACCTCGGCCATCCAGGTCGGCAGAGGTGGGTATTTATTGCGTTTATCTTCACGTGTCGCGCCTATACTTGGGGTTTTCTAACGTGGTATCTGTGGAGTAGTATCTCCAAGATGGAATTCGGCACGACGTTTTGCGTCATTCTCAGTCCTGCCGATAGAGTCGCTTGATCTGCAGCACTGGTTGATACGGTCGCGGTCATGCGACATCTTGCGGCAGGATCGAGAAATACGCAAAAAATCGTGCCGAATTCCATCTTGGCAATACTACTCATAGCTGCCACATTAAAAAAGCCCAAGAATAATAGTGGTTTTAAAACAGATCCAGGTAATCATATGTAACAAATCTTTACTCACAAAAACCACGTACAAATTCCATTTGTATGCGATAACACTAGAAACACAATATTTATAGAGTAAAATCTAACACAATAAGAGGTAAAAGTTCACAGATGTGCCGGAGAGTAACAGATGTTCGGAAGAACAGAAGTTTACGGCAAAACAGAGATTCAAACAATTTAATGGTGACTAGCTGATACAGGAATGCCTGTGCTGCTTGTGAACGCAGACTGGCCGGGATAGCTCAGAGAAACAATTGTTGCCACTGTAGTGTGCCTGACTGGCAGGTCCTAAAGTTTGAGATCAGAAGGAGGCGGATTTCCGACAATTGATAGAGCTTTCGAATTCGGCCGACGCTCTCTGGAAGAGCATTCCCGTGGTCGGATACTCTGATCAGTAGTTTACCGTAGATTCCTCGATCAACAGCAGACAAATGCCAGGGCTCGCGTACCACGCACGAACTTTCCTTCTACTTCTTGTACTGTTTTCTCCCATTAAACATGTACAAACTTATACATGCGTGCTCTACACTGTCTAACGTATCCGTATGGATGATCTTGGCTGTCCGGGTGACGCCGCGTCGAAGGCTGTGTTGCCGACGTTTCGACCATCTTTTCGTGGTCTTCCTCAGGGCTGGTCTGCCCAACCCTGTCGAAGGCTGTGTTGCCGACGTTTCGACCATCTTTTCGTGTTCTTCCCCAGGGCTGGGCCGCGGAAACCTACGACTTCACTTAACGTATCCGTACTTTAGATCTTGGCCCAGATAGGGCGATGCTCCGCTAGCGGAAGTACCTGGAGAGGGAAAACCGCCGATGTGTAGGCCAGCGTCGGAGATCACGTTCCGGTGAGGGGTGACGACGCCACCTCGATAACATGCACTACACTTACGGAACAAATAACATATTTTACAACTAATAAAATATAAAATTTTTGGCAACTTACTTCCGGGTAATAGAAACAGGTAAGCATTAGGCATAATATTTGTTATTTTACGTCAGTATAAATCACAAATTAGTGCATTTTCATAGAAAGAGATCACAGTTTTTGCCATTTTCCTCGGCTAAGTTTATTTATTATGTGCCACATTAGTTAAAACATTAATACTCTACAACTAAATTCGAGAGTTCATGGAATATTCTACCGCAGTCACCTTGTGCTAATTTTTGAAGTTTCTAAGTTATACAGTATAATTGTACTTCTTACTTAAATGTTTCGCAATAATTAATTCTTACCCAAAATGTGAGTTAACTTTTCTAAAACACCTATCAATTACGCATTAATTATGGAAAATGAAATATCAAAGATTAACGCGAAGAAGAATCGAGAATGAATTTTACATAGTTACTTGTCCACTCTTGAGAACAACTGTTACAAACTGACTCTTCAGAATAAATGTTACTAACTTGTATGCAATGTATGCGAGTCAAAGATAAACACCTTTTCCCAATGAACATAAGGTGATACATTTCATATAAATAATATGAATTATTCATGTGACATGCGTCCTTTATTGGAGGGACATGACATGTGGATTCCTCATGTTTTGGTGATTGGCATGCTACGTTCTGATGCAGTGTTCTTTCCAAGCACTATTTCATAATGGGTTGCCTGCCAATCAGGAACAAATAACACACTACTAACATTATTAATTATTCTTTGACAAAATGTGACAGACTCTTATACCTTCTGTCGAAGTTTATAACATTTATTCTGAGATATTTGTATATGCCTTGCACACTCCACAATATCATGGAAATCACAGGTAATTCAAATTCTATACGCAGTAAAGTCTCCCATTAAAAGCAAAGGAGAAACCTGAACGAAGTGTAAGTATCGCTGTATCCGGCCACGAACATGTTAGTTCTCGAATGCGATGTGAGCAAGCTGAAAATCCCTTAACGTGGCCATTCAAAATAGCTCAGCAAAAGGTACTAGGAAATGTGTTGATTAAAAGAAGTTCATTTATTTCTAGGAAGATATTTCTGTTCTTTTGTAAGTTTGTTGCAGCTTCTGTTAAAGATTGTTAACAAATAGGCGTGGTAAAGCTGTAGAAACGATTTGGGAAATTAATTTTAATGGGATTTTATTTTTTATTTTCTTTACGTTTGCTGTCATGTCAAGAACAACCAGATTTTACCAATTCCAAATTTTAACAACTACCACTACTTCCACTACTACCACCACCACCACCACCACTATTACTACTACCATCATCATCACCATCATTAAGGTCTAGACCGATTGGCCTGTCCTGCCTGTCCTGATCCTATAAATAGTTTAGACGCTAGTGTTGTTCTTGGACGGTCAGACGGACAACCAGACGGACAGGCAGACGGGAAGACATTTTGAAGAAAGAAAATTTTTTGGATCCCAAAAGTGTGTTTTTGGAGCGTTCATTCTTTAACGGCTTTCGTCTGATACAACACCACGTGAGAGATTTGATATTCACTTATGCAATTTTGGATGGCGAATAGATCATAATTTATTGCTATGATTTAAAATAAGAATTATGTTACAAAATCATGATATTATAGTTGTTTACACTTAAATTACTCTGGTGGTCAGCATTCGTCTATGCGCCGAGTTCATTGAAATGCCAACAGAATTGGTGTGTGAAATTCAAACGCTCACATTCCAACCCTCGAACAAACCTAGTGTTGCTTTCAATTATGTGTATTGAGTTTCGATAATCCGCACAGTACTAGCATAACAGCGTAGTGTCTAGTTATCGCACTAGTGTACAATTCCTATATGACAGAGAGGAAATATTCATAGTGGTGCATCTAGAACCACTAATACAATGTTAATTCTGGAGTATTAAGATGAAATTTCAGTCAGACCATTTAATAATTTAATTTTAATAGAATTGCAAATAGTATGTAAACAATAAAAGATAATTGGAATTAATGAAATAATATTTCTCAGACGATACCTATTAATAATTAGTGAGGGAATTTTTAAAGACAACTGCAAAGTTCTCTTCTGTTTTTATCGGGACAAGTAATAGACATCTGTCAGGCACAATTCGAAAATTTCTTTCAGCTTCCAAAACATTGAAACTTTTGTTTAATATCGTTACCACAATAAAACACAAATACGAATGAAAATAAAAGTGATTCACAACGATTTTACGTTTTCTACGAAATGTGTACTGAATTGATTCAGTGGAGTGAAGTTTTTGACGTAGCAAAGCTGTCATTTTGTACATCTCAAAGTGTGAATGGAAACTTTTTATTTGGTTTCTTTTATTCCGCTTTGGTGAAATTGTGGCATTTAAATTTACTATACTCGCAGTTAACCTGATGGATTAATGAAAATAAACATCTCTTATCGTTAGTTCCATTAAGGCATTATCTACTTCAATAAGCAAAGGAAAATTTGCAATAGAGGTTGACGATAAGTCATGGTAAATAAAATGGATTTTAATTGTGGAAATTCTGATTTGGTGTTGTTGATGTTCTCACGAGAAGAAATAAAAGAGGTCACTTTGTCAACATATTACTTTTATTCAGATAGTCGGCTTTATTCAGCTTGCCGTCATCATCATAATATGTTGACGAAGATGACCTCTTTTATGTCTTCTCAAAATGGATTTTAAACAAATTTCAATCCAGTTTCTGTAGGTACTTTGAAAAATTGTTGAGAATAAAAACTCCTAGTAATGATAAAACACAGCATTCAAGATTTAGACGCAAATAAAATTATAAGAACTATCAATGACTATACAATTCAATAAAATCAATTATACAGTGTTTTTTAGAACAAAAATGCACAAAAGCAAAAGGCAGATATTAGGGCTAAGGGAAGCAACTTCTGTCAGTGATCCCGGGATTAAAGTCGTCGGCATTCTGCGCTAGGTTGTGCTAAAATATAATTGAAAAAATCGAAGATATTGATTTGATAAAATAAATGATTTTGACATGAACTTGATTATTCGGTTCAATTCTACTCTGAAAAATTTAATTATTCTTTTTAAGAATCTCTTTTTATAATTTATTTTTTTTACCAGGAACACTGATTCACTTTCTATTACTTTTGTGCACTTCTGCTCTTAAAATGCGATGCTCTTTTTCGATTCCTATCTAAAATGTTAATGTCTATTAGTTCTGCCCTTTCAACCTTAAATAGTGTCCACCTGTACTACTCGACTATCTTAGGTGTGATGATCTCGTAGGGGATATACGTTTTTTGACACAGCCTAGAAACCTGCTTCTCTTCACCACCTCTATCTGAGTTGTGTGTTTGTTTTTGATAAGCTCTGTGGGCAAAAATGCCATTAGCCGAACTTTACTTTTCAGATACGTTATTCGCACTAGTTAGCGAATTAATATTTAAGATCAAACTTTTCGTGTTATTTCAGCAGAACCCTAGATAGTTCAACACATTATCTAGTATTCTTTATGAAGCTCTTTTCGCGAGAGCGAACATTTGTAATAGAGTGGAGACATGGATAATTAACTGTAATGTCGGGAGAAATTAAATGACATATTTCAACTGTAGCAAACAGTATTGCGAGCATTAAAAAAATCCGTAAAGCAATCTTGTTCTCTTACACATAAAGCGGAGTTCTATAAAAGACTTGGCATAAATATATCTACTGCATGAATAAATGCGTGCTAAAATACACAAAAGTCTATATGCACGGAGCAGTAAACTAATTTCCACTCTTTAGTTACCTAACGCGAAGGACAAAAGGGATCATAATGAAATGTACCATTTATGTATACGGGCTCCTTCGAACACAATCTCTAGTAAGCCGAATTTCTGACTCTTTACAAACGTTCACCTCGTTCTTTTACTTTCTCGCTACGAAGTAGAGAGGAAGTTATGTACACTGCACGAAAAAAAACAGCGATTTTCGGCAGAAGAACTCTTATTATAGGGTCCTGGTATTGAAAAAGTGGATAAATCCAGTTTCTAAATTTAAAACAAAATCATCTTACATGTGGTGTAGTTAGAATCTGTTTTCCTTGATACCGATAAATCGATTGACGGCAAAACGTATGTCTGCCCGTCTGTAAATAATGTTAGCGGGTAAACCGTGCAGCCGATTTCCTACAAAACTGATATTTCACAATAGATCTGGCTAATGTCGAGGCCACTTGAATTTGAAACCTATATTTTAATTTTGGTGGGTTCTTTACATGAAACCCCTGGAACATTTTCCAAAATTTCGAAAAATGGCTCAATCGTTTTTGATTAAATTTTGTCGTACGACAGTGTGAAGGACATTTAAGGGAATGGAGCAGGTCTCTTGTTCGTTGAAAATCCTGATTTTTCAAAAAATTGCAAAAGTTCAACATTTTTTCGGGGTCTTCCTTCAACTAAAATATTAAACATAGAGATTTTCCCTTAATTAAATCTATTTAAAGAAATGTTTTGAAATAAGATCAGGTACAATTTTTGTAAATTTGAATACTTTTCGCGTAATTTTGCGAGAAAGTATGTGCTTTTTTACCCCTAGTTTTCTCTAAATCAATTCAATTCTATATTAGAAGGTATAGCACATATCACAATTAAAATAACAAAAACAATCTATTGACAGGGCACGCAAACACATCTGCCATTTGCGTCGCCTGCTGTCTGGTACGTTCTACGCGGCGACCTGACATTCACCCCGAGCAGTAGACAAAGCGAGCGCGCTCGCACAACCTCCCCCCCCTTCCCGTGAGGGAAACCTTCAAGGCAGGCCGCGTCCTCATACAAACTAGAGTCCTTCAACTAAAACCACTCTTTAATCACAAAAGCACACTCTCTCTAAACAACGCAATAGCCCTGTACAAAAGTTATATAGTCCTATTATGACCTATGCGTGCCCCATCTGGTTAAATGCCTCAAGAACCAATTTAAACAAAATTCAAATAGTTCAAAATAAATACCTCAGAGCAATTACTCAAGCCCCATGGTTCGTTTCAAATCTTCAGTTGCACAAAGAACTAAATATTCCGTACATCATCCCGTTCATTACCAAGATCTCCAGAAAATTCTACTCATACATCAACCAAAACGACCACCAATCCCATTTCAACCTCGCTCAAATCCCAGATTCTCGTACTAGAATTAAAAATAGGTTCCCAATTGAAGCTTTCTTGAACATGCAGTCAGAGTTTGATAATAAGTAAGGCGTTTCATGAGCTCCCTTATCCTTAGTAGTTAGTTTTAGAATTAAGTTAATTTTTAAGGTTAATTTAAACCACCAAAGTACATATGTAAAAGTACTATAGTACTGATCTATGTAAATTCAAGACCAATAAAAAGAAAATGAAATGAAAAAAAATACAAACTAGTGAACTAAACTAAGCCTAGAGCGTCCGCGGCTGTTCTCTGGACTCTTCGATGCTTGGGCTGCTCGCTGAGGTCATTCGTTCCCTCCATGTACTATTTGGGTTTCCCCCTGATCCTGCAAATGCTGAAACATTCGGCAACATCTCTCTGAATCATTGATCTCAATCGTTCTAATATCGCTAATCGGGAGATTTTGCGCACCGTACCGTAACACGATATGTTACCAATTAGAGGCAGCCCAGTGACATGTGGAGGAGTTATTTTAATAGTGGTACAACTCCATTGACACTCATTTCGATATATTGACCTCTAAAGTCAAATTTTTATAAAAAAAATCGGGGATGCAGTTAGACAAAAAAATTGTGTGTTTTTCTTTTATAAGACACAGTATTTACTTGTTCGTCTGAAGATGATGTAAATAAGCATAATGGATGCTTGGCGGAATATTCGGGGTGTAAAGGAGTTATACCACCATAAAGTTTACATTTACATCAAGTTTACATTTAAAACACATATTTATACAACTCGTGACTAATAATAAATGAATACAAAATTAGTCTTAGTTACAATGAATCCAAAATTAGTTCTAGTCGAACCTATGTACAATTATTAAAATTAGTAACTTAAGGTTCATAATTTATTTTTAAATTTTAAATTAGATTTTTTTCTAGGGCTTTTATCCAGCCAACAGCCGGTTACCCTTTATGTCCCGATGGGACGCATATTGACCATACACTAGACAGACACACTTGCAGACTCCTGTGATCTGGGGTCAGCAGAACGCGAGGCCCTCCGCGACAACACAAAGTCAAGGGACAAGCAACCATGCCCGAGGCGGGACTCGAACCCGCGGCCTTTCGGACCGAAGCACTGGGTCGGTACTCGCTCTTAGCCACCTCGGCCATAACTAGTAACTTAAGGTTCATAATCAATTTTTAAATTTAAAAATTTTAAAATGAAAATTGAAATTAAATGTTTAAAATTTTAAATTCAAGACCTTAAAATTTTAAAATATTCTTCTACCTCCACTCCGCTGCTGCACAGCCAACCGATGCGAAAGCGCTTGTGTGTGTGTGCGTGCAGGCTGCTGACGGGGTACGCGGCGTGTCGGCGGGGTCTGTGCGAGGACGGCCTGCGCGAGCTTCCGGACGCGGCCGCGGCGTGGCAGCGCTTCGCCGCCCTGGGGCTGGACCCGCGCCGTATGGCCCTGGCGCGCACCTACCTGGGCTCGCTGCAGGACGCCTACAACTGCCTGCAGCCGGCGGCCGTGTACCGCGCCCCGCAGCCCGACGCCAGCGACCCCGGCGGCGGCGGAGGGAACGTGTACGTGCGAATGCTCTCGGCCCAGGAGAACCTCCGGCGGACGCTGTGGAATGACATTGAACGCGCCGCCGTACGATCGGCCCGGCAGAGGGAGTGCTCGTGCGATAAAGACGACGAAGACAAGTGAACAGGACACGCTTTTACCAATAAGACAATGCATGAATATATCCATATGTGCTGGTAGCGTACGACGATTAGCGCACGCTAATATCATTAAATAATCTAGTGACATGTAATTATGAAATATACAATAAAGTTATAAATCAAAATACGTCGAACGAAATACCGGGAGCGGTAGCTCAGTGCATCACTGATGTCACTGCAGCGCCTCTGACCGGGAGGTCCTAGGTTCCCACTCCCCACGGCGGCAGGATTTTCGACACTAGCTTTTCAGCTAGGTCGAATTCAGTCGCTGTCTGGAAGAGAATTCTTGCGGCCGGCTGCTCTGATTGGATGTTTTCCGTGGTTTCTCCGATCAACACCAGGCCAATGCCGGAGCAGTACCCTAACAAACGGGCCACGGACCGCGCGTGATCTGTCCTTCCTCTTCCTTGTCCTCTCCTCTCCCCTTACATACACACTTACACTAACATGCACTACACTACCACATATTCCGGGAGACCGGTCGGGGGCTTAGAGTTTGTCCCGGTTGAGGCGGTGCCCCGCTGGTGGGAGAGTCCTGGTTAGGGGGAAACCCAACTAGCCGACGGTAGGTCGGTGCCGGATCTCGCCATCCAGCGGGGGAAGATCACTGCCATCGTCCGAGAACAAACATGCACTACACTTACGGGACTAATGTCCGAAGCAGTTGACGCGCCCGGAAACACGATAAAACCAACCAACCAATCGAACGAAATGAACGGGACCTTTTACCAATACACGAAGACAATGCACGAATACATCAATATGACATGCGTAATTATCATTCAATAATGTAGTGATTTGAAATTATGAAAACAAAACGATGTTATTGATCCAAGTTCGTGGTACAAAAGCCCAAATAGAATTCAAAATCACGAATTACATTTACACGTAAAACAATGTGTGTTCACAAAACGTCGTTCTCCGTTTTTACAAGAGGATTCCATTAATGTAGTTGTTGAGTCACCTTCCAATGAAGTACGTTTATTGACACTTTTTGGCAGTTAATTACATTTTAAGAGGATTATTGATATTTGAAGTTCTTTAGTGTTATTTGAACTATTCTTCTCCAAGATTCCTAACTCATACTGACTTAGAGAATCGACTGATGTCATTGCAATGTTCCTGACTGAGAGGTCCTAGGATTTGACTCCAAACGGTGGAAGGATTTACTGGAGGAGAATTCTAACGGCCTGCTGCTATCACCGGTAGTTTTCTCTGGTTTCTCTGATCAACAGCAGACAAATGCCGTACCGAGCAGTTCCCTCACAAACGGGTCAAGAACTGAGCGTGATCTTTCTTTTCTCTTCCTTGGCCTATCCCCACCCCTTACATCACTGACCTTACACAACCAGACATGCCGGGAGACCTGTCGGGAGCTAGAGAGATGCTACTGGTGGGAGATAGCTCAATTTGAAAACGCCTAAGACAAAATTTAGGTTTCGCCAAATTTCATCATCGACCGGGATAAGAACACCGCCACATTCCAAGATAAAAACATACAATATACTTACGAGAATAATTGCTACAGTAGTTGTTGCGTTCGGATACACGAAATAATCAATTAATCGATCTAAACGATACAAGAAAGATCAGGTCTATCGCGTGTCAAGTTTTTTGACTTATATATTTGGGACTGATATTAAGATATTTTCACTCAGCATTTTGTATTGAACGCAATACCCGAGGGATTAATAATCACGACATTATTTTGTTTGGCGAAATTGAGCATCCTGCCGTCGCCGGCCGCGTAGCACGCACACAAAGGCGGCCGCCACCGGGAGCGGTGGCTCAGAGCATCAACTGATGTCACTGCAATGCCTCTGACCGGGAGGTCCTACGTTCGAGTCCCGACGTCGGTAGGATTTCCGACACTAGCTTTTCAGGTAGGTCGAATTCAGTTGCTGTGTGGAGGAGAGTTCTAGCGGCCGGCTTCTCTAATCGGTATTTTTTCGTGGTTTCTCCGATCAACACCAGGCGAATGCCGGAGCAGTACCCTCACAAACTGGCCACGGACCACGCGCGATCTTTCCTCCCTCTTCCTTGTCCTATCGTCCCCCTCCCCCCACACTTACACTACACTACCACACATGCCGGGAGACCGGTCGGGGACTTAGAACTAGTCCCGGCTGGAGCGGTGCTCCGCTGGCGGGAGATACCTTGTTGAAGAAACCCCGCTAGTCAACAGCAGGTCGGCGCCGGATCTCGCCATCCGGTGGGGGAAGATCACCGCCACCTCCCGATGAAAACGTGCACTACACCAACGGGACTAATGACCTCGGTAGTTGACGCGCCCGGAATCACTAATCAATCAATCAATCAATCGAGGTGGCCGGCGGCGACGTCGTGTTCGCGCTCATGCTCCCAACCTAGAAGGCCCTCAGGCGGACGTTGTGAAGCGAAATACAGCACGCTGCAGTGTCCGCGTCGAGGCAGCGGGAGTGCTCTCCTATGATAAAGACAACGAAGAGAAATGAACAGGACACGCTTTTACCAATTAGACAAAGCACGCATGTCTCAATATGTCATGCGTTATTATTATTATTGAATAAATGTAGTGGCTTGAAGTTATGAAAATAAACAAAGTTATAGATCAATGTGTTGAACGAAAGCCTAACAGAGATCAAAATCACGTATTTCATTTACACGTCAAACAATGTATTTTCACAATGTCGTTTCCTCGTTACCTAAAAAAGGATTTCATTACTGTAGTAGTTGAGTTATTCGCCTTTCAATGCAGTAAGTTTATTGACACTTTTTTACAGTTAATCTTATTTTAGGAGGATTCTTGGAATTTTAAATTCTGTAGTTTTATTTCAGTTATTCTCCTCCAATTGATATTGGCTCAGGGCATCAACTGATGCCATTGCAATGTCCCTGACGGAGTGGTCCTAGGATTTAAGTTCAACGGTGGCAGGATTTTTGGCACTAGGTCGAATTCAACTGTCTGGAGGAGAATTCTAGCAGCCGGCTGCTCTCACCGGCAGCTTTCCGTGGTTTCTCCGATTAACACCACGCGAAAGCATCAGTACGCCAAGAAACCGACCACGACCCGCGCGCGATCTTTCCTTCCTTTTCGTTGTCCTGTTCTCACATGCATCACAGTATCACACATGTCAAGAGAGAAGTCGGGAGATTAGAATGTGTCTGGTTCTTTCGTTTTCCTGTTCTTACATGCATCACAGTATCTATCACACATGTCAAGAGAGAAGTCGGGAGATTAGAATGTGTCCTGGTTGAAGTCTTGGTCCTGGTTCTTTCGTTTTCCTGTTCTTACATGCATCACAGTATCTATCACACATGTCAAGAGAGAAGTCGGGAGATTAGAATGTGTCCTGGATGAAGTGAAGTCCTGGTCCTGGTTCTTTCGTTGTCCTGTTCTTACATGCATCACAGTATCACACATGTCAAGAGAGAAGTCGGGAGATTAGAACGTGTCCTGGTTGAAGTCCTGGTCGTGGTTCTTTCGTTGTCCTGTTCTTACATGCATCACAGTATCACACATGTCAAGAGAGAAGTCGGGAGAAGTCCTGGTCCTCTTTCGTTGTCCTGTTCTTATGCATCACAGTATCACACATGTCAAGAGAGAAGTCGGGAGATTAGAACGTGTCCTGGTTGAAGTCCTGGTCGTGGTTCTTTCGTTGTCCTGTTCTTACATGCATCACAGTATCCACATGTCCAAGAGAGAAGTCGGGAGATTAGAACGTGTCCTGGTTGAAGTCCTGGTCCTGGTTCTTTCGTTGTCCTGTTCTTACATGCATCACAGTATCTATCACACATGCCAAGAGAGAAGTCGGGAGATTAGAATGTGTCCTGGTTGAAGTCCTGGTCCTGGTTCTTTCGTTGTCCTGTTCTTACATGCATCACAGTATCTATCACACATGTCAAGAGAGAAGTCGGGAGATTAGAACGTGTCCTCGTTGGAGAGGTGGGCGACGCGTAAAGGTGGCAACATGTAAGCGTTCGTGCTCTCGGCCCAGAAACACCTGAAGCGCACTCTGTCGAGCAAGATGGAGCATGCTGTCGTACACGCAGCGAGGCAGCGGGAATGCTCCTATGATAAAGGCGACGAAGACAAATGAACAGGGCACGTGTTTACCAATACGACAATGCACAAATATGTCAATATGACATACGTTAGTATAATCAAATATTGTAGTGACTTGAAATTATGAAAATAAAACAAAGTTATTGATGAAAGTGCGTCGAAAGAAAGACCTAATAGGATTGGAAATCACGAGTTTTATTTGCAGGTAAAACAATGCGTGTTCACAAAACGCCGTTTCCTGTTACCTATAACAGTCGCCTATGAACCAATTATGTAGATTTTGAGTAATTCGCCTTCCAAAGAAGTAAATTTATTGACACTTTTACCAATAAGACAATGCGAGAATACATCAGTGTGATATACGTGGAGGTGTAATTTCGAGAAGGAATAAATACATTCATTTTTAATTTTAAGTTGCCACATTTATAGAAAATGATGCCATTGATCTTGAAGCTGAGGAGCGTATGGTCCTATACATGCATATTACGTACTATGGGAAGTTATTTAGCCACAAAACTGGAATATGAATGTGGTCTTACTATATCTCACTACGAAATAATATAAAACCCACGTACCGTTTGCATAATTACTCACTATAAACTAAATTTTAAGTGGAATAGCATCCTGAAAGTTATTACTTCGATAATATAGAGAATCTGAAATGAAGGATATAAATCGAAAATAACAGTTCTCTTTAACATGAATTGATATGATTTTTCAGTTTCACATATCTTAAGCTTTAGATTAATGTCACTTTTTCAGTTACAGAAAGTCCTAGAATAGTCAAAATATTATCTCTTAGAGTTTAATGAATATATATATATATATATATATATATATATATATATATATATATATATTGGCTGCTTTACACAATTTTTTCTCACAAAAAATAAAAGTAATTTTTATTAAATAGTCCAGAATTTTAGAACTATGAAAATACGGTGATAATCGTGAAGGTAAAAGCAAGGTTGACTTTCACATCTTGTAGAAAACAAATATTTTCAATGGCTTACAAAGTAATATGTAGAATCAGTGTAAATAGTGTCACTGAAATAACGAATTACTTTGAAGGAATCTCAATGGGAGATCTATTGGAATGCACAAAATGCGTTACTTGACTTAGACTTGAGCAAGTAACAAATTCCTTAGATGGCATGGAATATCACAATTGACTTAACATGTTTTAAGACAAAGAAATATACACGTTAATATTCACATTACAATTTACCTATTTTCCTCACATTAACCCGAGACGAGGGTTTTTGAACACATTATCCAGTGACGGGAGTAATGTTAGACGTTCACTAGTTTTACTATCGCATTGAAGTACGTAGTTCCTCAGATCATTAAGACTACGAATAAAGTTTGAATTTTGTAGATTATCTCGGAAGGTTTTATTGGCGCAGTTTGTCTCAGAGAACAATGTCATTTGATGCAATTTACCATAGAATGTTACTAAAACAATGTTATTTTATCTATTTATGTATTGTTTGTTTATTAGGCGTATACATATTGCTTTATAAAATAGGTAGTTTATTAGACCCTTTTAAAATCACAAACGTAGATATTTACATTCATGTGCTGGATGTATTGTGTGTGTATCGCGTGAGCAAAGAGAAAAACTTTTTATTCGGGTCACTAAAGTTTTACAACTTACACGAAAAGTAATGTGGAATGATGTGTTCTGATGTAAAACAAATTAAAAGAGTAAGTTAGTTATGATCAATAAAATAGTACACAAAGGAATAAATACAATTATTAATGTTGGCAACAACTCATAGAACTTAGAAAGTTGCACATAATATATACCTCTCTCTCTCTCTCTCTCTCTCTCTCTCTCTCTCTATATATATATATATATATATATATATATATATATATATATATATATATAAAACGGTAATGTGCGTACTTCTGTCGCATACCAGTTATAACAGTTATTATTTGTCGCATAACAGTATAACAGTTATTATTTGATTATTATTGCTATTATTATTATTATTATTATTATTATTATTATTATTATTATTATTATTGGGTGTACCTGCAGAAATAATAAATATCTATCTATCTATAAAGAAAAAACAACTCGACAGATTTCGATGAAAATGGGCCCAACGGCGTTCCCAGAGGTCCTTGCCTGAAGTTATCTATGGATATCTTTTTGAATTACAATCTAGAATGCAGGGTGTCTGAAACAAATACTGGCGGCGCACAACATTATTTAAACATTATTCAAATACATGATTTTTAAAGTGTTGTACTTGAATATATATATATATATATATATATATATATATATATATATATACACACATACATTCAAGTACTCAGTGCGTACATACATACATATATCCTTACGAACTATACATAAACACACATCCTTATTTTGGAAAAAAATGAATTTTTTCCAATTAAAAAAAATATTTCCGAAATTCTGCCTTGTTTCCCTTTCTCTCTGGTAGATTTTTGCTAATATTCATCGACATTCGAGAATGCGTTATGAACGCGGGAAATATTTAATACCAATAAAACGTATCAGAAACAGATGAACCTCTCTAAACAATGATCACAGTCGGTACCATAAATCACAACAATGACAAACCTCCGCGCGAAGGTCAGCGAAAACAATCGGCAGGCGGGTGGCGGGGCGGCGGGACTTCCCCGCGGCCCGCGCGCCGCAACGCAATCAGGCAGGCCCGCCGCCCGGCCAGCTATTAGCGCAGCGCGCCCTGTAAAATTTAACAACCCTGAGAGGGCTTGATTAGTCTTGAATTGGACACGGGGCGATACACAGCCGAGCACCTGGCGGTGGTGGCGACTACGCCACGGCGGAGGACGGGAGGAAGGGTGGAAGGGCAGGAGGAAGAGGGAGAGGTGGCGGGTTGCGGTGGCTTCGATGGCGAAGGAAAGACGTACAGTGGGTCGTCAGGGGGGTACAGGGGGGTTGATTGATTGATTCATGTTTCCGGGCGCGTCAACTGCTATGGTCATTAGTCCCGTTAGTGTAGTGCATGTTTTTTTTCTCGGGAGATGGCGGTGATCTTCCCCCGCTGGATGGCGAGATCCGGCGCCGACCTACCGTCGGCTAGTGGGGTTACCCCCTGACCAGGACTCTCCCACCAGCGGGGCACCGCTCCAGCCGGACAAGCTCTAAACTCCCGACCGGTCTCCCGAAATATGGTAGTGTAGTGCATGTTAGTGTAAGTGTGTGTGTAAGGGGAGAGGATAGGACAAGGAAGAGGAAGGACAGATCGCGCGCGGTCCGTGGCCCGTTTGGTAGGGTACTGCTCCGGCATTCGCCTGGTGTTGATCGGAGAAACCACGGAAAACTACCGATCAGAGCAGCCGGCCGCTAGAATTCTCCTCCAGACAGCAGCTGAATTCGACCTAGCTGAAAAGCTAGTGTCGAAAATCCTGCCGCCGTCAGGACTCGAACCTACGACCTCCCGGTTAGAGGCGCTGCAGTGACATCAGTCGATGCACTGAGCTACCGCTACCGGTTCAAAGGAATTGGAAAAACGTCGATCAAGTTGACGAGAGCGAATTTGTAAGAAACGACACGGACGAATGAGAATTATGAATTCGTTAAAGAGGTTAAAGAGATGTTAAAGTTGCCTTCTGATGGCAGAAGCGCGGCTCGTGCGAACATGGGAGGTCACGAGGTTAACAGAGCAACTAGTGGCATGAAACGGAACTAAGGTCCTCACGTGTGAAGTCGTAGACTACCGCGGTCATAGTCTTGTGTGTGCTCTTGGCTGTCCGGGTGACGCCCCGTCAAAGGCTGTGGTGTCGACTTTTGGACTATCTTGTCGTGGTCTTCCTTAGGGCTGGTCTGCCCCCTTGTAATACCTTTAAATATTTCCTTTTCAGATGTGCTGTCAAAACTTTAAAAAACGCGTTCGTCAAATTATAAGAATTTTTTTAAGTTTAAAAAAATGAGAACGTACAATAAAGTGAAGGTGAAAATGTGAATAAACATAATAACATTTGCATGTAGTTCAATTTATTTATAAAACCCCACTTAGGCGTATCTCACGTGTATGTTCCAAACTCACTCCATTTATATTACTGATTCATGGTGGCGAAAATGTTAACTGTGTGAAATTGAGATTTCATTGAAACCTTAGTAAAATTGAACAGTCATTATCTGCGTAATCACAATGCATTTTTACATTTTACAATTATCGCATTTCAGGACATCCGAAACAATACCAAAGACAACCATGAGAGAAATCTCAAGGCTACAAGAATAGTTTTTTTTTAATTGTCTAAATCTTTTCAAATAGTATTTCAAAATAGACTCATCATCTTAAAAGGAATAGATTGTTTTGAAATGTCGTAAATATTATAATACTTTAGAAATGTATGTTGTTTTATGTATTAATGTAAAGTGAGTTCTGTGAAACCAAATGATTTAGCTCAGAACCAGAATTAGTCTTGTCTCAGCAGTGACTCTGATCGAGAGGTCCGTACGGTAGCGGATTTGCGAAACTAAGTATATAAGTAGGTCAAATTTAGTTGTTCTCTGGAGGAGAATTCGAGCAACCGGCTACACTGATCAATGTTTTTCCATGGTTATCCGATCAAAATCAAGCGAAAGCTGGAGCAGTAATCCAACAAGCGGGCCACGGTCCGCGCGCGATATTTCCTTCCTCTTCCTTGTCCAATCTTCATCCGTTATTTATACACACACTTAAATGCATTAAACTATTGTACATGTCGGGAGACCGATCAGGAGCTTAGAGATTGTTCCGGCTGGAGTGGTACCTCGGTAGTGAACACACCTAGAGAGGGAAATTCCCTCAAACCGACGTTTAAGTCGCCGCCGGATATTACCGTTCAGCAGGAGAGGAAAACCACCTCCTTCTGGGATAAAACATTCACTACTCCAACCTACAACAACTTCAACTAATGAACATAACAGTTAATGTTTCCGGAAAGATCAGTCAATTCTACATGAGTCTCCGAATGTTAGAAACTTTTCAGGCAAGCGGAGGGGTCGAAAATAATCCCTACATGTCATCGAACATGTAGTGAGAAATCTCATATGACAGAGTTACATATGTGACATTTTTTTCTGATTTTTATGCAACTCCTTGCGTCTAAGTGTTCGGCCGGCTCCATTAAGGAGATTTCAAGTACCCATCGAACATCTCCACCTACGGGGTAGCCTAACGATCAGCGCCAAATATCAGTGTAGTAGATATACATATAACTCCGTTATATGCAACTTCCCACGATACGTCCAGTGGGAAGAAGTGGTCTTAGTCGGACCCGTCTACATGTCCTAAATGTTTTGGCCTTTCATCCCTCTCGGTTAGGATCTTCGCGCCTTTAGCGTCCAGGGATCCCGGTCGATCCCCCATCCAGGAACCCTTGGAGCCCCGAGTTTACACTGTCAGAAATTTATGCATTACATTTAATGTAAAAGTACGTGGAAGTAATTATCATATACGAACATTAAATTTAATGTACACGTACATTGAATTGCTATAATTTTAATATTATTAATTTATGTTATATTTATTATTAATATATGTATATTATATTATTAATTCATATTATTAATGTACATGTAGATCAAAAGTTTTTTAACAGTATGTATGTTCCGTGTGTTCCGTAATCATATATATGAAATCTGCGCGAATTTTAATTTAAATATTAAATTTAATGTCGAAATTAAATTAAATTTCATGTACAGTCGTACATTCAATCTACATTAAATTTAATGTAATTTCTGACAGTGTTAGCTCTTGACTTCAGAGTGCGGTTAAGCAGTCGGATACCAACGCCTGCTTCCCTTCGACGAGTTCTAGCATACCTAACAATTTTGAGAGAGGTTATTTTCAAATATTATTGGGAAGGCTAAATTGAGTTCGGCCAATACTTCACTCTCATTGCAACCTTTATAGACTCAGTGTTAGTATTAAAAAAAAGGAAAAGGAAAAGGAGAAGCTCACTGGTAGATGTGGACGGCGGGGGAAGTCCCGAGTTCTTAAATAGCTTCGTGCACCTTTGATACATTCGGGTCCAGCACCTTTGGGAGTTTGAAGAGTTTTGAGGAAGCTATTTACAATCATTATTGCTGTGTCGAACCGGGTTTAATTCTGAACTAAAAAACAAAAGCCCACTAAAAATATACCAATACGGAAATCTCCGTGCTCTTAGGTCTAGATCGCGCCATTTTCGATGCAGTCGGGTACATTCTTTACAGTGCATACAAGCGCCTATTAAAAAACCAGAGGAAAAAGAACTCCATTGGCAATTTTTAATAATATGCTGAACCGTGTTTATTTTTGAGCTGAAAGACCATGGACCGCTAAAAATATAACAATATTGAAATCTCAGTGTTCTTAGGTCCTAGATCTTTACTTCACTTACCTCTAGAGCAGACGGGCACATTCCTTCCGTTGCATTATTCCAGCGCACCTTGCAAAAATCCTAGGAAAGGGAGGGGCGCGCTGAAGATGATTCGGGCTGAGTCGGACAACCCTCAATTCCTAGTTCGTGCGCTGCTCGTCTGGCGCACCATTCGGGCCCAATGTGCGTGGCCGGCGTCATAGTTCATTATTCCAGCGCACCTTCAAAATCCTTAGATAGATAGAAATTTATTCTACAATTGGGCAAATGATGCCCGGTGGCAGAATGCAAAATTACTATTACAAATAAAATAATATATAAAAAATAAATATAAACAAACAAATTGACTGTCATTTCCTATATATGCAGATGGCATTTACATTCCTATACTAAACATTAAAATGCATACACACTACCATATAAATGAATAAACTTACATATTACACAAATATACATACATACAAACATATACGCATATATACATAGAGAGACGAAGGAACCCTCACGTACACACAATCAGAACTTATTCAGTCATATTCAGAAGAAATGAAATCACTTCACTTCACTTCATTGCACTGCATATAACTTTATCTAAATATTAATTGTTCAATACTTTTTCTGTAGACTACGCATAATCGCACCTTTCACTTCACTTCACTTCACTTCACTATACGTTTTCACCCTACTGACTAATTTCCTATATTTTTTTCTAAACCCTCGCGCTGAGCAAGGAAAGGGCTCAAAAACTGCCGCAGGCAAATCGTTCCAATCTACTATAGTTCTGTTTACGAAGGAGAATTCCCCTACGTCCGTTCTTTGTATTCTTGTTAGGAAAGGAGGAACCGCACTGAAAATGATCGTCCGTTCCTAGTTCGTGCGCTGCTCGTCTGGCGCTCCTCCCGCGCCATTCGGGCCCAGTGTGCGTGGCCGGCGTCATAGCTCATTATTCCAGCGCACCTTGAAAATCCTGAGGAAAGGAGGAACCGCACCGAAAATGACCCTCAGTTCCTAGTTCGTGCGCCTGCTCGTCTGGCGCTCCTCCCGCGCCATTCGGGCCCAGTGTGCGTGGCGGGCGTCGCCGGCGTCGCGGGCGTCGGAGGGCGTCGGCAGGGAGCGGGCGCGCAGGCGCGGGCGCGGGCGGCGGCGGCGGCGGCGGCGGCGGCGGCGGGCAGTTCGCGGGAGTCGTCCGCCGCGACCGGTGCTCGCGCTGCACCCACGCAACCCGCCGAGGGCCCCTCGCCGCCCTCGCCGACTTCGCCGTCCTCGTCGTCGCCGCCGCCGCCCGCGTCGTCTCCGCCGCGGCGGCGCTCGCGTCCTCCCGTGTGCGCGTCGCTCTGTCACGCGTTAAACGACCGCCGCGTATTCCGCGAAACTGTGACCGCCGTCGGAAACGCGATACATGGAAACAGTGCGTGCTCCTATGGATTAATTTCTCCGATGAATAAAAACAACAACATTTTTTTCAAAAATTGTGATCAAGTGAATGTACATGAAACTGGATGACGTGGTTAAAGCGTATATATCTATAGGGACCAACAAAACACTACGTAGTGTAACAAAAATTTTGAACTATTTTATGTAAAGAAGTTGATAAACATCCTACTGTTATCTCTATACATATTTCTCGTAGTGTTAAATACAAGATATAATAATTTAAACTAATCTTTTCACGACACGTTGCACAGTATTTCATTCAAGCACACGTGTAGTTTTGTAATGAGTGCACCGAGCGTCGAGCAGTAATTAAACTCGACATAACCGCCCGTTTGGAAGAGGACTTAAGTGAATTTCGGTGGGCCAAGTTGTGACGCGAGTGAACGACGTCGCGGAAGTTCGGTCGTTTCGCGAGCGATTCGTTTCGCAGTGAACACGGGCGCAGGGGAAACTAACATTTCACTTCGGGAGAGATTACGGATTTCCAGAATTGCTGCAATAACGGCGGGAAGACAAATGCGAACATAAAGCTGCAACCTACTTTTCCGCCACTGGTGTTGTTGGCTCCCACTATATTTCTGAAATAGCGTCGTGCTAGGAATGAGTGATGTAGTGATCAAAAGGAAGGTCCGGCACAGGAGGAAGTAAAAAAATAGAATCAAGCTATATATATGAGAAAAGTATTTACAAACTTTCTACATTTAGTGAGAGAAACAAAACCAGCAAAACAGAAGAATTTATTTTTTATGAATGTGTCTAATACTATTTGTGAAGTGTAAACGTTATACGTGTTGATTTTTAGCTAATATTTCACAGGCACCTCTGCAAAACTACTGTCGTAGAATATTTTCATGGAAAGGGGAAATAATTAATAATTCATACAAAGATAAAAAAGTACGTGTTTGAGTTGAAACAAAGCGAAGTCAGTGACAACTCTATCAAGTGTGTGCGAAAGAAGCAAATACTCTGCACAGTAAACAAAAGTGAACCCAAAACGGACATTTCAAGCGAATCTCTGTTGTGCTCTTATGCTACAGTGAGGCGTCTCGTTCTAATCACGGTCGGGTCGCACAAAAAGGCATTGTTAGGCGTCACTGAGTGTCGTTATATGTCGCAAGGTGTGACTGGGTGACACGACGTGGTGAACCGTCGCAAGTCGTCACAAGCATTTGTAAGGCGTTTCTAGGCGTCTCATACTGCCGCATGGTGTTACAAGTCACAAGGCATCACCAGACGCCGCAAGGCGTGGCAAGTCATCTCTAAGTGTCGGGTGGATTCGCAATCCATCGCACAGCCTTGCTAGGCGTCTTCCGGCCTCACTAGGCGTCGCCAGGCATCACACGTCCTCGCCAGGTGCCGCTAAGCGTCGCAAGGTGTCGTGTGGCGTCGAGAGGTGACGCACGGCCTCACTAGGCGTCGTAAGACGACGCAGGGCGTCGCAAGACTTTGCACGGCCTTGCTAAGCGTCGCCCAGCCTCTCTAGGCGTCGTGAGGCGTTGTGAGGCGTCGTGAGACACCGAACGCCCTCGCTAGGCATCGTAAGGCGTCGCAAGACGTTGCAAGGCCTCGCTAAGCGTCGAACAGCCTCTAGGCGTCGCACGGGCTCGCTGGGCGTAGTAAGGCGGCGCAAGACATCGCACGGCCTCGCTAAGCGTCGCACAGCCTCTCTAGGAGTCGCCAGGCGTCGTGAGGCGTCGCAAGGCATCGCAAGGCGTTGTGAGGCGTCGCAAGGTTTCGCTAAGCGTCGCACAGCCTCTGTAGGCGTCGCCAGGCGTCGTGAGGCGTCGCAAGGCATCGCAAGGCGTTGTGAGGCGTCGCAAGGTTTCGCTAAGCGCCGCACAGCCTCTGTAGGCGTCGCCAGGCATCGTGAGGCGTCGCAAGGCATCGCAAGGCGTTGTGAGGCGTCGCAAGGTTTCACTAAGCGCCGCACAGCCTCTCTAGGAGTCGCCAGGCGTCGTGAGGCGTCGCAAGGCATCGCAAGGCGTCGTGAGGCGTCGCAAGAGCTTCACTAAGCGCCGCACAGCCTCTAGGAGTCGCCAGAAGGTCGCGGAGGTCGCAAGTGCATCGCAAGGCGCGTGAGGCGTCGCAAGATTTCGCTAAGCGCCGCAATGTTCTTAGGCGTCGTGCAAAGCATCGTGAGGCGTCGGTGTACCGTGAGGCGTCGCACAGCTTCTAGGCGTCGTAAGGCGTCGCAAGGCATCGCAAAGCGTCGTGAAGCGTCGTAAGGCGTCGCGGCCTCACTAAGCGTCGCACAGCCTCTCCAGGCGTCGCCAGGCGTCGTGAGGTGTCAACGGCGAGCCAGGAACGTGAAGCGCACCGGCGCTCAGAAAGTGAGTTTCTTTTTCTTCCCTTCGCGGCGGCGCCCCCACCCCGCCCACCGTCGCCGCCGCGTGTCTGGGCGGGCGCCGCGAGGCATGGGCCTGGCGGCTGAGCGACCGCCTCCGCCTTCGCTCGAGATGGCGCCGCCCGGGGCGCGCGGGCGTCGCTCGCCGCCGGCATCCCGCGCTGCACGCCGCGCTGGGCGCGACGCTGCTCGCCGCGCTGCTGGCCTCTGCAGGTGGACGGCGTCTTTCGGCGCTGTTGCCGCCACCGCTAACGTGCAAGGTGACACGCACCCCCTGCACACGGCGCGGCTTAGTGCTATTTGTCGTTTCCTGGCTTCGATCTGTGCTAGCTTTTTATTATCTTGACTTATCTGTGTTCTTACAGTCGATGAAATTAAGCTTTGGACTAAACATAGTATGAAATGAAGATGGCGTTGGGTTTCTTTTATAAGGTTGAGATTGATCAATCTATAATTTAGGGAAAAGATTGGGTTGCAAATATATGGATTGGGTGTTTATTTGCAACATATATTGACAATCAAGAAGAAATATTGATTTAAAATGATTGGGTTGGCTTATAGTGGCTAGGTGAGCTGACTTTGCACACTCTGCACACAGCGGAGATTAGTGTCCTAATTCACCTATTTGTGTTATTTGTGATTTCGGTTTTTGGATCAGTGTTACTTTTTTATTATCTTGACTTATCTGTGTTCTTTACAGTCGATGTAATTATTTTGGACTAAACATAGTATGAAACGAAGATGGCGTTGGATTTTTTATATAAGGGGTTGAGATTGACTTATAATGAGAAGGGGTTGACTTATAATTCTAGGAAAAGATTCGGTTGGCTTATGATGGCTAGGTGAGCTGGCGTTGCACACTCTGCACTCGGCGGGGCTTAGTGTCCTACTTCGCCTATCTGTGCTTTTTGGATCAGTGTTATTTTTTACTACCTTAACATAACTTTTCTTTACAATCGATGCAGTTGCTTTGAACTACTCATATTATGAAACGAAGAAGGGGTTGAGTTTTGACTTATAATTACGAGTTCATTTAATTATGCACTGGAAATCTGTGCTAATATAGTCGTTAATGTGGGAGTTGCTGTGTATCCGGTGAATGGCGGGGAAGCTTCAATTTCTGGGTGAACAGCTCAGAGTTCTGCTTCACATATCAGGGTTATTTGTGATTTTGGTTTATTGTATCTGCGTTGTTTGTTATTATTTTAACTTATCTGCGTTCTTTACAGTGAACTTATTGCTTGAAAATAAACACAGTATCAAACGAACGAGAGCTTGTGTTTCGACTTATAATGGCGAATTCATTTGACTACGCACTCGAAGTCTGTGCTACCGCACCGCTAAGCAAAGTGAACTGGCTGCACCTGGAGAACGGCGGGGGAGTTTTAGTTTCTGTGCGAACGGCTCAGAGTCCGGGTCGGGTAACTTTGTAAATTAAAACTCTATGAAGTGGTTTGGCTTCAGATGGAAACTCTAACGTTGTGTCTTCGATTTAAAATTTACTCGTAGTTGGCGTAACTGCTACCGCTGACAAGCAAGGACACCTGGAAGTTTCCGATGGACGAAGGCGACATTTTGATTTCTATGTAAAATGCTCACGTTGCTACTTAACGTTTCTGTGTTATTTGTATTAATATTATCTTATATGTGATACTTACAGTCAATGTAATTAATTGCTTCGAACTATAAATATTATGAAACGAAGAAGTGGTTGGGTTTTATATGAAAATTCTAATATTTTCCCTCCAACTTTAAAAAATGGCGCATTTTAACTCCACAATCTAAGTCTGTGGAATCATCATCGTTAACGTGCAAGTTGAGCTTTCTGCACCTCACGGACTCCCGTTCTATGTTAACTGCACAGAGTCTGAGTCCTGCTTAAGGCGACATTACCGCGTAAACGACGATTTATACTTGGGTTTTCGAAACGTGGCGGATGACATTAGGTCATTTTTACACCTCCCGCCTTATAAAATGAATAATTTTAATTAATTCGAAAACGTCCTTCTCAACAGGGCTCACGGCCTCAAACATATGCTTACCACTGTTATAAAAATTCATTTTATAAGGCAGGAGGTGTAAAAATGGCCTAATGTCATCCGCCACGTTACGAAAACCCAAGTATACTTCAAGGAACTGACCTACAACAAGATGTTTGGATTTATCCTATAATTCTAATATGTCGAGAGGCAAATGAAATAGTTTTAAGTACACATTTAAATTCAGTTTAGTTTGTTGCAAATTATTAATTTATTTTCTAACATTATGAAATTACTACAAAGATATACTGAATAAAATCGTGTTAAGGTAATTTAAATAATCGAGAAAATATAATTATGACATAAAATGCAAAATCCTGAGGCATCAACTTTCACGAGGCATTCAAGTTTATTTGAGTTAATACTTGTTGATTTATTGCTTCTCATATGTTGTTCCCAGTTACAATCGCGGGGCGATTAGATATGTACTTTTAGTCTGTTCAAACACCACTTCTAACGAGCAAGAAGAGTCGGATGCCCCAATGGACGGCAAACATTTTGTAGTTACTTCGAGAATTGCTCAATCCGCTTTGATCCTTATATAAAGCTCAACCTATCAGCCTTTTATTCAATCGATATATTTGATTTGAACTATACTATGACACTAGTATCGGAAAATTAATACACTGCTTTCGACTTGATATGGCGGGGGATTAACTATGCACTCCTGATCTGTACACCAACCACTGCTAACGTCCAACATGAGCTAGCTGTTTCCGGTGGTCTGCAGGAGATTGTATGGCGATGTAAAATGCATAAAGTCAATTTTATCCCCAATTTAACTCTGCTTTTTGGATGCTAGCTTCTGTACGATGCCTTTTTTTGTGACTGAAACGATAGTGACCCGACCTATGACAGATTTGGATTTACCTTAAAATTTTATATTGTTGTTTCCGACTTCAAATAGCACAGAATTACACTCATATTGTGTACACTCGCCTCTGCTCATGTGCAAGAGCGAGGGACTTTCGATTCTATGTGAACTGCTCACCGTCTGAGACCTGCGTAACTTAGAAAACGGTGTATGTGATTGGAAGAATAAAATTGCTGAGAACTGACCAACGAAGAATGATATATTGCTTCCGATTTAAGATGGCGGGGTGATCAACTTTGTATTATTTGTATTGTATACAACTGCATACGATATTATATGTACGAGCACCGTATTATGCACTTGCATCTACCGCCAACATGCAATATCATCTAGCTGCTCTCGTTGGGTAGGTTCTTTTTTAATATTAACTGCCGGCTGTAATGTAGCTTCCCAGTATACCACAATTATTTTTAAATTTACTTGCATTCTATATATTTGCTTTAAAGTAACAAAACTAAAAACTGACCTACGATAAGATATTTGAGTTTATCTTGAAGTTCTAATATGATGCGTCACTCTTGAAATGAATGGATTGTGTATTTTATAGTTTATTTGTTCGTGAGTTGCTACTCGAAAATTCAACTCGCAAATCACGAGTTTTGAATTTGTATCTATATTTTATATCATTTTATAGCAGTTATTAATAATTTAACAACTCTGAAGTCATTTATTCATTCTTATTCCTCTTTTACCTTTTGTCCATTAGTTCTGTTCCTTATTAATGAAACGGGTATCTCTAATTGGTTTTATTGTGATTTTGAAAGTGGGGAGAATGTCGTGACATGCACTATCTTTCAGCTGGATATTTCCCCCCAATATTTACTGTTAAATACTACAAATACTGGAACTCATTTCGAAAGGAGGCTGAAAAAGAGGTCGAAAATAATAAATTTTTTGCCGATGAACATGTGGTGAGAAATTTCCTTGTGTTTAAGATTCTTATTTTAAATGTAATTGATTCAAATTTTAATAAAATACTATAATTTTTTCATTTTAATTTTCAGTACGTTCCTATTATATTAAAAACGTTTATTTAACATGCAGCTTCTGGCCTCTAGTGAATTGTTAGGTAGCAGTTCTGCTGTCCTCTGCTGGCCTCTAGCGGTATATATTAGAAACCAGTCTATTCTTAGCGATAGACCAAATGTAATGATCATGGTGCATCTACAATAAATTATTTAAATTTTTTATTTCCAGCGTTAATCTTTACCAAAATTTGCGAAGACATTACCACAAACTTGAAGAATAACATGTAAAAATTTCGTACACTACATTTTATGTTATCGATGTCGGTTATATGTCGTTGAATTCTCTTTTATTTGTATATATTTCCCATTATATCTTCATTGAAAAAAGCGATATTTCCGACTCAACTTCAATACTGGTAACAGTTAATCTGTGATACTCTGTACATTGGATACTAGATTTTTCGTATTTGATAAAGATACACATTTTCTTTAAATGAAAACGTTGATCTACAACAAGAAATTTGTTTTTGTATTGTCTAATTTATATACGACATTCTAACGAGTAAAAAATATTATTGAAAGATTTAATTCCCCAAGAGAAGATATTTACACATTGATTATTACTCGCTAATTTCGACAAAAATAAGAGAGGATGCCGTAGTAAAGGAGTAGCAATTCTACCCTATACAGTGATCTGATTGCCGTCTACTGAACTAAACAATGTTCAGATTGATAACTTGACTTTGCTTTTGTTATTGTAATTGACACAAGAGAATAAATTTTGAGTTTGGTTCAAATTCTCTACTGTTACGACCAACGTGAATGGTGCAAAGTGATAAAATACAGATTAATGACGCTGCGAACTACAACGTGCAAAGAGAAAGGTCTGCTATCGGATTTCCGCTGAACTTTGCTCTTTTCCAATACCACTAGTTTGCATTCGATGTTTTTTCTACCTACTATTAAAACGATGGACGTTGGCTATGCACTGACTCTGACATGAAGTTCTAGGATTCCAGTGTTGGTGGTGGCGGATTTTCGGCATTAGCTAGAAAGCTGAGCCTAATTAAATAACTTTTTGGAGAGGAATTCGAACGACCGATTGCTCTATTTGTTAGCTTTTCGTGCTTATTTGCAGATCAATACCACGAGAAGGTCGGGACCATAATAAAGGGATCACATACTACACGCTACCTATACTTTTACATCCTTGTCACACACATACTAAATTATCTCTCACACACAATCTCTCTTACACACATACACAATTACATGTACCACTGTACCGTACATGTCCGGAGACCAATCAGGAGTTTAGAGCCTGTCTAGGCTTGGGTGCTGCCCCGCTAATACTGTATGCGTTTTCTTGAGCCTTGGAATAGCTACCCCAATCCTTTAATATGTTGAATTCAGAATAAATGGTAGTAACTAGCATTTTTGACAAAATTTGATTACCAGAAATGTTTGCTCTGGACTAAAAGAAACTATTTTGGATCGAAAACCAACTACCGATTTGGTATAATAGTCCTGTCGTCAAAATGACCAGCTCCTACTCCCCTTGAATCTAGAAAAGTGAGGGCTCAAGAAAACGTGTACGGATAATACCCGCAGAGGTGAAATCACGCAAGTCGACATACAGGTCGGCGCTTGATCTCACGTACTAACGGTGGAGGAGCATCACTACCACGGTTCTTGTCGAGGAGATCGGCGGACGATTTTCGGAGTCAACGTGAATTGCACGATGCAAAGTCGCACCTAAGTTCGATTTATTTCTGCTCGTAGGGTACATGTTTGTATTTCGTGTAGATCTTTTGGTTTGAAGCCGTGACCTTTCCCTGGGAGAAAGTGTTTATGGTTACCTGCATGGAATTTTATATCGTAGCTACTCTTGTGTCCTTGCAGAAGATTTGTATTCGTTTATTGCGGTAATATTCGAAACTCATCTACAAAAATCTACAAAGTTCACATCTACATATTAAATTTATAATCCATGTTCTTTATAGTTTTACTCTCCGTCTCGTAAAAGACGTAACAAAGAGATTCTTTTGTGCAGTGAGAAATTCTTTGAAAGGGAAACACGTCTGGCATTAGACAAAATAGTCTGAAACTGAGAGAAACCTCGTGTTTGTATTGAAGTCGCCTGTAAGAAGGAATATTCTGAAAATCTACTGATCTATAAGAAGTATGAAGTATACATTAGTTAGATTTCACTTGGAATATATAAGATAATGAAATAGAATGTAGTACATAGTTGAACACATGCGAATAGTGGGAGAATATAACAATGCATGTTCAACTTACGGAATCTGTTAGCTCATTTTGTTCATGATGAGGCAACATAGTAACGTTAAATATATTTACAGATACATCTCGTTTATAAAACCTTATGCTTTAATATTCAGGGTGCCATTTAGGTTCAAGCACTTTTAATTTTGATAAAAAAATCAATATTAATATATTACTATTTTGAATATTATTTTATTCCCAAAATATTATTTTGAATCGAGAAGTCTATTATAATTAATAGACATTTATAAAATAATTATCGTAAGATGCTACTCACGGAAATCGTACAATGATTCATCCACTTTATAAAAATTCATATGAACTATAATTTTCGTTTAAATTTGATTATTGATCCTGGGAAAGGGGAGAGACTGATGTTTGATTGTAGTTAACAACGTATCATTGGCTATTAGAGCACTTGTTTTCTAAAATCTCTTATTATGAAACATTTGTTTTGTAAAATTTCACTTTAGATAAGCATAACTGATAAAACTGAACTTGTTGTCAAGTTCATTGTTAAAATAACTTTTTCGGTACTACTTAAAATGCAATACCAAAAACATTGCAATTCGAATGCTATTTTTAAATTCTGTAAAAACTCTTATTTCTGCGGTTAGTTTGCCGCTATTCATAAAAGAAACTTCTCCGTTGTCTTATAAATTGTCTCTTAATTTTCAAAGATTATTTATTTCTTCAGCCTAAAATTATACAGTAGCGATGAATAAATATACTTTCTTAAATTGTGGGAAACTTTGTAAATCGTGCTTAAAAATTAATAATGAGAAAAATATTTGGAGTTAATGATGATGTACACGAACACCTTCAATTAATGGGTATTTAAAGAAATTTTGTCAAGATTTCGACGTCGATTTCTCTGGAATTTCCTGAATTTTTAAAAATATCAAGAGCGATTTGAGAATAGAAGAAATATGCTAATAAAGCCATGTACTGAGAACTCAAATACAGGTAGAGGCTTTCGTTGATTTGAAAAATATTAACTCTCGAATGCACTTTAGAATAGGTCCCGCACTACTTATAATTGTATTTCTAATGATTGATGATGGGACCGTGGATAGTTATAGCTTCTCGTTGTATTATTCTTTATCGTAGGTATTGCATCAACTATACAACATTATTTTGAATCAAATGGTATTTCGTGTACTTATTTGGATTCTTCTGTGGCATGTACCGTATTCAAAGCTTTGTATCAAAGCCAATTCAAACTCGATAAATAATTAAATCCATGTCAAATTCAAACATGTGCAGGTACGAGTTATTAGAACGAGATTTTGATTTATTAGAATTCATTTTACAATTTATAATTTATGTGGTATTATTTATGGACATGCTTAAAATTATTGTAATTATAAGAAATTGTGAATTAAGCAAGAAATGTTGTGTAAGAATATTTTTATATTTAACTAAATTAACGAGTGATCTTGCCCAGGGAACTATCTCCAAATCACCATCATGTTTTTAAAGGGCGAAAAGCTGGTAAATAAAACAGTATAATGTCAATATATAATAATTCTAAAATATTTTCTATTACTATTATCTAATGATTAATATAAATTAGAGAACGTATATATTTGCGTCTACAGAGGTTTTAAGCGGTTTTACTTATTTAAAAGAGCTACTTATCTTTCAAAGTATGAATTTAATGTTTTTTTTAAATTTTGCCATATAGTTTAATATTTAATTTTCAATTTTGACATATAGTAAAGGAAAAAGATTAGAAATCAATAATTCTTCCAGATGCTTTTAGTAATATTTACTAAAGTCTGAAATAGTACAGCACACAAATAAATTGGAGAATATCGATATAAATTTAGGAAGCAGTGCAGAAAAAAAGATACTTCAGAGCAATTGATACCTGGATTAATACGAATTTGTATTATCTGCCTGAATACGAGAAATCCATCAAATTACTCATTCATTTATGAATGAACATCGCGTGTATAACGTACGCAAATCATACTTTGGCATCATTAGCTTAACGAAACTTTCAGATCACACATTTAAGAAAGTAAATTAAGACTTGCGAAGAAGAAATGATGTTGTGTTAATGAGTGATTAAATATATTGTAACATACCAATATGTGACTGAATATGGTACAATATTTATTATAAATTGCGAAAATTATAGGGGATAAATACATGTCAATATACTAGCATAGCAACGGTAAGCGAGCCGTCGTCAAGATCAACATCTTCATGCAGTGACAATCGCGGAGACGGCTAGTTCATTTTGTACAGAATTCAGGGGTTGGCCGAAAAAGCAGTGACAGTCGTGAAGACGGCTAGTTCGTTTTGCAAGAAATTTAGGGATTGGCTAGGTACGAAAGTACATCAAGTGTTATCTGCAAATAAACAATCGAAAAAATAGACCGAGCTTTGCAGGGCTGAAAGAATACGATAGACATTCATTTTGACTGATGCCGTGGTCTTGAACGGATCGTGTTCCAATTAATGTTAGGAGTATTTTGGGAACTTGTAAGCATCTACTAGGGAATAGATATTGATATAACATCGAATTTGAATACTAAGTGTGACAGTGAAACTTAAAATATTTCAAGTGAACGAGTTAGAAGGACATTGAGGGCTTAGGCGAAGTTATCAGTAATTGGACTGGAATGCTAGCAGCAGATAGTTTATTGATCTGATGAACGGTGTTTGAAGTGTGCTTCCGAGAAAAGAAGAGAGAAGATGGTATCTGGACCTGAGGACGGCGACGTCGGAGAAGAATGAAGATAGTCCAAACGCGCGCGAAGACGAATACGACATTATAAGGTTGGAACCGGTCATGACCAAGGTTGTTTTTTTTATATTGGGTAAAATTATAAAATACCAAAATTGTTTAATAAATTTCCATGTTTTGTGAAATGAATACATGATTCTCATTGAGCCAATTCTAGTAACGAAGTAGCAAGATAGAAATATATTTGCTTTTCAGGTTCCTCGACCACTCTGTATAGATGGCAGATCGGATAATCATCTATTAGCATACAATAGTGTTATTTCTATGAAACCCATCGACCCAAGTAGCCGGAAACTAATTTATTATAATTAGAGTTGAATGTTGACGTGTATAATAGTATTGGCGTAATCTTTTCCTGGCGCACATTTATACAAATTCGGAACGGATTACGTTGGAATAAATCATCAATATATTCAGTTTATTTCAATATCCTCGGATTTAAAGGATTTCCCGAAACTTTAATCCATCCCACAGATACGGAGAGAAAACGAGCTGCTTTTAATTTCTTTGCTTTTACGCAAGCTCACTATAGAAACTGAAAACCCTACATTCAATCTCGAACAAGCTGGAAAGTCGAAATGACATTCGCACGTTTCTAAATGGAGGGAAGGTGCAACAATGAAACCGCGCGTATTTGCAACAACAACGCCCGGCGCATTTGCCTAACGAGAGGAGCCTTTTGTTGCGCCAGCTGGTCCCGGTGCTGGCCAGCGGTCGGGCAGGCCGCCGCCAGGTGCCGAAAAGGGACCCACTCCCTGGAGGGGGCGGACCAGTGGTCGGGCGGCGCACAGTGGGCGGAACATCGGCCAAAGCACAGACATAATGAGGACTAGACTGGCGATGGGCCCTTCAAACTGAAGCATCGCTTTGCGCGTCGCGGCCATCTTGTGTTCTCCCTCACGTCCACCGTTCGGAAGTGCGAAGGTGGAAGAAAACACTATTATTATTATTATTATTATTATTATTATTATTATTATTATTATTATTATTATTATATGAAAACTATGGGGTTAACAAAGTTCATGGAATAAATTTACACATAAATATAAATTATTATCTTTTTCTCCAAATGAATTTTTTACATAAGAACTTTTAGAAGATTATACATTAAATATTGCATTATTTTCCATAGATAATTATTAGAGACAATCAAATAATCACAGTTCTTTAAAACTAAAAGAAACATTTATATAATATAAAATGCATTTGTTACAAATATTTAAATATTTCCAATCTGTCGTATATTATGTCGGAGACGTCTAGTTTGCCCCGTTAAGTCCATATCTTATGGTTTGAAGTGCTTCGAACATACAGTCGAATATTTATTTGGCTTCCAATTTTCTCGACGTACAGCTTTGGTCCGTGCATCATAAAGCTCTTTCTTTTTAGCTTCATTATCAAACCTAAAAAAAAACACATTATATCAATATTATAAGTGGAGAACGTTGTTTTTAATAGTGTGTGTTCACTTCGCAAATGTTTGTTTACTTACACGTGGAAAATGTTTTCGGTTTTTGGAGATTTCTTGCCCATTGAATACTTAAAATTGCACCCCGACACAGCGCAGTGGTTAAACATCATGTCTCAAGTCTCTATGAACAACACATTTGCTAGAAAAAGCAAAAATATACATATCGAGCCTCCCAGCGACACGCGTGAGGTGGCAACGAGGAGAAGGAAAGATGGCGTCGCCTGCAATGTTCACCCTCTCTGTTAGCTTCACTTTTTCTTAGGTGTTCTGCCTGGGCGTTGCCAGTCTAGTTCTCTCTGTCTGTGGGTCAAAGCGACACTCGCAGCACGAGCCCAGCGCTTCTCAATATGTTGGGACGCAGTTTTGTATGGAGTCAATAGCTATCAAGAATAATATTCTGGTAACGTAACGTTATAATAATGCCAATAGGACACGCAATATCGCATAGTTAACGTAACGTTATGTGTCAGTATAGAAATTCTTTGTTTTAATAATCGTTAGTTTTACATTTCAAAATAATTATACATTCAAATCAATCCGTTTTTGGCTCTGAATTTTTTTCAACTAGACAGAAACTAGTAAAAACGTTTTTTTTCACGGAATGCATAGCGTGATAAAAGCACACATCATGTGTTACTATAGAGTTTATTTGTTTTATTACTCGTTAGTTTTACATTTGAAAATATTTGTTTATTCAAAACATTGCCTATTTTGGCTCTCAATTTATTTCAACTAGACGTACTCTAGTAAAAACGTTGTTTTTACGGCGTACTAAAAGTGCACATTATGTGTTAGTTTAGAGTTTATTTGTTTTATCACTCGTTAGTTTTACATTTGTGAACATTTATACATTCAAAACAATGCTTTTTTGACTCTCAGTTCATTTCAACTAGAAATATAACAAAACGCTGTTTGCAGAATGCTAAATAATGAAGGAATTTGCAAAATGTTTAAAGATATAGTGATCCTTGGTGTAAAAAACATTGACAAACTATCATTTCATGAATTGTATTTGTAACAGACACTGGTAAAAACGATTTTTTCACGGCATCTATAGCAGGCTAAAAGTTTAAGTGATTGTATTTTGTTCGTAGAATTGCGCTACTTGGCTCACGGCCTCATGTTGCAACCGTTCGGGCTGGAAAAATCGCTTTTACCACTCGTATAATAAATATCATTATCAATTTAAAAAATATAACATGCATAATGGAAGATTGAAAAACGTATTTTTCGTGTTAATGCACGAAACCAAGATAGCAAATATTTTTCTGAACATTTTTGATATGTTTCTCGCTTTATACGAATCTGTGAGACAATGATTTGGTCTGCAAGAAGAAGCCCGGAATAGAAAAGGTGAGGAAATGTTATGCATGTCCAAATCTATCTGCATCGCGGGTTAACCGATACACGAATTATGGATTCAATGAATTTGTCAAGCGTCTAGAACACATTGTGCACAAAAATGTCTCTATCTGTTAGTCGAGAAGGGGTTTAGTGTAGAATTATATTTTTTTCAAAAGTTGATTAGAATATATGAATTATACTAGTAATTTACGTTGATTTATTAATAAAGATGTAGTAATTATGCGTTTAAAGAAGTTGCGCTACGATATTACTAAGATTGCGCGACGTTATCGCCTCGTCGATGTCGATGCCGTGTGGAGTACGTAATGAATCCCCTTTCTCAAGTGTTGGTTTCTGGTAGCTTACATATTATTAAAAGTTATTTATGATACGAGTGGTAAAAGTGACATTTTATTTTGCGAGTAGGAAAGGTTGCGACAAGAGACTGATAGGCAGAAAGGCGCAGTTCTACGATCAAAATAAATATAACTTTACCACGTGTGTAATACACTCTTTTCTAGGCAGCCTCACAACATTGTTTCTATTCAATTATACAAATCACTTTTGTTAATGGTATAATAAGGTTATTAGAGGTTGTGGCAGTGGGACGAAAGTATTTTGTTTTCTTTGTTGTAGTCTCAGATTTATCTGAACACTTGAGTATCGTATCACTTTTAGCACTGGTGCTAAATCTTGAACTTTTAACACCCTATGCCTGCCCTGAAAGAACCTCTTTTACTTGTGCCTGTCTAAAAACGAAATTATGAAATTGGCAGACTTAGGTTTACTTTTCAATAAAAAAAGCGTTTCAACGACATAACGGTCATCATCGGAATTGACTTGCAGTCACTTTCTGACACTAAAAGGCCTTGTTTCATATCCAGGAACTTGCAGTAGTGAACGAATGTTCTAAGTTATGAGGAATGAACCATTTGAGAATGGGATGGATCGATTGATTCATTGATTATTTTGTGTTCCGATTTCATAAAATACTATGGTAAATAGTCCCGTAAGTGTAGGGCACGCTGTCATCACGGAAGTTGCCCTCGCTGGATGAGGAGATTTGGCGCCGATCAACCGATCGTTTTGCAGGGTTTTCCCCATCCAGGTATTTCCAATCAGTGGGACACCGTTTCAGCCGGGACAAGCTCTAAGCTCCCGACATGTGTGATCGTGTAGTGCATGCAAGTGTAAGTGCGTAAGTAAGGGGATAGGATGAGGAAGAGGAAGAAAAGATAGCTCGTACTCCGTGGCCCCTTTAGTTTACGCTCCGGCATTCGCTTTCTAAGGTCGGAAAACACATAGGAATGAGAATTGGAGCAGGATTGGGAATGAAGAATCGCGGTATGTTTAAGTTCATGGGTGTGCTTAAAGACACTTTCATAATAAAGCTGAAACGTAAACATAGCACGTACCTACGATGCCATGTTATTCAGTACCCATTCACATCAATGAATATAAAGATAAATGTGATCATAAATATAAGAAAGGACCGTGAAAGATCGCAAGTTCCAAGGCTTCTTGTTCACGTTAAGATGCTGCGAGAACAACACATTATAGTGTACTGCGGCAAGATCCAAAGAACGTCTAATGTTTTGTTAGACAGAAACTAAGTAAGTTTATGAGATCATAAATTACTATTCATCATTTTCATTACTCATGAAATGTTGCACAGGACGTCGGTACTCATGGTATTCGAAAAAATATCATCCAAGTATGATTGCGTCCATTTTACTTCACCAGCAAATTTTCACTCCTTTTTTTGTACAAATATTTTAAATTTATTGGTTTAGGGAACATGACTTTTTAAACTATGTGATTCTCAATCTGTCTGAACACAGACACATTTAGAAACAAAATCAATTAATGTGAATATATTTTTATGAACTAGAATTTTACAAAAGAAGAATGTATGTAACATTTTAGCTGAACCGATGCGATTACATCGCATAAAAAGAAGAGCTATAGAGTGAGGGTAAATGAAATCTGTGAAATGTTCGCAGGCTTTCTGGCGTGAAAATACGTAACAGCTAGCTTCTAAAGGCACATTTTCACTAATGACCATTTAAAACTCACATGTTAAATGTTAAACGTTGACTTTTGAGCATCGCAACATGCTAAATGTATACAAATGTAGGTGCTACACTATTAACATTTCGTAATCACTTGCCAATATATAGGCATGATTTTTGTTGACTTATAAGATGAATTCAGATGAACATGGCATTTGAAGAGTGTGAACTGTAGTATGTAATTGTTATATTTTCTATAGTTACGTTATGTTAATATTACAATCACTTGGATCGATTAAATTGCTTCTGAGGAAGAGGTGAGCGTGGCTACTTCTTCCCAATACATATCGTACTTTACCCTATATTACCTGAAGTCATTTCACAAAATGTTGCACAAGTGTGGTCGCACCATCATACTCTTAAAGAAATTCATTGTTTAATTATTTATTTATGTATTTAGTCAAAAAAAAACAGTCAAAAACCGTATGTGACGTATGGGGGAGAAAATCATCTGCGCACGCTTTCTTGAGTTTCAGAATCACTTCCCAATAATTTAACTATTAATAGTTGAATAATAATAATAATAATAATAATAATAATAATAACAAATTTAAAAAAGCGAGAGATTAACATTCAAAGACTAGATATTTTCGTTGCCAAATTATAAAAAATTTATTTTTAATGGTAAAGGAACGAACAGATTTGATTTTTCTGTATTGTTAACAAAATAGAAACGCACCCTAAGCTCTATTACCACTACAAGCAAAAGGAAAGTTCAACAAAACGTGCGCATAGTGAAGCTACATTTACGTCCAGAAGCAAATCAAGGGGCCATCTCAGCATTTGCTCAATGGATCAGGGAATCTAAACCCTACACATCGTAATTGAAAATACAGTTCTTGCTAAGTCAACTCCCGATCTTGCCTGAAGAGTAGCAAACACTAACAAACGATTGTCTTAACATGTTTTGAATTTCTTCTGGAAAACATGTAACATGTGAAAATGGCAATTCGTGGTGAGCAAAGCGATTTACCGGCAGAACCTCTTGGGCTTCACCTTTTCACCTATCTCTCATTACACCACTGCACCATTATTATTCACATCATACCGTTTTAATCATCTACCCTTTCAAAATCATTTACCCATTTATGGGAAAGGCCAACATAAGATCAAGTAACATAATAAAGAATGGAGGGCAAACATATATTTTGGTTATTAATGACAAGATAAAGAACAAGGTAGTTTCGTAGTTAACGATATTTCTTTATGAAATCTATTAAATAAATCGTAATTATTATTATTATAAAGAATCCAGGGCATTCATTATGTTTTATTTATGTCAAAACGAAGAAGAAGGTAGTTTCGTAGCAAAAGAGGTTTCTATATGGAATCTATTAAATAAATCGTAATCATTATTTTAAAGAATCGAGGGTATACATGTTTTGTTTACAAGTGTCAAGACAAAGAACAAGGTAGTTTCGTAGT